>CP125978.1:479194650-479743031 GCA_030063025.1 Avena longiglumis | reverse complement strand
ACCTACGTATCGATATATATAATCGCTGACTCCATGAGTCAAGAATACGTATATAATATACAAAGATCCAAATCACCTTGAAAATGATAGAGCGTCCGACTATGGACAAGATGCAAATGGGGCTAAGAGCCCTCAAGAATAACCAATGGCGCCCATAACCCCGCCTGTGCCAAGCTTCGGAAGGGTAACCTCGCTTAACGCCGATCTTAAAACCCGCTTAAACAAAAGGTGCCGGCAAAGGGCAAAGGAAAAAGAGGAGCGCCAAGATCGAGGCCAAGACACGGCGAGGCTAGAATTCGCGGTCCTCGCCACATAGGTATGGTGGATCAAGCGGCACAAGATGCACTAAACAACCTATAGAGACTGGATACAACGGGCGGTTATCGAGAGGGATGAGAAAGACCTATTCGAACCAACCGATACTACTACCAAACAAACTCCATCCCGTGTTTCTCGAGACCAAACGAGGAAGTCAACCGAGGAACTCACACATGGCGCTTTAGTTATTCGCTATCGCTATGCACTTTACTAGTCGTTTAGATAATCGCCCGATAAAGTAAGAAGTGGGTACTTTTAGTTAACCATTCCGCTATAGTTGCAACACTTACTAATCGACACAGATAGCATGATATAAAACCCAAAACCCAGCAGCTTGTTGGTACTTTATTCAGCCATTCCGCTAGAAGTTGTAATACTTACTAGTCAGGTACAATGGTCGCAAGCGACACTCCAAGCAAGCAATTGTGGGCAGTATTAATTAGCCATTCCATTATAGTGAAGCTGATTACTAGTCATTATAAAGTCAAATTTATAGCAGTAAACTTTAGTTATGCTTGTCTATGGTCGAGATACTGTGCTCAAGTCGCCCATATCCGCGACACGGCCGTAAAGTTTTACCCGCCGGGTGCACCAATAGCAACACACGCCGATCAACCTAGGAAACCAAATCAAAACCCAACGAGGCTTTCACGACGAACAATCACATGATTCAGAAATATTTCAGGGCCACCCCATTGAGTAGACCGCAAGAACGGCAAGCAAGTCGAGACTGACTCAAGGTTTGGGTATACGGTCAGAACGATCGGGAACCCGAAGTGGCTGGGCTTGTCGACACCGCAGAAATGTGTCCCGATCCTAACAAGATGCAGTGCTCTCGCACAATCGTAAATACATAAGTAGCATGGCATAAGTACAGATCGTAAATAAAACCTCAAACTAGTTTAGGCCCCAAGAAATAAGACTGAATCAAGCTCGCTCGTGGGGTCCCATATACCCGGATGTGGATAGCGCGATAAAACAAGGAACAGTATCAAGTACTGGGTCTTACGGGACACAAGTGGGCGCTCGAAACCAAATATTTTCTATCACCCACCGATGCCTCGCTTATTTCAATTTTAGTTGTTAAACAGGAATTAAAGTGAACGATAAGTAAAACTATGATCATCTTCAACATCAACATGCGGCAATACATCAACAACTGTGGCATTTGACGACGCACAACAGCACTTGAGCCAGCGACTACGACGCGCAAGTCCAACTATCTACCAAACAATGTAATAGGATGTGTCCAAGGCAATATAAGGTGCAAGGGATATCACAATGGTACGAAACACTAGAGCATCGCAACACGTATAGCAATAGATCAACAGAGGGAATAAATACTATAAAAGTAAGATAGGTAGAAAGGGGAGATGCTCATTGAAAACATTGCCGAAGGTTCAACCGGAGATCGGGGCGAAGCTCACATCAACTCAACGACCTTATCCGCGAAGAAGCAAAACACTAGAAGAAACACCGAATGCAATATTTAATACACGGCAGAAGATCGGCATGATGCATGTGTGATGTATGGCATGGCAGAGATGCGATGCAATTAGGTCATATTAAGTGGAACCGGGGTCCCGGCAATTAATTAGGTGGTTCATGTTGTTTAGCTACCCCGCAATTTAAAGGTTGTGTTAGCATGGCAAAAGATAGCACCGGGTTCGCTACACAAATTTAAATGAGGCCAATATGAGACTAGATTTGCCCGCATATGGGCCCCATATTTAATTATTAGGTGAATCGGCATAAGGCCCCCAGACCAATGATATGCATGCAAGATGAATGACAAATTAGTATGCGACAAGGTTGTATTTCATTTATAAAATAGGGTTTATGGAAGGGGTTCACACATTGAGGGTCTCGACGGGTCTTGGGGTTCCGGGTTCGGGGTCTCGTGGCTCGACGGATCTGGGGTTCGGGGTTCGACGGAAGCGTTCTCGAATATCGGAGGTAGGTCTTGAAGATCCGGAAGCAGGACTTGGTTCGGCGTCGGGGCATCGGACCCGCCCGTTGTCGCCGTTTGCCGGGCCCGCGCAGTAGATCTTGGTGTTTCCGGATGATCTTGCCGACTCCATGCGAGGGCATTGGCGCTCTGGATCGGTCTTCAGGGTCTCGGACATCGGGTCCTTGAAGGAGGTCATGGCGTCCGAGGGAATTCATGTCGTTCCGAGGGTTCGGTCTCGGGGGTCGGTCTTCGGAGTGAAGTTCTTGGCGTTCCTTGCCTTGTCGAAGGCCTTGTTGATCTACGGCGAAGAACTTAGCGTCATCGGGTCTGAGAAGGATCTCTTGTCGCGGCACCGGTACGGGATCGGTCTTCAGGTCCTTCCGACAGACGGATATGGAGATCTTGTTTAGTCTGGACACAGACTCATGATCGGTGACAGTCCTGTCGACGAACTAAGCCACCACACAACTGGTTCATGCCACGGAAGCAAGGCCGCAAACATGGACATGGAGACGTAGGGGCGACACCGCACGGGGCCTGCGGGACGGTGGCAGGAATTTAGCTCGGCCTGAGGGAGATGCGCGAGGGCGACGGGTCTGGGCATCGGCGGCGGGCGGTGAGGACGCGACAAGCTCGACGGAGGCCTTTGCGGGCGGCGCAGAGGCGGGGCTTTCGCGGGCGCGACCGGCAAGCGGACGCGTATACGGCGACGACGCGGAGTCATGGCCGGACGGGAGGGGGCGGCTCGCGACGGGCGGTGAAGGGGCGCAGAGGAAGCGGCGGCGGCGAGGCGAACCAGGGCGGCTGACGCGGACTCGCCGGGCGGCGCGCCGTCGGGGAGAGGAGGTTGACGAGGCGGGCGGCCGCGGTAGGAGGCGGAGCTGCGGGCGGCGGCGTTGAGAAGGCGTGGGCCCGGACGCCGCCGCCGCGACGGAGCGGGAGGCAGGAGGTCGAGGCAGCAAGGCGGCAGGTGGGGGTCGCGGAGGGAGGGCACGCCGGGCGGGCATCACGGGCGCAGCGGGAGCGGGCGTGGCCACCGACAGCGAGGGGCGAGTGACGGGAGGAGCCCGTGGGGACACGACGGTGGAGCGTGGTAGGGGAGGGCGAGCGGCGCTGGCGGGAGCCGAGGGGCGGAGCGGGAGGGCCAAGGGCGGCGTGAGGAGGCGAGGTCGCGCGGGAGGTTGGGAAGGCGGGGCTGGGAGCGGGTGGAGAGGTCAGGAGGGAGGAGGAGAGGGTAGGGGACAAGGCATGTGGTGGGCCTGAGGTGGGCCAGGCTGGTGGGGACCACGGGAAAGGTGGGAGCTGGGAGTGGTGCGGGCAGTGAGTGCGGGTGGCCGAGTGTGTGAGTGCCCGTGTGAGGAGGGGAGGGAGTGGAGAGAGGGTAGGATTAGGTGGCAGTTTGGTTGGTGGATTTGGGGAGGGGTGAGGTGGCTGACGGGGTTGGTGGGGGTGATGGGAGGGGAGTTGGGTAGATTAACCGTAGCTTTAGGATTAAGGGGTGGACCGTTTGTAAATTTCTGGGGTGGTCGCTCGATCGAACGCCCGCTCGATCGCCTCACTAAAATAATAAATATTTTTATTTGTTTTACAAACACCGCTTGCAAACCGACAAAGATAAACCGAAAACATCCGAGACCCGGGTTTGATATTTGATTAAATATGGGCGTTTATAAAACAAAACGGGCTTTGCGAAAATAGTTTTAGACAAACAACACATGATGATGACGATGCAATGCACAAATCAACGCGATTTTCTAGTAGTGGTTTTTGCGGGATGCCACAATTCGACACCACTAATAGTGGATCTCGCCCTCGAGATCCGCCTCATGGTACCGGAAGGAAGGTCGGCGGTCTGCGTCTTCTCGCGCTTCGTGTAGATCCTCGCGACACCACTAACAAGAGGTCGTTGTCCGTGACCGTCGCGAGAACACTCCGGGAACAATAGGTCGAAGGTAGAGGTATCAACAAATAAAGCCACCCCTAACTTCCGTGGACGGAGTAAAATTGCTGGATCCATTGATTCGAGGTACAAGAGCGAATGATAAGGGTAGTGGTATGGTAGCTACTCCATCCCGCACTCAAACCATTACTCTGCACACGAATAGGCGGATTATGCAACCAACTCTCGGAATCAGACTGAAGATCTCGACAAGCGAGGTTCGAATAACGGAGTGATGCGTATCGCATCGGATCCGCATAGAGGATGTCGTCGCGCCGGAAAACACCAAAGACAAACAGGGAACAAAGAATGGTACCACAGAAAGTGATTCTCAGCTTGAACACCGATGGTAGCACAATCGTTAAAGAAGGAAGCGAAACCTCAAGGTACGACGGAACCCAACCACGAAATCCTGACTCAAGAGAGAGAAGAGAGCGGATTCAAAACACGTGAGATAAGAGGAGAATAGCAGGGTAAGGAGTAAAATCAGACCTAACCGTAACTATCCAACCGATTTTGCAAAAATAGTTTTGACACTCTACTTGGCCGTTAGCTAGGTTATCCCACAGTGGACGTAGGTATCGCAACCGCCGTGCTCGATACCATCAGAACACTCGGATCGGACCTATGCAAGTTTTAGCGAAACCCGCCAAACCCGCATAGAAACGATTCAAAGGTGCTCACCAGCACTTTCGCATGGTGGAAAACGGCAATAACATTACACAACAGTCCTCGATGGGACCCACAGACGATATATATATAACGCGACTCCATGAGTCAAGAATACATATAATATACAAAGATCCAAATCACCTTGAAAATGATAGAGCGTCCGACCACGGACAAGATGCAAATGGGGCTAAGAGCCCAAGAATAACCAATGGCGCCCATAACCCTGCCGCCAAGCCGAAGGGTAACCCCGCTAACGGCGCCGATCTTAAAACCTGCTTAAACAAAAGGGTGCCGACAAAGGGCAAAGGAAAAGAGGAGCCAAGATCGAGGCCAAGACACGGCGAGGCTAGAATTCGGTCCTCGCCACATAGGTATGGTGGATCAAGCGCAGGCAAAGATGCACTAAACAACCTATAGAGACTCGATACAACGGGCGGTTATCGAGAGGGATGAGAAAGACCTATTCGAACCAGACCGACATTACTACTGCACAAACCCATCTCGGTGTTTCCTCGAGACCAAACGAGGAAGTCAACCGAGGAACTCACACAATGGCGCTTTAGTTATTCGCTTATCGCTATGCACTTTACTAGTCAGTTTAGATAATCGCCCCGATAAAGTAAGAAGTGGGTACTTTTAGTTAACCATTCCGCTATAGTTGCAACACTTACTAATCGACATGATAGCATGATATAAACCCAAAACCCAGCAGCTTGTTGGTACTTTTATTCAGCCATTCCGCTAGAAGTTGCAATACTTACTAGTCGTACAATGGTCGCAAGCGACACTCCAAGCAAGCAATTGGGGCGTATTAATTAGCCATTCCATTATAGTGAAGCTGATTACTAGTCATTATAAAGTCAAATTTATAGCAGTAAACTTTAGTTATGCTTGTCTATGGTCGAGATATCAGGTCCAAGTCGTCCATATCCGCGGACACGGCTTTCGAAAGTTTTACCCGCCGGTGCACCAATAGCAACACACGCCGATCAACCTAAAACCAAATCAAAACCCAACGAGGCTTTCACGACCGAACAATCACATGATTCAGAAATATTTCAGGGCCACCCCATTGAGTAGACCAAGAACGGCAAGCAAGCTTCTCGAGATGGACTCAAGGTTTGGGTATACGGGCGTGAACGACCGGGAACCCGAAGTGTGGCTGGGCTTGTCGACACCGCGAATCGTGTCCCGATCCTAACAAGACAAAGGTGCTCTCGCACAATCGAATACATAAGTAGCATGGCATAAGTACATGATCGTAAATAAAACCTCAAACTAGTTTGTGGCCCCAAGAAATAAGACCGAATCAAGCTCGCTCGTGGGGTCCCATATACCTCCCGGATGTGGATAGCGCGATAAAACAAGGAACAGTATCAAGTACTGGGTCTTACGGGACACAAGTGGGCTCGAAACCAAATATTTTCTATCACCCACCGATGCCTCCGCTTATTTCAATTTTAGTTGTTAAACAAATGAAAGTGAACGATAAGTAAACTATGATCATCTCCATCATCAACATGCGGCAATACATCAACAATCGTGACATTTGACGACACGCAACAACACTTGAGCCAGCCGACCACGACGCCGCAAGTCCAACTATCTACCAAACAATGTAATAGGATGTGTCCAAGGCAATATAAGGCCGCAAGGGATATCACGGTACGAAACACTAGAGCATCGCAACACGTATAGCAATAGATCAACAGAGGAATAAATACTATAAAAGTAAGATAGGTAGAAAGGGGGAGATGCTCGCCTGAAAACATTGCCGAAGGTTCAACCGGAGATCGGGGCGAAGCTCACATCAACTCAACGACCTTATCCGCGAAGAAGCAAAACACTAGAAGAAACACCGGATGCAATATTTAATACACGGCAGAAGATCGGCATGATGCATGTGTGATGTATGGCATGGCAGAGATGCGATGCAATTAGGTCATATTAAGTGGAACCGGGGTCCCGACAATTAATTAGGTGGTTCATGTTGTTTAGCTACCCCGCAATTTAAAGGTTGTGTTAGCATGGCAAAAGATAGCACCGGGTTCGCTACACAAATTTAAATGAGGCCAATATGAGACTAGATTTGCCCGCATATGGGCCCCATATTTAATTATTAGGTGAATCGGCATAAGGCCCCCAGACCAATGATATGCATGCAAGATGAATGACAAATTAGTATGCGACAAGGTTGTATTTCATTTATAAAAATAGGGTTTGCGGGAAGGGGTTCACACATTGAGGGGTCTCGACGGTCTTGGGGTTCCGGGGTTCGGGGTCCGGTCTCAGGGCTCGACGGATCTGGGGTTCGGGGTTCGACGAAGCGTTTCTTATCGAGGTAGGTCTTGAAGCTCCGGAAGCAGGACTTGGTTCGGCGTCGGGGCATCGGACCCGCCCTGGTTGCTGTCGTTCTTGTCGGGCCCGCGCAGTAGATCTTGGTGTTTCCGGATGATCTTGCCGACTCCATGCGAGGGCGGCGCCCGATCGTCTGTGGTCTCGCCATCGGGTCCTTGAAGGAGGTCATGGCGTCCGAGGGAGTTCATGTCGCCCGAGGGTTCGGGTCTCGTGGGTCGGCTCGGAGTGAAGTTCTTGGCCTTGCCTTGTCGGGCGACTTGTTGATCTACGGCGAAGAACTTAGCGTCATCGGGTCCGAGAAGGAACTCTTGTCGCGGCACCGGTACGGGATCGGTCTTCGGGTCCTTCCGATAGGCGGAGATGGAGATCTTGTTTAGTCTGGACACAGACTCATGATCGGTGACGGTCCTGATGAACTAAGCCACCACACAACCGGGTTCATGCCACGGAAGCAAGGCCGCAAACATGGACATGGAGACGCAGGGCGACGCACGGGTCGCGGACGGTGGCGTGAACTTAGCTCGGCTCGAGGGAGATGCGCGCGAGGGCGATGGGTCCGCGGGCGCATCGGGCGGCGGAGGACGCGACAATGCTCGACGGAGGCTTGCGGGCCGGGCGCAGGGCGGGCTCAAGGCGGCGCTGCCCGGCAAGCGGACGCTGGTGGACGGGCGACGACCGGCAGCTCACGGACGGGAGGGGCGCGCGACGGGCGTGAAGGGGCGCAGAGGACGCGGGCGGGCGGAGAGGCGACTGGGCGCTGACGCGACTTCGCAAGGGCGGCTGGGGAGAGGAGGTTGACGAGGGCGGGCGCAGGGGAGGCGGAGGCGGGCGCGCCGGAGAAGGCGTGCTCGTTGGCCGCCACAGGCTGGACGGAGCGGGAGGCAGGAGGTCGGGAGGCACAAGGCGGCGAGGTGGGGTCAGGCGAGGTGGAGGGCGCGCTGGGCATGGGCGCAGAGGGGAGCGGGCGCGCGGGCGAGGGCGGCGAGGGGCGAGCAGACGACGGGAGGCGCTCCAAGGGACACGACGGTGGAGCGTGGTAGGCGGAGGGCGAGCTGGCTGGGGCGGGAGCCGAGGGGCGGGAGAGGGGCATGGGTGGGCAGGAGGAGGCGAGGTTGGCGGGAGAAGGGGGCCGGGAGCGTGGGGAGCGGGAGAGAAGCCAGGAGGAGGAGGAGAGAGGGTAGGGGACAAGCGTGTGGGGGTGAGGTGGGCTGGTGGGGACCACGGGAAAGGTGGGAGCTGGGAGGCGTCGGGCGTGTGAGTGCGGTGTCGAGTGTGTGAGTGCCCTGTGAGGGTGGGGAGAGGAGTGGAGAGAGGATTAGGTGGCAGTTTGGGGTTGGTGGGGATTTGGGAGGGTGAGGTGGCGCCGACGGTTGGTGTGGGTGATGTAGAGGGGGGAGTTGGGTAGATTAACCGGTAGCTTTAGGATTAAGGGTGGACCGCTTGTAAATTTCGGGTGGTCGTCGATCGAACGGCCCGCTCGACCGCCCCGCTAAAATAATAAATATTTTATTTGTTTTACAAACACCGCTTGCAAACCCGTAGAGATAAACGAAAAACATCCGGAGACCCGGGTTTGATATTTGATTAAAGATGGGGCGCTTTATAAACAAAACGGGCTTTATGTAAAAATAGTTTTAGACAAACAACACATGATGATGACGATGCAATGCACAAATCAACGCGATTTTCTAGTAGTGGTTTTTATGGATGCCACCGACACCACTAACAGTGGATCTCGCCTCGAGATCCGCCTCATGGTACCGAAGGAAGGTCGGCGGTCAAGGGCTTTCTCGCTTCGTAGATCCTCGCGACACCACTAACAAGAGGTCGTTCCGTGACCGCGAGAACACTCCGGAACAACAGGTCAAGGTAGAGGTATCAACAAATAAAGCCACCCCTAACTTCCGTGGATGGAGTAAAATTGTCGGATCCACCGATTCGAGGTACAAGAGCGAATGATAAGGGTAGTGGTATGGTAGCTACCCATCCCGCACTCAAACCATTACTCACACGAATAGGCGGATTATGCAACCAACTCTAATCAGATCAAGATCTCGACAAGCGAGGTTCGAACAACGAGTGATGCGCATCGCATCGGATCTCGCATAGAGGATGTCGTCGCCGGAAAACACCGGAAGACAAACAGGAACAAAGAATGGTACCACAGAGCGGATTCCTCAGCAGCTTGAACACGGATGGTAGCACACCGTTATCAAAGAAGGAAGCGAAACCTCAAGGTACGACGGAACCCAACCACGAGAAATCTCGACTCAAGAGAGAGAAGAGAGCGATTCAAAACACGAGATAAGAGGAGAATAGCAGAGGGTAAGGAGTAAAATCGGACCCAACCGTAACTATCCAACCGATTTTGCAAAATAGTTTTGACACTCTACTCGCCGTTAGCTAGGTTATCCTACAGTCGACGTGGGTATCGCAACCGCCGTGCTCGATACCACTCAGAACACCCTCAGATCGGACCTATGCAAGTTTTAGCTAACCCGCCAAACCCGCATAGAAACGATTCAAAGGTGCTCACCAGCACTTTCGCGGGTGGAAAACGGCAATAACATTACACAACAGTCCTCGATGGGACCCACGTAATGATATATATAATCATGACTCCATGAGTCAAGAATACAAATATAATATACAAAGATCCAAATCACCTTGAAAATGATAGCGTCCGACTACGGACAAGATGCAAATGGGGCTAAGAGCCTCAAGAATAACCAATGGCGCCCATAACCCCGTGCCAAGCCGAAGGGTAACCTCGCTAACGGCGCCGATCTTAAAACCCGCTAAACAAAAGGGGTGCCGACAAAGGGCAAAGGAAAAAGAGGAGCGTCAAGATCGAGGCCAAGACACGGCGAGGCTAGAATTCCATGTCCTCGCCTACATAGGTATGGTGGATCAAGCGGCAGCAAGATGCACTAAACAACCTATAGAGACTCGATACAACGGCGGTTATCGAGAGGGATGAGAAAGACCTATTCGAACCAGATCGACTACTACCGACAAACCCATCCTGGTGTTTCCTCGAGACCAAACGAGGAAGTCAACCGAGGAACTCACACGGCAGCTTAGTTATTCAGCTTATCGCTATGCACTTTACTAGTCGTTTAGATAATCGTCCCGATAAAGTAAGAAGTGGGTACTTTTAGTTAACCATTCCGTTATAGTTGCAACACTTACTAATCGACATGTATAGCATGATATAAACCCAAAACCCAGCAGCTTGTTGGTACTTTTATTCAGCCATTCCGCTAGAAGTTGCAATACTTACTAGTCAGTACAATGGTCGCAAGCGACACTCCAAGCAAGCAATTGTGGGCAGTATTAATTAGCCATTCCATTATAGTGAAGCTGATTACTAGTCATTATAAAGTCAAATTTATAGCAAAGAACTTTAGTTATGCTTGTCTATGGTCGAGATATCGGCTCCAAGTCGTCCATATCCGCGGACACGGGCCGTAAAGTTTTACCCGGCCGGGTGCACCAATAGCAACACACGCCGATCAACCTAGAAAACCAAATCAAAACCCAACGAGGCTTTCACGACGAACAATCACATGATTCAGAAATATTTCAGGGGCCACCCCATTGAGTAGACCCGCAACGGCAAGCAAGCTTGAGACGGACTCAAGGTTTGGGTATACCAGTGAACGATCGGGAACCCGAAAGTGTGGCTGGGCTTGTCGACACCGCAGAATCGTGTCCCGATCCTAACAAGACAAGGTGCCTCGCACAATCGTAGAATACATAAGTAGCATGGCATAAGTACAGATCGTAAATAAAACCTCAAACTAGTTTGTGGCCCCAAGAAATAAGACCAATCAAGCTCGCTCGGGGGTCCCATATACCCTGATGTGGATAGCGATAAAACAAGGAACAGTATCAAGTACTGGGTCTACGGGACACAAGTGGGCGCTCGAAACCAAATATTTTCTATCACCCATCGATGCCTCCGCTTATTTCAATTTTAGTTGTTAAACAGAAATTAAAGTGAACGATAAGTAAAACTATGATCATCTCCATCATCAACATGCGGCAATACATCAACAATCGTGGCATTTGACGACACGCAACAGACTTGAGCCAGCGACTATGACGCAAGTCCAACTATCTACCAAACAATGTAATAGGATGTGTCCAAGGCAATATAAGGCTGCAAGGGATATCACGGGTAAACACTAGAGCATCGCAACACGTATAGCAATAGATCAACAGAGGGAATAAATACTATAAAAGTAAGATAGGTAGAAAGGGGGAGATGCTCGCCTGAAAACATTGCCGAAGGTTCAACCGGAGATCGGGGCGAAGCTCACATCAACTCAACGACCTTATCCGCGAAGAAGCAAAACACTAGAAGAAACACCGAATGCAATATTTAATACACGGCAGAAGATCGGCATGATGCATGTGTGATGTATGGCATGGCAGAGATGCGATGCAATTAGGTCATATTAAGTGGAACCGGGGTCCCGGCAATTAATTAGGTGGTTCATGTTGTTTAGCTACCCCGCAATTTAAAGGTTGTGTTAGCATGGCAAAAGATAGCACCGGGTTCGCTACACAAATTTAAATGAGGCCAATATGAGACTAGATTTGCCCGCATATGGGCCCCATATTTAATTATTAGGTGAATCGGCATAAGGCCCCCAGACCAATGATATGCATGCAAGATGAATGACAAATTAGTATGCGACAAGGTTGTATTTCATTTATAAAAATAGGGTTTGCGGGAAGGGGTTCACACATTGAGGGGTCTCGACGGTCTTGGGGTTCCGGGTTCGGTCCTGGCTCGTGGCTCTGGGGTTCGGGTTCGACGGAAGCGCTCGAATATCGGAGGTAGGTCTTGAAGATCCGGAAGGTGACTTGGTTCGTCGGGCATCGGACCACTCGTTGCCGCTGTTTGTCGGGCCGCGTAGATCTTGGTGTTTCCGGATGATCTTGCCGACTCCATGCGAGGGCATTGGCGCTCTGGATCGGTCTTCAGGGTCTCGGACATCGGGTCCTTGAAGGAGGTCATGGCGTCCGAGGGAATTCATGTCGTTCCGAGGGTTCGGTCTCGGGGGTCGGTCTTCGGAGTGAAGTTCTTGGCGTTCCTTGCCTTGTCGAAGGCCTTGTTGATCTACGGCGAAGAACTTAGCGTCATCGGGTCTGAGAAGGATCTCTTGTCGCGGCACCGGTACGGGATCGGTCTTCAGGTCCTTCCGGCTGCATTTGATATGGAGATCTTGTTTAGTCGACACAGACTCATGATCGGTGACATCTGCCGACGAACTAAGCCACCACACAACTGGTTCATGCCACGGAAGCAAGGCCGCAAACATGGACATGGAGACGAGGGGGCGACACCGCACGGGCTCGGGCGGTGGCGAATTAGCTCGGCGAGGGAGATGCGCGAGGGCGACGGGTCCGCGGCGGCGCGGCGAGGACGCGACAATGCTCGACGGAGGCCTTGCGGGCCGGGCGCAGGCGGGGCTGCGCGGCGGCGCGACTCGAAGCGGACGCTGGGTACGGCGACGACCGCGAGCTCGCGGACGGGAGGCGGCTCGCGACGGGCGGTGAAGGGCGCAGAGGACGCGACGCGGCGAGGTGGACCAGGCCGACGCGACTCGCCGCGGTGGCGCCGCGCGGGGAGAGGAGGTTGACGAGGGCGGCGCTGTCGCTGTAGGAGGCGAGCGGCGGGCGGCCGCGTCGGAGAAGGCGTGGCGACGCTAGCCACAATGGGACGGAGCGGGAGGCAGGAGGTCGGGAGGCAGCGGCGAGGTGGGGTCACGAGGTGGAGGGCACGCCAAGGGCACGTGCAGCGGGAGCGGGCGCGGTGGGCATCACGACGAGGGGCGGAAGCGACGGGAGGCGGCCTGTGGGGACACGACGGTGGAGCGGTAG
The DNA here is from genome assembly GCA_030063025.1 of Avena longiglumis. Lineage (NCBI taxonomy): Eukaryota > Viridiplantae > Streptophyta > Magnoliopsida > Poales > Poaceae > Avena > Avena longiglumis. The sequence goes on along the minus strand of CP125978.1, from coordinate 479,729,898 downwards.
GGAGGGCGAGCGGCGCGCCTGGCGGGGAGCCGAGGGGGGCGGGAGCGGGAGGGGGCCGCGGCGGCGGCAGGAGGAGGCGAGGTCGTCGGCGGGAGGTTGGGGCGTCGGGGCCAGGGGAGCGTGGGGTGGGAGAGAAGCCAGGGAGGGAGGAGGAGAGAGGGTAGGGGACAAGCGGCATGTGGTGGGCCAGAGGTGGGCCAGGGCTGGTGGGGTCCACGCGGAAAGGTGGGAGCTGGGGAGGGGGTGCGCGGGCGGTGAGTGCTGAGGTGTGTGAGTGCCGTGAGGGAGGGGAGAGGAGGAGAGAGGTAGGATTAGGTGGCAGTTTGGGGTTGGTGGGGATTTGGGGAGGTGAGGTGGCGACGGGGTTGGTGGGGGTGATGTGGAGGGGGAGTTGCAGATTAACTGGTAGCTTTAGGATTAAGGGGTGGACCGCTTAAATTTCTGGGGTGGTCGCCGATCGAACGCCCGCTCGATCGCCCCACTAAAATAATAAATATTTTATTTGTTTTACAAACACCGCTTGCAAACCGAAAGCAGATAAACCGAAACATCCGGAGACCGGGTTTGATATTTGATTAAATATGGGCGTTTTATAAAACAAAACGGGCTTTGGAAAATAGTTTAGACAAACAACACATGATGATGACGATGCAATGCACAAATCAACGCGATTTTCTAGTAGTGGTTTTGCGGATGCCACACCGACACCACTAATAGTGGATCTCGCCTCGAGATCCGCCTCATGGTACCGAAGGAAGGTCGGTCTGCGTCTTCTCGCTTCAGTAGATCCTCGCGACACCACTAACAAGAGGTCGTTGTCCGTGACCGTCGCGAACACCGGGAACAATAGGTCAAGGTAGAGGTATCAACAAATAAAGCCACCCTAACTTCCGTGGACGGAGTAAAATTGCTGGATCCATTGATTCGAGGTACAAGAGCGAATGATAAGGGTAGTGGTATGGTAGCTCCATCCCGCACTCAAACCATTACTCGCATACCGAATAGGCGGATTATGCAACCAACTCTCTCTAATCGATCAAGATCTCGACAAGCGAGGTTCGGAACAACGGAGTGATGCAGACTCTGCATCGGATCTGGCATAGAGGATGTCGTCGCGTCGGGAAAACACCGGACAGCACAAACAGGGAACAAAGAATGGTACCACAGCAGGCGGATTCCTCAGGCAGCTTGAACACCGGATGGTAGCACACCGTTATCAAAGAAGGAAGCGAAACCCTGAAGGTACGACGGAACCCAACCACGAGAAATCCTGGACTCGAAGAGAGAGAAGAGAGCGGATTCAAAACACGTAGAGATAAGAGGAGAATAGCAGAGGGGTAAGGAGTAAAATCAGACCTAACCAGAACTATCCAACCGATTTTGCAAAAATAGTTTTGACACTCTACTTCGGCCGTTAGCTAGGTTATCCTACAGTCGACGTGGGGTATCGCAACCGCCGTGCTCGATACCACTGTAACACCCTCGGAATCGGACCTATGCAAGTTTTAGCGAACCCGCCAAACCCGCATAGAAACGATTCAAAGGTGCTCACCAGCACTTTCGTGCGGGTGGAAAACGGCAATAACATTACACAATGGTCCTCGATGGGACCCACGCATGATATATATAACCGCGACTCCATGAGTCAAGAATACGATATAATATACAAAGATCCAAATCACCTTGAAAATGATAGAGTCCGACTACGGACAAGATGCAAATGGGGCTAAGAGCCCTCAAGAATAACCAATGGCCCATAACCCCGCCCAGCCAAGCCGAAGGGTAACCCCGCTAACGGCCGATCTTAAAACCTGCTTAAACAAAAGGGTGCCGACAAAGGGCAAAGGAAAAGAGGAGCCAAGATCGAGGCCAAGACACGAGGCTAGAATTGCGTCCTCGCCACATAGGTATGGTGGATCAAGCGGCAGCGCAAGATGCACTAAACAACCTATAGAGACTCGATACAACGGGCGGTTATCAGAGAGGGATGAGAAAGACCTATTCGGAACCAGACTGATACTACTACCAGACAAACCCATCTCCGTGTTTCCTCGAGACCAAACGAGGAAGTCAACCGAGGAACTCACACAGTCGGCAGTTTTAGTTATTCAGTTATCGTTGCGACACTTTACTAGTCAGGTTTAGATAATCGTCCTGATAAAGTAAGAAGTAGGTACTTTTAGTTAACCATTCCGTTATAGTTGCAACACTTACTAATCGACATGTATAGCATGATATAAACCCAAAACCCAGCAGCTTGTTGGTACTTTTATTCAGCCATTCCGCTAGAAGTTGCAATACTTACTAGTCAGGTACAATGGTCGCAAGCGACACTCCAAGCAAGCAATTGTGGGCAGTATTAATTAGCCATTCCATTATAGTGAAGCTGATTACTAGTCATTATAAAGTCAAATTTATAGCAGTAAACTTTAGTTATGCTTGTCTATGGTCGAGATACTGTGCTCCAAGTCGTCCATATCCGCGGACACGGCTTTCAGAAAGTTTTACCCGGCCGGGGTGCACCAATAGCAACACACGCTCGATCAACCTCGGAAAAACCAAATCAAAACCCAACGAGGCTTTCACGACTGAACAATCACATGATTCAGAAATATTTCAGGGGGCCACCCCATTGAGTAGACCCGCAACGAAGTAAGCAAGCTTCGAGATGGACTCAAGGTTTGGGTATACGGCTGTGAACGACTGGGAACCCGAAAGTGTGGCTGGGCTTGTCGACACCGCGGAATCGTGTCCCGATCCTAAAAAGATAAAGTGCTCCTCGCACAATCGTAAATACATAAGTAGCATGGCATAAGTACATGATCGTAATAAAACCTCAAACTAGTTTGTGGCCCCAAGAAATAAGATGAATCAAGCTCGCTCGTGGGGTCCCATATACCTCCGGATGTGGATAGCGCGATAAAACAAGGAACAGTATCAAGTACTCGGGGTCTTACGGGACACAAGTGGGCGTTCGGAAACCAAATATTTTCTATCACCCACCGATGCCTCTGCTTATTTCAATTTTAGTTGTTAAACAGAAATTAAAGTGAACGATAAGTAAACTATGATCATCTCCATCATCAACATGCGGCAATACATCAACAACTGTGGCATTTGACGACACGCAACACTTGAGCCAGATCACGACGCAAGTCCAACTATCTACCAAACAACAGGTAATAGGATGTGTCCAAGGCAATATAAGGCTGCAAGGGATATCACGGGTACGAAACACTAGAGCATCGCAACACAGATAGCAATAGATCAACAGGAGGGAATAAATACTATAAAAGTAAGATAGGTAGAAAGGGGGAGATGCTCGCCTGAAAACATTGCCGAAGGTTCAACCGGAGATCGGGGCGAAGCTCACATCAACTCAACGACCTTATCCGCGAAGAAGCAAAACACTAGAAGAAACACCGAATGCAATATTTAATACACGGCAGAAGATCGGCATGATGCATGTGTGATGTATGGCATGGCAGAGATGCGATGCAATTAGGTCATATTAAGTGGAACCGGGGTCCCGGCAATTAATTAGGTGGTTCATGTTGTTTAGCTACCCCGCAATTTAAAGGTTGTGTTAGCATGGCAAAAGATAGCACCGGGTTCGCTACACAAATTTAAATGAGGCCAATATGAGACTAGATTTGCCCGCATATGGGCCCCATATTTAATTATTAGGTGAATCGGCATAAGGCCCCCAGACCAATGATATGCATGCAAGATGAATGACAAATTAGTATGCGACAAGGTTGTATTTCATTTATAAAAATAGGGTTTGCGGGAAGGGGTTCACACATTGAGGGGTCTCGACGGTCTTGGGGTTCCGGGGTTCGGGGTCCGGTCTCAGGGCTCGACGGATCTGGGGTTCGGGGTTCGACGGAAGCGTTCTCGAATATCGGAGGTAGGTCTTGAAGATCCGGAAGCAGGACTTGGTTCGGCGTCGGGGCATCGGACCGCCGTTGTCGCCGTCTTAGGGCCCGCGTGAGATCTTGGTGTTTCGGATGATCTTGCCGACTCCATCAGGGCGTTGGCGCTCTGGATCGGTCTTCAGGGTCTCGGCCATCGGGTCCTTGAAGGAGGTCATGGCGTCCGAGGGAGTTCATGTCGTTCCGAGGGTTCGGTCTCGGGGGTCGGTCTTCGGAGTGAAGTTCTTGGCGTTCCTTGCCTTGTCGAAGGACTTGTTGATCTACGGCGAAGAACTTAGCGTCATCGGGTCCGAGAAGGATCTCTTGTCGCGGCACCGGTACGGGATCGGTCTTCAGGTCCTTCCGACAGACGGAGATGGAGATCTTGTTTAGTCTAGACACAAACTCATGATCGGTGATAGTCCTGTTGATGAACTAAGCCACCACACAACTGGTTCATGCCACGGAAGCAAGGCCGCAAACATGGACATGGAGACGCAGGGGCGACGCCGCACGGGTCCTGCGGGACGGTGGCAGGAACTTAGCTCGGCCTGAGGGAGATGCGCGAGGGCGATGGGTCCGGCGACGGCGCGGAGAGGACGCGACAGCTCGACGGAGGTTTTGCGGGCGCGCAGGGGCGGCTCGCGGGCGGCGCTGCTCGAAGCGACGCGGGTGGACGGAGCGACGGCGAAAGCTCACGACGGAGGGGCGGCAAGTGAAGGGGCGCAGAGGACGCCTTGGGCGAGGCGGAGAGGGCGGGCGACGCGACTGGCGCAGAGGCCAAGGGGAGAGGAGGGAGAGGGCGGGCGGCGCGGGTAGAGGCGAGCGCGGCGCCGGGCTGTCGGAGAAGGCGTGGCCTGGCCGGCCACATGACGGAGCGGGAGGCAGGAGGTCGGGAGGCAAGGCGGTGGTGGGGGCAGCGAGGTGGGAGGCGCGCCTCTTGGGCGGAGGGCAGGAGGGGAGCGGGCGGCGGCATCGCGAGGGGCGGAGCAGACGACGGGAGGCGGCCCGGCGGGGACACGACGGTGGAGCGGTGGTAGGCGGGGAGGGCGAGGCGAGCGGGCGGGGAGGAAAGGAGGGCGTGGCGGGAGGGCGAGTCGTCGGCGGGAGGTTGGGGCGTCGGGGCCAGGGGAGCGTGGCGTGGGAGAGAAGCCAGGGAGGGAGGAGGAGAGAGGGTAGGGGACAAGCGGCAGGTGGTGGGCCAGAGGTGGGCCAGGGCTGGTGGGGACCACGCGGGAAAGGTGGGAGCTGGGGAGTGGGTGCGTGCGGCGTGTGAGTGCGGGGTGTGCTGAGTGTGTGAGTGCCTGTGAGGGAGGGGAGAGGGAGTGGAGAGAGGGTAGGATTAGGTGGCAGTTTGGGGTTGGTGGGGATTTGGGGAGGGGTGAGGTGGCGCGACGGGGTTGGTGGGGGTGATGTGGAGGGGGGGAGTTGGGTAGATTAACTGGTAGCTTTAGGATTAAGGGGTGGACCGTTTGTAAATTTCTGGGGGTGGTCGTTCGGATCGAAACGGCCCGTTCGACTGCCCCCACTAAAATAATAAATATTTTTATTTGTTTTACAAACACCGTTTGCAAACCGACAGCAGATAAACCGAAAACATCCGGAGACCCGGGGTTTGATATTTGATTAAATATGGGGCGTTTTATAAAACAAAACGGGCTTTGCGAAAATAGTTTTAGACAAACAACACATGATGATGACGATGCAATGCACAAATCAACGCGATTTTCTAGTAGTGGTTTTTGCGGGATGCCACAATTCGACACCACTAACAGTGGATCTCGCCCTCGAGATCCGCCTCATGGTACCGGAAGGAAGGTCGGCGGTCTGCGTCTTCTCGCGCTTCGTGTAGATCCTCGCGACACCACTAACAAGAGGTCGTTGTCCGTGACCGTCGCGAGAACACTCCGGGAACAACAGGTCGAAGGTAGAGGTATCAACAAATAAAGCCACCCCTAACTTCCGTGGATGGAGTAAAATTGCTGGATCCACTGATTCGAGGTACAAGAGCGAATGATAAGGGTAGTGGTATGGTAGCTACTCCATCCCGCACTCAAACCATTACTCTGCACACGAATAGGCGGATTATGCAACCAACTCTCGGAATCAGACTGAAGATCTCGACAAGCGAGGTTCGGAACAACGGAGTGATGCAGACTCTGCATCGGATCTGGCATAGAGGATGTCGTCGCGTCGGGAAAACACCGGACAGCACAAACAGGGAACAAAGAATGGTACCACAGCAGGCGGATTCCTCAGGCAGCTTGAACACCGGATGGTAGCACACCGTTATCAAAGAAGGAAGCGAAACCACGAAGTGCACGGAACCCAACCACGAAATCCTGGACTCAAGAGAGAGAAGAGAGCGGATTCAAAACACGAGAGATAAGAGGAGAATAGCGGAGGGTAAGGAGTAAAATCAGACCTAACGTAACTATCCAACCGATTTTGCAAAATAGTTTTGACACTCTACTTGGCCGTTAGCTAGGTTATCCCACAGTCGGACGTGGGGTATCGCAACCGCCGTGCTCGATACCACTCAGTAACACCTCGAATCGGACCTATGCAAGTTTTAGCGAAACCCAAACCCGCATAGAAACGATTCAAAGGTGCCTCACCAGCACTTTCGTATGGTGGAAAACGGTAATAACATTACACAACAGTCCTCGATGGGACCCACAGAACAGATATATATAACCGCGACTCCATGAGTCAAGAATACAGATATAATATACAAAGATCCAAATCACCTTGAAAATGATAGAGCGTCCGACTACGGACAAGATGCAAATGGGGCTAAGAGCCCTGAAGAATAACCAATGGCGTCCATAACCCTGTCCAGGCCAAGCCGGAAGGGTAACCCTGCTATGGCGTCGATCTTAAAACCGCTTAAACAAAAGGGGTGCCGACAAAGGGCAAAGGAAAAAGAGGCGTCGATCGAGGCCAGTACACGGCGAGGCTAGAATTCGGCGGTCCTCGCCTACATAGGTATGGTGGACTGAAGCGGCAGCGGCAGCATGCACTAAACAACCTATAGAGACTCGATACAACGGGCGGTTATCAGAGAGGGATGAGAAAGACCTATTCGGAACCAGACTGATACTACTACCAGACAAACCCATCCTGGTGTTTCCCCCTCGAGACCAAACGAGGAAGTCAACCGAGGAACTCACACAGTCGGCAGTTTTAGTTATTCAGTTATCGTTGCGGCACTTTACTAGTCAGGTTTAGATAATCGTCCTGATAAAGTAAGAAGTGGGTACTTTTAGTTAACCATTCCGTTATAGTTGCAACACTTACTAATCAGATACAGATAGCATGATATAAACCCAAAACCCAGCAGTTGTTGGTACTTTTATTCAGCCATTCCGTTGTAGTTGCAATACTTACTAGTCAGGTACAATGGTCGCAAGCGACACTCCAAGCAAGCAATTGTGGGCAGTATTAATTAGCCATTCCATTATAGTGAAGCTGATTACTAGTCATTATAAAGTCAAATTTATAGCAGTAAACTTTAGTTATGCTTGTCTATGGTCGAGATCATGCTCCAAGTCGCCCATATCCGCGACACGGCTTTCGTAAAGTTTTACCCGGCCGGGTGCACCAATAGCAACACACGCCGATCAACCTCGGAAAAACCAAATCAAAACCCAACGAGGCTTTCACGATGAACAATCACATGATTCAGAAATATTTCAGGGGCCACCCATTGAGTAGACCATAGCAAGTAAGCAAGCTCGAGACGGACTCAAGGTTTGGGTATCTGGTGAACGATGGGAACCCGAAAGTGTGGCTGGGCTTGTCGACACCGGAATCGTGTCCGATCCTAACGATAAAGGTGCTCCTCGCACAATCGTAAATACATAAGTAGCATGGCATAAGTACAGATCGTAAATAAAACCTCAAACTAGTTTGTGGCCCCAAGAAATAAGACTGAATCAAGCTCGCTCGGGGGTCCCATATACCTCCGGATGCGGATAGCGATAAAACAAGGAACATGTATCAAGTACTGGGTCTTACGGGACACAAGTGGGCTCGGAAACCAAATATTTTCTATCACACCGATGCCTCTGCTTATTTCAATTTTAGTTGTTAAACAGAAATTAAAGTGAACGATAAGTAAAACTATGATCATCTCCATCATCAACATGCGGCAATACATCAACAACTGTGGCATTTGACGACACGCAACAGCACTTGAGCCAGCGACTACGACGCGCAAGTCCAACTATCTACCAAACAACAGGTAATAGGATGTGTCCAAGGCAATATAAGGCTGCAAGGGATATCACGGGTACGAAACACTAGAGCATCGCAACACAGATAGCAATAGATCAACAGGAGGGAATAAAGACTATAAAAGTAAGATAGGTAGAAAAGGGGGAGATGCTCGCCTGAAAACATCGTCGAAGGTTCAACCGAAGATCGGGCGAAGCTCACATCAACTCAACGGCCTTATCCGCGAAGAAGCAAAACACTAGAAGAAACACCGAATGCAATATTTAATACACGGCAGAAGATCGGCATGATGCATGTGTGATGTATGGCATGGCAGAGATGCGATGCAATTAGGTCATATTAAGTGGAACCGGGGTCCCGGCAATTAATTAGGTGGTTCATGTTGTTTAGCTACCCCGCAATTTAAAGGTTGTGTTAGCATGGCAAAAGATAGCACCGGTTCGCTACAAATTTAAATGAGGCCAATATGAGACTAGATTTGCCCGCATATGGGCCCCATATTTAATTATTAGGTGAATCGGCATAAGGCCCCCAGACCAATGATATGCATGCAAGATGAATGACAAATTAGTATGCGACAAGGTTGTATTTCATTTATAAAAATAGGGTTTGCGGGAAGGGGTTCACACATTGAGGGGTCTCGACGGTCTTGGGGTTCCGGGGTTCGGGGTCCGGTCTCAGGGCTCGACGGATCTGGGGTTCGGGGTTCGACGGAAGCGTTCTCGAATATCGGAGGTAGGTCTTGAAGCTCCGGAAGCAGGACTTGGTTCGGCGTCGGGGCATCGGACCCGCCCTGGTTGCTGTCGTTCTTGTCGGGCCCGCGCAGTAGATCTTGGTGTTTCCGGATGATCTTGCCGACTCCATGCGAGGGCGTTGGCGCTCTGGATCGGTCTTCAGGGTCTCGGCCATCGGGTCCTTGAAGGAGGTCATGGCGTCCGAGGGAGTTCATGTCGTTCCGAGGGTTCGGTCTCAGGGGTCGGTCTTCGGAGTGAAGTTCTTGGCGTTCCTTGCCTTGTCGAAGGACTTGTTGATCTACGGCGAAGAACTTAGCGTCATCGGGTCCGAGAAGGATCTCTTGTCGCGGCACCGGTACGGGATCGGTCTTCAGGTCCTTCCGACAGACGGAGATGGAGATCTTGTTTAGTCTAGACACAAACTCATGATCGGTGACAGTCCTGTTGATGAACTAAGCCACCACACAACTGGTTCATGCCACGGAAGCAAGGCCGCAAACATGGACATGGAGACGCAGGGGCGACGCCGCACGGGGCCTGCGGGACGGTGGCAGGAACTTAGCTCGGCCTGAGGGAGATGCGCGAGGGCGACGGGTCCGGCGGCGACCGGCGGCGGAGGACGCGACAGCGGCTCGACGGAGGCCTTGCGGGGCAGCGGGCGGGGCCATGGCAGCGGCTCAAGCGGGCCAGCGATGACGGCAGCGATAATGGCTCGGCCGGAGAGGCGGCTCGCGCGGCAGGCGGTGAAAGAAGCGCAGAGGACGCGGAGGCGGGCAGCGGCGGACGCGGCTCGCCAGCGGTGAGCCGCTGGGAGAGGAGCGGCGGCGAGGCGCGGTCAGCGTCGGAGGCGGAGCGGGCGGGAGGCAGGAGGTCGGGAGGCAGCGTGCGAGTGGTCGCGTGAGGTGGAGGCCGCATGCTGGCGCAGGCGAAGCGCGGCGGCGGCGGCGGAGCAGCGACGGGGAGGCGGCCTCGGCGGGACACACGAGTGGAGCGGTGGTAGGCGGGGCGAGCGGCGCGCTGGCGGGAGCCGAGGGGGCGAGCGGGAGGCAGCGGCGGGCAGGAGAGCGAGTCGTCGGGGAGGTTGGGCGTCGGGCGAGGGCGTGGGGTGGGAGAGGGAGGGAGGAGAGAGGGTAGGGACAAGCGGTGGTGGGCCAGAGGTGGGCAGGCTGGTGGGGACCACGGGAAAGGTGGGAGCTGGGAGTGGTGCGTCGGCGTGTGAGTGCGGGGTGTCTTGAGTGTGTGAGTGCCTGTGAGGGAGGGAGTGGAGAGAGGGTAGGATTAGGTGGCGGTTTGGGGTTGGTGGGGATTTGGGGAGGGGTGAGGTGGCGCGACGGGGTTGGTGGGGGTGATGTGGAGGGGGGAGTTGGGTAGATTAACTGGTAGCTTTAGGATTAAGGGGTGGACCATTTGTAAATTTCTGGGGGTGGTCGTTCGGATCGAAACGTCCCGTTCGACTGCCCCCGCTAAAATAATAAATATTTTTATTTGTTTTACAAACACCGTTTGCAAACCGACAGCAGACAAACCAAAAACATCCGGAGACCCGGGGTTTGATATTTGATTAAAGATGGGGCGTTTTATAAAACAAAACGGGCTTTGCGAAAATAGTTTTAGACAAACAACACATGATGATGACGATGCAATGCACAAATCAACGCGATTTTCTAGTAGTGGTTTTTGCGGGATGCCACAGGAAACCACAATCATTTATCAACCAACAAGCTAGTGATGTATAGAGGCTATACTAGGGACTTCAATTTAAGTTTACAAATCACACGAGTATCAATGTTTCCTTGTTAATACTATTATAGCATGAATGTAAACATTTATCATAAACACAAAGATATAATAATAACTACTTTTATTATTGCCTCTAGGGCATATCTCCAACAGTCTCCCACTTGCACTAGAGTCATCTAATCTAGATTACATGGTAATATACCGAACACCCATGGCAGTTTGGTGCTGGTCATGTTTGCCCTCGGAGAGGTTTAGTCACGGATCGCCACATTCGTGATCTGTGTACTTTGCAAATCTTTATATCCCCATCTTGGATATGTTCTCGAATAGCGTGAAAATGTAGCTTGATGTGCTTCAGCTTCTTGTGTGACCTTGGTTCTTGCGCATTGGCTATGACGCCCATGTTATCACAGTAGATAGACATTGGGTCTAGCGCACTAGGAACCACACCCAGCTCTGTAATGAACTCTTTCATCCATATCGCTTCTTGTGAAGCCTCCGAAGCAGCCATGTATTCCGATTCAGTTGAAGATCTCGCCACAATGCTTTGCTTTGCACTCCTCCAGCTAACTGCTGCACCATTCAAAATAAATACGTATCCAAATTGTGATTTAGAATCATCCGGATCGGTGTTCCAACTAGCATCGGTGTAACCATTAACAACGAGCTGTTCATCACCTCCATAAGAAAGAACCATATCCTTAGTTCTTCTCAAGTACTTAAGGATGTTTTTGACCGCTGTCCAATGATCCATTCCTGGATCACTTTGATATCTGCTAGTTAAACTAACAGCATATGCAATGTCGGGTCTAGTACATAGCATGGCATACATTAGAGATCCTATGGCTGAGGCATAGGGAGTCTTACTCATCCTTTCTCTATCTTCTGCCGATGTCGGACTTTGAGTTTTACTCAAGGTCGATTAGCAACATGGGCATGAACCCTTTCTTGCTTTCTTCCATTCCAAACCTCTTTAGAACTTTGTCCAAATATGTACTCTGTGACAATGATATTTGGCGTTTCATCTATCTCTATAAATCTTTATGCCTAATATGTAAGCTGCTTCGCCAAGATCCTTCATTGAAAAACTATTATTCAAATATTCCTTGACACTATTAAGAAGGTCTACATCATTCCCAATCAACAATATGTCATCCACATATAGTATTAAGAATGCTACAGAGCTCCCACTCACTTTCTTGTAAATACAAGCTTCTCCATAAGTTTGTATAAAACCAAAACTTTTGATCACCTTATCAAAACGTTGATTCCAACTTCTGGATGCTTGCTTCAATCCATAGATGGACCGTTGAAGTTTGCATACCTTGTTAGCATCTTTAGGATCGACAAAACCTTTGGGTTGCATATACAACTCTTCATCAATATCTCCATTGAGGAATCTTTGTTTTGATATCCATCTACCATATCTCAAAATCATAATATGCAGCGATTGCTAACATAATCCTCACAGATTTTAGCTTCGCTACTGGTGAGAAAGTCTCATCGTAGTCAACTCCTTGAATTTGTCGAAACCCTTTTGCGACAAGTCGAGCTTTATAGAAGATAACATTACCATCAAGACTCATTTCTTCTTGAAGATCCATTTGTTCTCGACGACCTTCCGCCATCCTAAGTCCACCAAAGTCCATACTTGGTTTTCGTACATGGATCCAATCTTGGATTTCATGGCTTCTTGCCATTTATTGGAATCTGGGCTCATCATTGCTTCCTCATATGTCTCGGGTCATCGGTGTTGTCGACCAACATGACACTCATAACGGATCATACCAACTGGTGGTACGAGTTCTCGCTGACCTCCGAGGTTCTGTAGCAACTTCAACAAGTTTCATGATCATCATCATTAGCTTCCTCTCTAATTGGTGCAGGCACCACAGAACTTCTTCCGTCTTTGCGCTACTCGCAATTCGAGAGAAGGTTCGACAACCTCGCCGAGTTCTACTTTCCTTCAGTCACTTCTTTCGAGAGAAATTCCTTCTCTAGAAAGGATCCATTCTTAACGAAGATTTTGCCTTCGGATCTATGATAGAAGGTATACCCAATAGTTTCCTTTGGGTATCCTATGAAGACGATTTTTCGCTTTGGGTTCAAGCTTGTCCGCTATAACTTCTTTACATAGGCTTCGCAACCCCAAACTTTAAGCGACAATCTAGGTTTCTTCCCAAACCATAATTCATACGGTGTCGTTTCAAGGGATTTAGATGGTGCCCTATTTAAAGTGAATGCGCTTGTTTATAATGCATAACCCCAAAATGATAGCGGTAAATCAGTAAGTGACATCATAGAACTAACCATATCTAAGAGAGTTCGATTCGACGCTCGGACACACCATTACGCTGTGGTGTTCCGGCGGTGTCAATCAGGAAAGTATTCCGCATTTCTTCAAATGCTCGCCAAACTCGTAACTTAGATATTCACCTCCACGATCAGAACGTAGAAATTTAATCTTCTTGTTACGTTGATTCTCTACCTCACTTTGAAACTCCTTAAACTTCTCGAAAGTTTCGGACTTATGTTTCATGAAATATATATACCCATATCTACTCAAGTCATCCGTGAAGGTAAGAACATAACGATAACCACCGCGCGATGCTACACTCATTGGGCCACACACATCGGTATGTATGATTTCCAATAAGTCCATAGCTCGCTCCATCATACCAGAAAATGGAGTCTTGGTCATTTTCCCCATCAGACATGCTTCGCATCTTTCAAGTGATTCAAAATCAAGTGATTCAAGAAGTCCATCGGAATGGAGTTTCTTCATACGTTTCACTCCAATGTGACCAAGATGATGGTGCCACATATAGGTCGAATTATCGCTTGATTTCAAACGTTTAGCCTCAATGTTGTTGATATGTGTATTTCCACTATCGAGATTCAATAAGAATAGACCATCTATCAAAGGTGCATGTGCAAAACATATTACTCATATAAATCGAACAACCATTATTCTCGGACTTAAACAAGTAACCGCTTCGCAATAAACAAGATCCCGATATAATGTTCATGCTCAACGCAGCACCAAATAACAATTATTTAAGTATAAAACTAATCTCGATGGTAGATGAAGGGTAGCGTGCCGAGCGATCACATCAACCTTTGATCCATTTCCACGCGCATCATCACCTCGCTCTTCGCTAGCTTCCGCTTATTTCGCAACACCGCCGCTTTCGAGTTACAAATATGAGCAACAACCGATTATCAAATACCGAGCACTACGAGTACTAGTGAGATACACATCAATAACATGTATATCGATATACCTTTCTTCTTGATGTTGCCGTTCTTCAAATCCGCCAAGTACTTTGGGCAATTCCTTCAAGGACCTTCTCCCTTGGTAAAAGCACTCAAGATCGTGCTTAGGTCCAGCCTTGGTCTTCTTCGCCAGTAGTAACTTTCTTACCACCCTTCTTGAAGTGTCCCTTCCGCTTAGAATTGCCTTTCTTGAATTTGGTGGTCTTATTGACCAACAACACTTGGTGCTCTTTCTTGATCTCCACTTCGCAGACTTCAACATAGCAAACAGTTCGCAACCGCTTGTTCATGTTACGCTCGATGTTGTAGTTCATCACAAAGTTCTTGTAACTTGGTGGTAGTGATTGGAGGACACGGTAAATCCCCAAAGCATTAGGAATCACTATACCCAAGCTTTGAAGTTTGTTTGCGTGCCCGCACATCTTAAGCACATGCTCACCGTGAGCTACCCTCTTCCATCTTGCGCAGTTAAAGAACTTTTCGAAGCCTCATAACTTTCAATTGCCGCATGAGTCTCAAAGATCAATTTGAGATCCTCGACAATATCATATGGTATGAATTCTCAAAACTTTCAAGCTCGATTCCAAACCATACAAGATAGCACACTGAACTATGGAGTACCGATTCTTCCGAGCGAGGTAAACATTCTTTACTTCATCGGAAGCATCACCGCAGTGGGTCACCAATGTGCATCCAAAGACATAGGTCAAATTACCGATCGTGAGGACAATCCTCAAATTGGAACCAATCCGGTTGCTTCCATTGTTTTTCAACTTTTCTTTCTCTAGGAACGCATTAAAATTGATGGTAGGGGATGCCACTGATCTACAACATATTTGCAATAGTTTAGACTAAGTTTATGACAAATTGAGTTCAAATTAATAATAAAGTTAATCTAGGTGAACTCCCACTGAAAACAACATCCCTCACATTGTTTTAGTGATCACACGAACCAAATCCACTACATCAACACCGATCATCACGAGAGTTGATATAGTTTCAATGGCGAACAATCGTCATGTTCATCATATCTACTATATGATTCATGCTTTACCTTTCGGTGATCCGTGTTCCGAGACCATGTCTGTACATGCTAGGCTCGTCAAGATCAAACCTTAGTTTCCGCATGAGCAAATCTGGCTTGCTCATGTTGTATACACTTGCAGAATCTAACACACCCGATCATCACGTGGTGCTTCGAAAAAACAAGCTTTAGCAACGGTGCTAACTAAGGGTGAACACTTTATGACTTGAAATTCATGTGCATGAGGGATCATCTTATAATGCTACCGTCGTCTACTAAGCAATATAAGATGCATAAAGGATTAACATCACATGCAATTCAAAATATGTGATATGATATGGCCTTTCTTCTTTGTGCTTCCGATCTCCATCTTCAAGCACGAACATGATCTCCATCATCACCGGCATTGCATCAAGGTCAATGACGCTTCTCCATGGTTGTCGTCCACCGGCTTCAACTATTACAACTACTTTGAATAGACACGCGGGTCTTAACATAAATTAAAGACAACCATATTGTTGGAATTATGCCCTAGAGGCAATAATAAAGATGTTATTATTATAATTCTTGTTCATGATAAAGTTTATATTCCATGCTAGAATTGTATTAAGCGAAAACATTAATACTTGTGTGGTTTGTGAACAACACCGTGTCCCTGGTACGCCTCTAAGGACTAGCTCATTGATAAATGATGGTTAAGGTTTCCTAACCATAGACATGAGTTGTCAATTGATAATGAGATCATATCATTGGGAGAATGATATGATGGACAGACCCAAACTAAGCGAAGCAATTAGATCGTTTCATCGTGTTCATCTTTGAAGCTTTTCCTATGTCAAATATTGTATTCCTTAGACCATGAGATAATGCAACTCCCGGTACCGAAGAAAGCTTTGAGGTCATCAAACGTCATCCTATGAGAGGGTGACCATAAAGGTGTCTCTCGGTGATCGGAAAGTATCTGTGGGTTGTATGTATCGAGATGGAATTTGTCCCTCCCAAGTCGGAGAGATATACTTGGCCCACTCGGTGTCGATATCAAAACGCTTGCAAGCATGTGGTTAAGGAGTTAATCACAAAGTGATATCGGATTACGGAGCAGTAAAGTACTTCTTTGTGAACGAGATTGAACTAGGTATGACGGATGACGATCGAATCTCGCAAGTAAAATATCGCGAGACGAAGGGAATATATATATGGGATTGATTGAATCCTGGCATCGTGGTTCATCCGATATGATCATCGATGAATGTGTGGGAGTCAATATGGGTGCCCAGACCCGCTGTTGATTATTGATAGAAGATCATGTACGCATATTCTCGAACCGCAGGTCACACATAACGTATCTCGACGCTAGGATAGATTGGATAATTGGTTTATGAATTTTTGTTCGAGTCTCGGATGGGATCCGGACATCACGAGAGGTTCGGAATGGTCCGGAGAATAAGATTCATATAAGGCGAGGCAGTTTTGGAGTTCGAATTGTTCCGGTTAATCGGTGTTGTCGAAGCTTCTAGAACCTTCCGGAAGGGGACCAACGTGGCCCCACCTTCCGGGAGGGGGCATGGGTCTATGAGGGAGTGTCCTGGACACATTGGGCCAGGGGCACAAGGCCCCATAGGGCCCAGCCGATCCTAGAGAGTTTAAATCGTTTAAACTAGAGATAGGGTTTCTAGAAGAGGGGAGAGTCCATGCCCCCCACTCCTTATCCTTTGGGCTTGGGGGAGGGGCTAGGGCTGCGCCCCCTGTATATAAAGAGGGGTGGGGGCGCACCAACCCCCCACACCTCTCCTCCAAACCCTAGCCGCCTTTCTAGCTTTCCTCTCTCCCTCCCGACTGTTTGTAGGCGAAGCCCTGCTGCAGAAATTCTCCACCATATACACCACGCCGTCGTGTTGTAGATCCAATCTATCTCTCCACCATACTTGCTGGTCCGAGGAAGGAGGAGACTTCGAGGTGCTGCACGTGTGCATCTCACGGAGGCACCGCCACTTGTGGTGCTAGATCGGATCGGATCGCGAGGAGGAGAAGCGAGTACGACTACATCACCCACGTTCCGACGAACATTCCGCTGTGCGAATCTTCAAGGGTATTAAGATCTAATCCAATCACTCTCGTTGATTGCATCTCCTAGATTAGATCTTGGCTTTCCCTCTGTTCGCATCCGTAGAAAATTTTGATTTACTATGCCGCGAAACCCTTCAGTGGTATCAGAGCTAGATCTATGCGTAGATGTGTTTCACGAGTAGAACGCAACATGGTTGTTGCGGGCGTTGATGTTTTCTGTTGCAAGCCTCTTGTTTGTGTTCTTCTTATGACGCGGGATAGTGAGATTGAAGCGGTCCAGGCCAACCTTACGCGACGTCGTTCGCGAGACCGGCTCCGCACTTGACGTGTGGCTTGTTCCACACATGCGGCTGGTGGATGTCAGTTTCTCTCACTATAGTTGTCATGGGATTAACACCGGAGTTTGGCAACCATAATATCACCGTTGTGGCTTTCCGTAGGTAAGAATCGTTCTTAGCATCTACTCCCATAAGCCACGTAAAACATGCAACAACAAAGTAGAGGCGTCTAACTTGTTTTTGCAGGAAGTGTTTTCTGTGATATGGTATGGCCCAAGATGTGATGTGTATATTGTATGCGATGATCATGTTTTGTAATGTTTCACGACTTGCATGTCGATGAGTACACAACCGGCAGGAGCCATATGGTTGTCTTTATAATTGTGTATGACCCAGTAGTCAACTTCTTATACGCCATGTAATAGCTTTACTTTATCGCTAAGTAGTTAGCAATAGTTGTAGTTTCTATTCGTGGTGGAGGCAATCATGGTGGAGTGATGGAGATCATGCCGGAACGCACAAGATGGAGATCATTGCGCGAGGATTGGCTATACCATGTCACATAAAGTTATATGCATGTGATGTTTATCCCTTTATGTATCTTATTATGCTTATATCGCGACGGTAGCATTATAAGATGATTCCTCACTTAAAGATCAAGATAAAAACTGTGTTCTCCCCAAGTATGCACCGTTGCGAAAGTTCGTCGTGTCCAAGCATCACGTGATGATCGGGTGCTATAGACTCTACGCTCACATACAACGGGTGCAAGCCAGTTTTGCACACGCAGAAATACTTGGGTCTAGCTTGACGAGCCTAGCATGTACAGACATGGCCTCGGAACACAAGAACCGAAAGGTTAAGCATGAGTCATATGAGTGATATGATCGACACTTTGTTGTCCACCATTGAAACCACATCTCTTCTCGTGATGATCGGATTAGGTGTGGTGAATTTGGATCGTGTTCACTAAACAACTTGAGGGATGTTGAATTTAGTGGGAGTTCATCTAGTAATTTGATTAAATTGAACTATTTATCATGAACATAGTATAAATTGTACTTGCAAATACTGTAGATCACATGACCAAGTCCAACTTCAAATTCAACGTTTTTGCTGAGAAGGAAAAGCTTAGAAACAATGGGTCTAACTTCACCAATTGGTTCCGCAATCTAAGAATCATTCTGCGGACAAAAGGACTATGTCCTTGGGAAAGCGTTAGGTGACCCCTCAAGCAATCGCTACGGTGATGAGAAAGTCATCTGTCGATCGGCGCAAAGATGATTATGGTGTGATTAAGAGCACCATGTTGTTTGCTATGGAACCGAGCTTCAAAATCGTTTTGAAGAGTATCCCGGCCCTTCGAGATTCTCGAGGAGCCGAAAAACATGTTTGAGACTCAGCCCGTTAAGAGATATGAGATCTCCGAAGTTCTTTAAGCGCAAGAGGGAGGAAGGAGTTCCGTTAGTGAGCACTCCATAAAGATGTTGGGCTACACTCAACGTCTTGAGCAACCGGAATGCACGATTCGGAGGAGCTCAAGATTGACAGGTTCTGCAATCACTCCTCCCGGCTACAAAATTTTTGTAGTGACTCATAATCAGATTGGTTCCACGATCGATCACCGAGCTCTTCGCAAAGCTAAAGACCGCAGAGGTGGACATCAAGAAGGATAATCATGTGTTGATGGTCAACAAGCCCTCCTTTAAGAAAGGTAAGGAGCAAAGAAACCCTTCAAGAAGGGCGGCAGAAGCTTAATGCCCTCACGAGAAGAAGCTCAAGTCCGGTCCTAAGCCCGACATCGAGTGCTTCTATTGCAAGGACAAGGGTCCTTTGGAAGCGCAATCGCCGAAATACTTAGCGGACAAAAGGCTGGCACCATCAAAGGTATATTTGATATACATGTTATTGATGGTTTCCTTACTAGCCCTCGTTGTAGTGCGGGTATTTGATACGGTTCGGTTGCTAATATTTGTAACTCAAACAGGAGCTATGGAATGACGGCGGCTGCGAGGATGAGGTGACGATGCTTGGCAACGGATCAAGAGTTGATGTGATGGCCGTCACGCTCTCCTTAGTTTTACCTTCGGGATTAGTTTTAAACCTTAATAAGTGTTATTATGTGCCTGTTAAGCATGAACATTATTTCGGATCGTGTTTATTGCAAGACGGTTATTCATTTAAATCGGAGAATAATGGTTGTTCTATTTATATGAGTAACATCTTTTATGGTCATGCACCTCTTGTGAATGGTTTATTTCTTCTAAATCTCGAAAGGGATGAAACACACATCCATAACATTGAGGCTAAGAGATGCAAAGTAGATAGTGATAATACTACTTATTTGTGGCAATCGCTGCCTAGGTCATATTGGTGTAAAGCATGAAGAAACTCCATTCGATGGAATTTTGGAGTCTCTTGATTTTGAATCATTTGACACATGCGAACCATGCCTCATGGGCAAGATGATCAAAACCCGTTCTCGGTTTAATGGAGCGAGCAACGGACTTGTTGGAAATCATACATACCGATGTATGCGGACCAATGAGTGTTTCGACCGGTGGATATCGCTATTTCCTCACTTTACCGATGACTTAAGTAGATATGGGTATATCTATTTAATGAAACATAAATCTGAAACATTTGAAAAGTTCAAGGAATTTCAGAATGAAGTGGAGAACCATCGTGTAAAGATTAAGTTTCTACGATCCGATCGTGGAGGTGAATATTTGAGTTATGATTTTTCACGCATCTTAAAGCAAGTGGAATCGTTTCACAACTCACGCCACCCGGAGTACCACAAGCAATGGTGTGTCCGAGCCGAATCGAACCCTATTAGATATGGTCTGATCAATGATGTCTCTTACTGATTTGCCGTTATCATTTTGGGGTTATGCATTAGAAACCGCTGCATTCACTTTAAATAGGGCTCCATCTAAATCCGTTGAGACGACACCGTATGAACTGTGGTTTGGTGCTAAACCTAAGTTGTCGTTTCTTAAAGTTTGGGGATGCATTGATGCTGGACAAGCTCGAACCCAAAGCGGAGAAATGCGTCTTCATAGGATACCCTAAGGAAACTATTGGGTATACCTTCTATCACAGAACCGAAGGCAAAGTGTTTGACGCAAAGAACGGTTCCTTTCTTGAGAAGGAGTTTCTCTCGAAAGAAGTGAGTGGGAGGAAAGTAGAGCTTGACGAGGTTATTGAACCTTCTCTTGAATTGGAGAGTAGCACCTGAAATTGTTCCAAAGTCACTTTGCACCAACAATAGAGGAAGCTAATGACAAGGATCATGAAGCTTGGACGATGTCGCTCTTGAGCGTCAGTCGACAAGGTCGTGCCCCTCTGAGTGGTACGCAACCTGTCTTGACTGTATTGTTGGTAGAAGACAAAGTGAACCTATGAACTATGAGGAAGCGATGATGAGCCAGACTAGAAATGGTGGAAGCCATGAAATCCAATTGGGATCCATGAGCGAAAACCAAGTATGGACTTTGGTGGATCCTCCTAGCGGCCGAAAGGCCGTTGAGTGCAAATGGATATTCAAGAAGAAAACGGACGCCGGATAGTAATGTTACCGTCTATAAAGCACGACTTGTCGCAAAGGTTTTCGACAAGTTCAAGGTGTTGACTACGATGAGACTTTCTCTCCGTGATGTTTAAGTCCATTCGGATTTTATTAGCAATTGCTGCGTTTCATGATTATGAAGTATGGCGTATGGATGTCAAGGCTGCTTTCCTCAATGGGAACATTGATGAAGAGTTGTATATGATGCAACGAAGGTTTTGTCGATCCTAAGGATGCTAGTAAAGTATGCAAACTTCACGTTCCATTTATGGATGAAGCAAGCATCTCGGAGTTGGAACCTTCGTTTTGATCAAGTGATCAAGAGTTTTGGATTTGTTCCAAATTGCTCTGAAGCTTGTATCTACAAGAAAGTGAGTGGGAGCTCGGTGACGTTTACGGCATCAGTATGGATGACATATTGATTATCGGAAATGACATCAACATGCTTAACGATGTGAAGAGTTATTTGAACAAGTGTTTTCAATGAAAGACCTAGGTGAAGCTGCTTATATATTGGGTATCAAAATCTATAGAGATGACAAAGACGCACGATAGCTTTAAGCGGTACATACCTAGACAAAGTTCGAAAAGGTTCGTAATGGATAAGGCAAAGAAAGGTTCGAGGCCTATGTTGTCGTAAGATATTGAGCAAGGCTCGGTGTCCACTGGTAAATGATAGGGAAGCTATGAGCAAAGTGCCTTATGCCTCGGCCATAGGTTCCATCATGTATGCCATGCTGTGTACTAGACCGGATGTGTCCAATGCTCTTAGTTTGACGAGCAGATATCAAAGTGATCCAGGAGTGGAACACTGGACAGCCGTGAAGAACATCCTAAAGTACCTAAATAGAACTAAAGAAATGTTCTTAGTCTATGGGGGTGATGAACAGATTGTCGTAAAAGGTTACGTCGATGCTAGTTTCGACACCGACAAGGATGATTCCAAATCTCAGACAGGATACGTTTATATTTTGAATGGAGGAGCTGTGAGCTGGAGAAGCTGCAAGCAAAGCGTGATCGCGGGATCTACAATGGAAGCGGAATACATGGCTGCAGAGCGTCAAGTGAAGGAGTTTGGATCGAAACTTCATCATCGAGCTTGGCGTGGTTCCAAGTGCATTGGACCCACTGGAGATGTGTGACAACATCACGCCATAGCACTTGCTAAGGAACCAGATATCATCCAAAGACCAAGCATATCAACCGCAAGTTTCATATAATCCGAGATTATATAGCGTATGGAGATCCAAGATTAGCAAAGTACATACGGATCTGAATGTCGCAGATCCATTGACTAAACCTCTTCCACGTGTAAAACATGATCAACACCTCGATTGCCATGGGTGTGAGATTGTTGCCATGTAAACTAGATTATTGACTCTACCGCAAGTGGGAGACATGGAATTATGCCCTAGAGGCAATAATAAAGATGTTATTATTATAATTCTTGTTCATGATAAAGTTTATATTCCATGCTAGAATTGTATTAGCGGAAACATTAATACTTGTTTGGTTTGTGAACAACACCGTGTCCCTGATGCGCCTCTAAGGACTAGCTCATTGATCAATGATGGTTAAGGTTTCCTAACCATAGACATGAGTTGTCAATTTATAATGAGATCATATCATTGGGAGAATGATATGATGGATGCACTCCAAACTAAGCGAAGCAATTAGATCGCTTCATCGTGTTCATCTTTGCGAAGCTTTTCCTATGTCAAATATTGTATTCCTTAGACCATGAGATAATGCAACTCCCGTACCGAAGAAAGCTTTGAGGTCATCAAACGTCATCCTATGAGAGGGTGATCATAAAGGTGTCTCTCGGTGATCGGAAAGTATCTGTTGGGTTGTATGTATCGAGATGGAATTTGTCCCTCCCAAGTCGGAGAGATATACTTGGGCCCAATCGGTGTCGATATCAACACCGCTTGCAAGCATGTGGTTAAGGAGTTAATCACAAAGTGATATCGGATTACGGAACGAGTAAAGTACTTGCGTGAACGAGATTGAACTAGGTATGGATGCAAACGATCGAATCTCGGGCAAGTAAAATATCGCGAGACGAAGGGAATATATATATGGGATTGATTGAATCCTGGCATCTTGGTTCATCCGATATGATCATCGATGAATGTGTGGGAGTCAATATGGGTGCCTGCACCCTGTTGATTATTGATAGAAGATCATGTCGCATATTCTCGAACGCAGGTCACACATAACGTATCTCGACGCTAGGATAGATTGGATAATTGGTTTATGATTTTTGTTCGAGTCTCGGATGGGATCCGGGACATCACGAGAGGTTCAATG
Source organism: Avena longiglumis (assembly GCA_030063025.1). Taxonomy (NCBI): domain Eukaryota; kingdom Viridiplantae; phylum Streptophyta; class Magnoliopsida; order Poales; family Poaceae; genus Avena; species Avena longiglumis. Next base: position 479,706,742 of record CP125978.1, on the reverse strand, counting down.
GTCCGAGAATAAGATTCATATAAAGGCGGTGCAGTTTTGGAGTTCGAATTGTTAGGGTTAATCGGTATTGTGCAAGCTTCTAGAACCTTCGGAAGGGACCAACGTGGCCCCACCTTCCGGGAGGGGCATGGGCCTATGAGGGAGTGTCCTGGCCACATTGGGCCAGGGCACAAGGCCCCATAGGGCCCAGCCGATCCTAGAGAGTTTAAATCGTTTAAACTAGAGATAGGGTTTCTAGAAGAGGGAGTCCATGCCCCCACTCCTTATCCTTTGGGCTTGGGGAGGGCTAGGGCCCCCTCTATATAAAGAGGGTGGGGCGCACCAACCCCCACACCTCTCCTCCAAACCCTAGCCGCCTTTCTAGCTTTCCTCTCTCCCTCCCATTGTTGTAGGCGAAGCCTGCCGCAAATTCTCCACCATATACACCACGCCGTCGTGTTGTAGATCCAATCTATCTCTCCACCATACTTTCTGGTCCGAGGAAGGAGGAGACGTCGAGGTGTTGCACGTGTGCATCTCACGGAGGCACCACCACTTGTGGTGCTAGATCGGATCCGATCGCGAGGAGGAGAAGCGAGTACGATTACATCACCCACCCGCGTTAACGTTCATGTCGAATCTTCAAGGGTATGAAGATCTAATCCAATATCTCTCGTTGATTGCTTCTCCTAGATTAGATCTTGGCTTTCCCTCTGTTTGCATCCGTAGAAAATTTTGATTTACTATGCCGCGAAACCCTTCACATATGGCTCCTGCCGGTTGCCAACTTACAATAAGGAACATTGCATACATCAAATATAATCACAATCATGGCCATATCACATCACTGCACACCCCTGCAAAACAAAGTTAGACGCCTCTGCTTTCTTTGCATGTTTTACGTGGTTTGGGGCTTTCAATAAGTGTCGTTCTAACTTACGAACATGAACCACAACATTGATACTAGTATTGTTAATCACCCGTTGTAAATTGGATCTTAACTATGCTAGGAGAAACAGGCACCCGCAAAGCCACTTATGCAATACAAGTTTCATGTCAAGCGTGGAGCAAGTGCCATGAACGATGTCATGTAAGGTTAGCCCGGGCCGCTTCATCCCAAAATACCACAAGATGCAAAGTACACAAGAAGCAATCGACAATAAAAGCATCAACGCCCATAATGACCATTGTGTTCTACTCGTGCAACAGATCTACATATAGACACGACTCTGATACCACTGTAGGGTTTCGTAGCATGGAAAACAAAAATTTACTATCGCATACAAACAAACAAGCCAAGATCTATCTACTAGATTGTAGCAACGAGTCGATGGAATAACTTACCCTCGAAGATTCCAAAGTGTTTAACGAGAGCGGATTCTCGTGGGTGATGTAGTCGTACTCTTCCCGATCTCAAGATCGCGTAGACGATCCTTCCCAGGCCCGCTGCGTTCGGCTCTCAGATCGGTCACACGTCGCTCGGTTTTCGAAGACCTTCCTATCCCTTGTTCCAGAAAGGCAGGAGGTTGTAGCACTCTCCTCGTGATTCCTAAGGCGTGGTACCTAAGTAGAGGGAGATCTCGAGGCTTCGCCTTAAGCCGGAGCGAGTATGGTGGAGTATGAGAGCTCCTCGGCGATCTAGGGTTTAGACACACCAATGAGGAAGTGCTAGAGCCGGCTGGGGTTCCGGGACCCCCAATTCGGCTAGGGCAAACCCTAGGGGTGGCGGCGACTATGGAGGCTGCGGCTTCTAGGGTTTGGTGAGGGACTTGTGTGCTCTAGGAGGAGCCCTGCCTCCTTATATAGGTGGAGGGGTGGCCAAGGGAGGAGGAGTCCTCCCAACTCGGCTTGGGTGGTGCGCTTGGGAGGAGGACTCCTCCCCTCGGTTCGCCCTCCTCCTCGTTTCCACTTTCCAAATTTAGCCGTTTGACTTTTCAATTTAGCTATTTGACTTTTCAAACTAGGATTCGATTAATACTTTATTTGGAACAGCGATGACAGTTAGTACATGATGCAATCATACCAACTTTGATACAACACATTCATGTACCCTTCCCCTCCGGAGTGCCGGACATTCCGGAACCTTCTAGAACATTCCCGATGAAAACACCGGAAACATATCCCAACTCCGAAACGGGACTTTCTTTATATGAATCTTATTCTCCGGACCATTCCGGATCACCTCGTGATATCCCGGATCCCATCCGAGACTCCGAACAACATTCGGCCTCTTCCTCATAATACCATAACTACTCAAACAACGTCGAATCCTTAAGTGTGTCTCGCTACGGTTCGTGAATTATGCAGACATGATCGAGACACTTCTCCGAACAATAACCAATAGAGGAATCTGGAAATTCATATGGCTCCCACATATTTCTACGATTACTTTGCGATCGAATGAACCACTTACATACGATACCAATTTCCCTTTGTCTCACGATAGTTTACTTATCCGAGGTTATGATCGTCGGTATCTCTGCATACCTAGTTCAACCTCGTTACCGATAAGTACTCTTTTCTTGTTCCCGTGATATGTGATCCCTTGTGAGCTAGTCACATGCTTGCAATCTAATTGGATGACATTCCACCGAGAGGGCCTAGAGTATATCTATCCGTCATATGGATGGACAAATCCCACTCTTGATCCATGTGTCTCAACCAATACTTTCCGAACACTCAATGCCACCTTTACAGCCACCCAGTTACGGTGTGGTGTTTGATGTCATCAAAGCATCCATCCGGTAAAGGTGATATGCATGATCTCATGGTCGAAGGAATTAGGTTACTATGTATCGTAAAGCATATAGAAATTGAACTATTGAAATGACTTGATCTTTATGCTACGCTTATCTATAGGAGTATGTCCACCATATCATTCTCCTAACGATATGATCTTGTTGTTGATAACATCTCAATGTTCATGATAGGGAAACCACAATCATTTATCAACCAACAAGCTAGTGATGTATAGAGGCTATACTAGGGACTTCAATTTAAGTTTACAAATCACACAAGTATCAATGTTTCCTTGTTAATACTATTATAGCATGAATGTAAACATTTATCATAAACACAAAGATATAATAATAACTACTTTTATTATTGCCTCTAGGGCATATCTCCAACAACCAGTGTTGATCCAACGTCCGAGGCAACCCGGCAAGGACATTGATGTGTACCTAAGGCCATTAGTTGAAGAACTTATATAGTTGTGGCACGAACCCGACATACGCGTGTGGGATGAGCACAAGAAGGAATAATTTGACCTCCGAGTGTTGCTTTTCATAACAATCAATGATTGGCCTTCTCTTAGTAACCTTTCAGGACAGTCAAACAAGGGATAAAATGCATGCACGCACTGTTTAGATGAGACTGAAAGTATATATTCGGATCATTGTAAGAATAATGTGTATAATGGGCATCGTTGATTTCTTTTGGCCAAGCATCCCTTAAGAAAGAAAGGCAAGCATTTCAACGGTCAGGCATGTCACCAGACGAAGCCTAAGGAGCATATTGTTGCTGATATATTTGATATGGTCAAAGATTTGGATCAAATAGTAACCTTTGGAAAGAGTCCTGGTGGAAAATCTGTTCCGAAGGACGCTAACTGACACGCACCCAAGTGGAAGAAGAAATCTATATTTTTGGAGCTACCATATTGGAAATTCTTAGAGGTCCGCTCTGCAATCGATGTGATGCATGTGACGAAGAATCTTTGCGTGAACCTGCTAGGCTTGTTGGGTGTGTATGGGAAGACAAAAAGATACACCGGAAGCACGAAAGGACCATTAACATATGAAAGACCCAGATGCTTGCATCCAGAATGGTTTCAAGGTCATGCCAGCTACGCTCTTACCAAATAAGAGAAGGAAATATTTTTTGAATGCTTGAGAAGTATTAAGGTCCCGTATGGCTTCTCGTCGAATATAAAGGGAATAATATATATGGAAGAAAAAAAGTTCCAAAACCTAAAGTCTCATGACTGCCACGTGATTATGACGCAAATGCTTCCGATTGCATTGAGGGGGCTTCTACCAGATAATGTTTGACTACCCATTGTGAAGGTATGTGCATTCCTCGATGCAATCTCTCAGAAAATAATAAATCCTGGAGATCTATCACGATTACAGAATGATGTGGTCCAGTGTCTTGTCAGTTTCGAGTTGGTGTTCCCACCATCCTTCTTCAATATTATGACGCACTTACTGGTTCACCTAGTCGAAGAGATTTCCATTCTCGGTCCTGTATTTCTACACAATATGTTTCCCTTTGAGAGGTTCATGGGAATCTTAAAGAAATATGTTCGTAACCGTGCTAGGCCAGAAGGAAGCATCTCCAAGCGCTATGGAACAGAGGAGGTCATTGAGTTTTGTGTTGACTTTGTTCCTGACCTTAGGCCGATTGGTCTTCCTCAATCGTAGTATGAGGGGAGACTGAGTGGAAAGGGTACTATAGGAAGGAAATCAATAATATGTAGGGACGAACATTCTTACACTGAAGCACATTACACAGTTCTACAGAATTCTATCTTGGCAGCCCCGTATATCGAGGAACACAAGAAAATTTTACACTCTAACAACCATGGAAAGCATAACTCTTGGATTAGAGATGAACACATGAAGAGTTTCGGCAGTTGGTTGCAACATCTCATAAAAAATAACACTCTTGGATATCAGCTATACTTGTTGTCCAGGTCACCATCTTCGACTATATCGAATTTCCAAGGGTACGAGATAAATGGGTATACATTTTACACGATCTCCCAAGATAAAAATAGCACCAACCAAAACCATGGTGTCCTCTTTGATGCAACAGACAATAATGGGTCAAAGACCACATATTATGGTTACATAGAGGAGATATGGGAACTTGACTATGTACCTACTTTTAAGGTCCCCTTGTTTCGGTGCAAATGGGTCAAGCTGTTAGGAGGAGGGGTTGAGGTAGACAAGAAGTACGGAATGACATCGTTGGATCTCAATAATCTTGGGTACTTAGACGAACCATTCGTCCTAGCCAAAGATGTGGCACAGGTTTTGTATGTGAATGACATGTCTACCAAACCTAGAAAAATAATAAATAAGCAAAAGAATACGCCAAACGATGAACCAAAGCGCCACATAGTTCTTTCAGGAAAAAGAAACATCATGGGAGTGGAGGACAAAACATACATGTCATAAGATTGTGATAAGTTTCATGAAATTCTGCCATTCGCAGTGAAGGATGACCCAAGCATCATGTTAATGAATGAAGATTCTCCATGGATACGGCGCAATCAGAGAGGGACACATGCGAATAAATGATGTGTAATAATGTAACATTTTATGAATGAAGATGGTCCATGTGCCCATTTTTTATGTATTAAACACGGTTATGAATGAAGATACTCCATGAATGCATAGTTTTGTCTGCAAACCATCTTGAGTATGTTAGTCCCGTTTTGTGGCTGGACCAGGACTAAAGGGGGCCCTTTAGTCCCGATTCGTACTTACCATTAAGATCTGGTCTCCAAACGCGCGTGGTCACATATTAGGGAGTGCCTCTATGACCAACTTAAGGGACATGTCGGAGGACTGGGCTCCGGCGGCATATCCCTCAAGCTGGCCGTAGTGGTGTCCCTGCTCTCGCACACCATCTTGCATCTTGTAACTTCTCTAACTAGATCAATACGCCTGGGAGCTAACTAATTTCACATATTAGGGAGTGCCTCTATGACCAGTTTCATGGAGATGCCGGAGGACTGGGCTCCGGCGGCATCTCGCTGAAACTAGCCATAGTGGTGTCCCTGCTCTCAAACTGGCTGGAGGACTGGACTCATAAGGATGCCTATTTATAGTACAAGAAACTCGGCATAGTGTCGACACTCACGGCATAATGTCGACACTCACCCCTATTATTAGTGCTCAGTCGTGTTTTGTCCCGGTTGGTGTCTCCAACCGGGACTAAAGGTTCAGCTTTTGTCCTTGTTGGCGACACCATCCCGGACAAGGTACAAGCCGCATGACATAATGTCAACACTCACCCCTATCATTAATGCTGCTTGGCCCAGCCTACCGCAATCCCTTCGGTCGCGGTTGGTTTCTCCAATCCGGACTAAAGATGAACCCCTCTATTTATAGACATTTCCCTCTATTTATAGGTCTTTCTCTCTCTATTTATAGGCCTTTCCCTCTATATATAGGCTGCCCGATCTAGCCTGCCCGTCCTTTCCCTCTATTTATAGGGCGACCGTCATGGCCACCCACACATACACACATTCCTCGCCGCCTACTTTAGGATCCTCGTAGTCGACTCGGCGGCAACAATGGAGTACTAGGCTCCGCCGGGAATGTCCGAGACTAGGCTCCACCGGGCTGGCACTGGATGGTGCTACCTTCAAGGATGCGTAGCTTAGTGAGGAATCTGGGTGTCGTCTTCAACCCGGAGCTTCTTTGGTGGAGGTCGACTGGTCCAGGAAGGGTGCAGAGGGAGCCGGCCACCGAGGAGGTGGTATGGCGTCGTGTCAGGGAGGAGGACGAGCACGTTCGTCGCTATATGGTTGCGTTGGACACTAGGGTCGATGATACCTGGCGGATTCTTCAGGGATCTCACCCGAGCTATGCTCGTGTGATGGTTCCGTCTCTTTGGGTTTTCACCTCCCGCGGCTTAGGCACCGGGAGTCGTCGTCCAGTTTGATTGAGAAAGATGTATTAGTTTCAATACATTTATTAGTTTCAATACTACGGAATCAGGACTAAAGGCCCCCCTTTAGTCCTGGTCCAGCCACAAACCGGGACTAACACTCAATACATTTATTAATATTAAAAAACTGAGACTACGTAATCGGGACTAAAGGCCCCCCTTTAGTCATGCTCATATCTATCCCTATAGTACGCAACTTCAGGGTCGTCTTTGTCTTTGTCATCGTCATCGTTGCTAGGCGCACGCGGATGGATCCTCAGCCCAGCCATGGCATATTGTGGGGGCACCTGCCACTCTTACCTCGAATTCACGATGCGTGAGGGAGGGGTCTCCCGGATGATGATGCCACTACACCCGCGGCCTTCACCACTGCCACCCTTCTTATGGCTCTGTGGCGGCTGTGGGTACCGTAGGCGAGGATGGTCTCCCCCGGCGATGTAGCGCAACACGCTAATGATAGTCCGGTTCGCCCACCACAAGCTGCGGCTGTCAACACCCAGATTTTTAATCCCAGGTGCCTGTTATGCCATACATCGCAATCCCAGGATTACCATTTTTGCGAGACATAACAGATTGGTACTATAGTTCATCATCCATTACAAACCATAATAAAGGTCTTACATAAATAAAGGATCTCATGATCCAGTCTTAGTACAATCAAAGCAGCGCAAAATATAATAACGATAGCGTGGGCGAGGCTCCATCTTTATGGTCACAGGTAATACTAACGATGGGAGATGATCCTAGTTGTCGTAACCTTCCTGCGGTCCATCCTCCTGATAGTCCTCTTCATAGTCTGGCCATGGGAATATCCAGGTACAAAGCCGTGAGTACTCTTTAAGTACTCGCAAACTATCACTAACAGGTAAAGGGGTTTCAAGTAGGAAATACTAAGCTCTAGGTTGTTTTGCAAAAATCCAGATTTATCTCTAACCGATTTTAGAAGCAAAGAAAAATATGTTAAGGTTTTATAACACCTAAGTGGGAACTTGAGTTTTCATATCACAACCCTGTTGGGGTCAAGTCAAAATCATGATTCAATTCACAAGTCATTTTGAAAACATCTGACGATGGAACAGTATGACCACTCCAACTATTCATAACCATAGACATGGTTATTCAAATAGTTTGACACTCTGCAGAGGTGGTACACTTTCACTACAATATTCGATACATCCATCAGGAACAATCCTGATTTTACCATACTCGGTATGCGGATAATCAACCCTAACCTTTCAATTACACACCCTAGTATAGGCACCTCTCCTATGATTTTGGCCTCCCAACCATGACCACCTGTCATCTTGAGAACTGCACAGGTGGTCAATCTTCACGAGGTAGCCTCAGATCAAACCTCGGCCGCAAGGGAACCCATACTAAGGTATATAAACTTCCAGTCAAGCCCTACCCAAATTCGGGTATTGTGGTTGTACGATAAAATTGAAATGGTATCGCATCCAGACATAACCATCGGCTTTATAAAAAGGGCTAAGGCTCATGTCTCAACATTTTCATCATCAAAGTCACCTTGTGTTCACTAACACATGTCAAAACATTTCATTAGAATGACTCATCACTCTAAGATTTTCATAATCATTTTCACCAAGTATTCTCATCTAAAGTGATCAAGTTTTATGCTTAGCACTAGCAACTAAAGTTGAGGGTAAACACTAATGAGGGGTGGTAATCAAGTGTGCCTTATCTACGTACAATCTCATGCCTCAGGATGACATCAAGATCTACCTAACTTAGGCCAGGTTTTATGCTCGTTTTTCTACCTTTAATACCTTTCCAAAAATTCACAAGTCACTAAGTAAACATAACTAAGGAGCTTTGATAAAGAAATAAAATAATAAAGCTTGCAATTAAAACTGGTATTTGGTATCATCAGAGGGGTATAATCACATATGCCTAATGCATCTAGTTTGCATAATCCACTTGTAGTGTTAGGCTTGCTTAGTTATTAGCTTGCTAGGATGGCTTTCCTTGTGCAGTGCAGTGGTTGAAGTTCTCCTCGGCTTCTTCCTCGTAGTAGTCTCCTTCTTCTTCATATCCTTGGTTGGTACTAGCGTCTATAAATAAATACGAAGTACACAATCACCAAACAATACTTAATACTTCTATTTACCACACAAAGGCTCACACTAGATGATCTAACATCATCACAAACATCACAAGGATTAAGGCAATAGTTTTATTTATTTCATTTTAGAAAAGAAATTTCTACTCTTTGAAAAACTACTTAAGATTTAATATTCTCCAATTAAAACATGGGATCATGTTGACATATGTCATCACCACATATTTCAATACTTGGGAATGTGATTTAAAGTGGTGTCACAATTTAATAAGGTTTGGTCTTTTTTAATTAAATATAGTGACTAGAAATGCCTATGGGGCATTATTTTATTACTTTCACATTATTACTGCAAGTAAACCTAGATATTTTATATATTCAGAAATGTATTATCAAATGTGATTTTTGAGAGTTGGAATCAACTCAAAAGCTTTTATGGTTGAATTTTGAAAAATGTTTGAATGCAAAAAAGTCAGTGCCTTGTTATTTTTACTATAGGTGATCTATAATTCCAAATGGTTTGAATCCAACGGGACTGGATTAACAATTTCAATACCTTTATAACAAAATTAGTTTCATGCAATTTGGTTCAGTGAATCTTCCTGAATTGATTTTTGAATCTACTGCCAGAACTAGGTTTGAAATTAAATAGATAAACGTAAATTCAAACGAACTGGGTCGCGCGGGAAATCTAACTGGGCCAGCCCACTGCGCACACTGTGTGCATGCAGTTTAAGCGATTGTCCCCACTCGTCAGTGAGACATGGGTGCGAAGGGGTACAGAGCTATTACAACCGTAGGATTAGATCTAAGATCAACGGCTGAGGGTCGTTGTCCTCGTCGAATAGAACGCGACGAGTTCGAACCCTAGCGCGGCCAGTGGGGGTCTGTGGCGGCTCACCGGGGCTCAGGCGATGGGGGCGTACAACAAAGTCGACGACGGCGGTTCTCCTGGTATTGGTGGCTCCTCCTGGGGTGGCACCAATCGATGTCGCCGTTCTCCTCCAGCAGCGGCAAGCTCCGGCGAAATTCTGGCGATGCTGTGCTCGCCTTGCTCCAGTAAGAGGCACGATCAGTGAGAGGTGGGGAGTGGAATGGTGTGAAGAAATCAAACGGGTAAGGCCTCTATTTAAACTGCGACGAGGGAACCGAAGGGTGCGGGATGAGCTCATCGGGGTTAGCGATACAACGAGCTAACAGTATGGCTGACGCTAGGGGCAGTGCGCGGTCTCCTGGCAAAGCTCAACATCGTGATGGTGCGGCAAGGGGAGGTGCGGTTTGGTCGGAACGCGTCGACGCTCTGAGTGGCACCGACGACGGTTTTGATGGCACATAGTGGCTACGTGTCAGGCGGCGGCGAACAGGGTTGTCTGGGAGGTTCTTGGGACGTGGGGATCACAGGCCCAGGCGAAGTAGGCGGGGCGTGGTCTGCGCGAGCGTGTCGAGCGCTGCGCTCTAGCGCGCTCTCGGCATGGTCGCACATAATTGGGCGCGTCCCTTCTCTGTGGTCCAGTGCCTGGCAAGGGTCGAGGGCTGGACAGGGGGTGGCGGTGGACAGTGGCGTGCTTCCTGGACACGGTGTCTAGGCGCGGCGCTCGCTCTGGCTAGCTAGGCATGGTCGGTTGGAAAGGGTGCTCTTGTGTTGGCACGGCATGGCGCATTGGGTAGGGGCTAGGTTGGTTTAAGCATTGGTTGGCACTAGGGGAGACATGGATGATCAACGGTGAACAATGGTTGGGGTGATCACTGCTCAAAACAGTGAAGTTTGGCAAAATTGATTTTCTATCTCCAAGTGTTTGATGAAATGGCCGAAAGAAATTCAAATTTGAATTTTTGGATGAAATTTGGTGGATGCAATGGTCACATACTAGGTAGTCTCTGGTTGATTGGAGTTTTCAAGGTGCACTGGTTTGGTTGGGTTTTGAGAAATGGTGATCTTCCCATATGAACTAGATTCAATTTTGAATTCCCATTTGAATAGGGTTGCCAAATGTTTCTGTGGGTTTGCAAGGTGGGCTTGGGTTCACTTTCACTTGGTCTAGCAAGGGGTGAAAAGAAATGGATTTGTTTCTATTTTAAATCTTGTACTAGAAACACTCAAAGTGGTCTAGTGAGCAAGATTGGCAAAAATGATCATCTGCTTATTTTGTTTGTTATGTAATTTCCATTGATTTGATTCTGCTTGGAAATGATTTATATGATGTTGTTTTCATATTTAAACCAATCCTTGCCATTCACAACAATCACACAAGTCCATTCAAGCATTCATGCATTCATAAAATTCACACATGCATTCATATGGATTTAATTAACAAAAGTTTTTGTTAACTCCAATTTTGGGTGATTGGAATTGATAACCTTGATCAATATTTTTGGGATGTTACAGCGGCCGACTTCATTGTGGTTCACTGGGGAGGACCATCACCCTCGTACCTGGCGAGCTCTCTTTCCCGTCGGTTAGCAAAGAAGGCATTCCAGGTGTCATAGTTGTCGGGATCCCACTGGGGATCCATCCGCTGCTCCGGCGTGAGCTTGTGGTAGAAGTGGTTCGTGATGGCCTCCTGAAGTGTGGAACCTTGAGGGACAGGAGGGACATGAACCCCTCCAGCGCTCAGCATCCATCCGGCGGACGGCCGGTAGCTGGAGGCGCACAACTCCTCGGTCTCCTCGAGGGTCAGAATGGCCCAGTAGGTGCTGTCCATTATTGTGAGAGAGGAAGGTGTGGATGTGTGGATAGCCATGGCGCGATCATCCTAGATATAGAGGGAAAGGGCGGGAGAACTTGGCGGGAAGCGGTGGGAAATGGCAGAAAATATCTTTAGTCCCGGTTAGTGAGTACAACCGGGACTAAAATCTCTGGTAAAAGGGAAAAGGCGGGAAAACTTGGCGGGAAGCGGTGGGAAATGGTGGGAAATATCTTTAGTCCTGGTTAGTGACTACAACCAGAACTAAATGATGCAAAAAGATGTATGGATATTGTATTAATATTCTTTATTTTTTTCTGATAATAATAGACATATTATTTGGATTTTTACAATAGTAGATATGATTTTCCAAAGTTTTATATTTGATTTGAATTAAAAAATTAAAATTTACAAATGACACAATTTATAAATGATGCAAACAGATGTATGGATACTATATTAAGATTCTTTATATTTTTATGATAATAATAGACATATTATTTGTCCTATTTTCATTTTTACAATAGTATATATGATTTTCCAAAGTTTTATATTTGATATGAATTAAAAAATTAAAATTTACAAATGGCACAATTTATAAATGATGCAAACAGATGTACGGATATTATATTAGGATTCTTTATATTTTTCTGATAATAATAGACATATTATTTGTCTTGTTTGGATTTTTACAATAGTAGATATGATTTTCCAAAGTTTCATATTTGATTTAAATTAAAAAATTAAAATTTACAAATGACACAATTTATAAATGATGCAAACAAATGTATGGATATTATATTAAGATTATTTATATTTGTCTAATAATAATATACATATTATTTGTATTATTTGGATTTTTACAATAGTAGATATGATTTTCCAAAGTTTTATATTTGATTTGAATTAAAAAATTAAAAACATACAAAAAAACACATTAGTCCCGGGCATTAGCACAGCCCGGGACTAGAGGGGTGGTCTCGCGCGCGAAAATATGAAGCGACCGAAAATTCTTTAGTCCAGGGCCATGGCACCGCCCGAGACTAGAGGGGGGTCTTTAGTCTCGGGCGGTGCCACGACCCGGGACTAAAGGGAGGGTATATAAGTGGCGCCACCCGCCCCCTCTTTCTCCCACTTACAGACGAAGACGAAGGAGCCGCAGACGAAGAATACGGGATGTCTTGCGATTTTCTCGCCGCCTGCTGCCACGCCTGCCACACGCCTTGCCTCGACGCCACCACCGCCTCTCTCGCCAAGCATTGCCTCTCGCTGCCGCCTTGGGCTCCTCGGCCGCTGGACGTCATCACTACCCTTTGGCGTGTCACAGCCAGACGCTATCTGGAGGATCGACCGCACCGCCGCCACCGATCGATCGGCCAAATGGCCAAGTTTAATTTGTACGTAGATTTTGCTTAATTTGTTGTATGTATTTAGTAGTATATATAGTTAGTAGTACATAATATTATTAGTATTATATAGTGTAGTTAGTATATAGTTAGTAGTATATAATAATTATATAGTGAATTAGTATTATCATAATTAGTTAAATGCTATTATTAGTATTATCATAATCATTATTTAGTATATTATTAGAAAATGTTAGTAGTATATTATTAATATTATTAGTATATATATTATTATATTATTAGGTAATGTTTATATAATATGCATTATTATTATACTTTGTAATATTTGGGGTTTTGTATAAATGCTATTATTAGTATTATTATAATTATTATTTAGTATATTATTAGGAAATGTTTATATACTATTTTTCTAACTTGTTTATCTTTCTGTAATATATAGTTAAGTCATGGATCATGATTGAAGCGGTGAAGATCTTCTTCAAGGCATGATAAGAGGTGAATTTCCTCTTATTACTAGTATAAAAGTTCCTATATCAATGGGAAATGCCCTACCTTTGAGTGCGGTTTGAACTATTGATTTACGTAATTAAGAAACAGATTTCGCAAACAACATAGAGGAAGAATGAAAGGAAAATCCTGCCGAGGCAATCGTATTTGTTTTGGTAGATATGCTCTTCAAGCACTTGAAATATTGGCTAGTAATTATGAAGACCCAATTCTTGACTGAAAGGGACACCAAAGGCCTCCTCTTATTAGTACCGGTGAAGATATCGAGCTCGAGGAAGAGATTTCCTCATATGTGAATCCATCCGGTGATGGACTAGAGGAAGACCTGATGTACGAAGGGCAAGACCGGACGATCGAATTGCAAACAAATAACAACAATGATGGCCCCTTGGCAGTATCCGGCGAGGTATATATATATTAATTGATCTGGATATATCAATATATATATATATATTAATCACTCTCTCTTCTTCTTTTAGCCCACCGGATCGAAGCAATCGACAACTCTAATGAAACGAGGGCCGAACAAAAAGTTGGATGGTAATCAGAGGTTCACCATCGAAGAAATAGATGATGACGGAGAACCGATTTCTCTAGAGAAGCACCAGAGGATGTTTACAAATCAATGCGGGGTGCTTGTTAGGGACAACCTGCCGATCACCATTCAAGAATGGAATAAGCCAAAGAAACCCGGTGAAGAATCCAAGAGTTATGTCACCAATGATGCCAAAGATAACCTTTGGCAGAAGCTCATAGCGCATTTCATACTACCTCCAGAGTATGAAGAATTTGAGTCAGATGGTATTACCCCAAGGCTGGGTGGGCTTGAAAGAAGAGCGAAAGTCAAGGAGTGGGCTCTGAGCAAGATGGCCGAACCGTACCAGAACCACAAGAAAAGTTTATATGCGAAGTATGTCGCGAAAAAGAAAACTCCAGACTTCTTAGGAGCAAACAAGAAGTTGAGAGAATAGTGGCTGGATTTTGTAACGTACAAGCAATCTGATGTAGCAAAGGCAAAGTCGGCAAAGAATGCGTTAAATGCTGCCAAAAAGAAATACCATCAGAAAATGGGGACAAGTGGATACAAGAGTGCCATCCCTAAGTGGGAAACTATGGAGCGGGACATGAGGACTAGAGGCATCACTCCTGGTACAGATGGATGGCCCGAGAGGTCAAAGCACTGGTGGTACGGGGACGGGGGATCGTTGGACCCAGAAACGGGGAAGACAGTATTTCATGAAAAAATTCTAAAACCCTCTGAAGCCCTTGTTAAAGCAATGAATGATTCTCAATTGGAATTGTTCCGTCCCGAGAGAGAGAACGACGAGCTGACACGCGCCCTCGAGAATCCTGAAAAGGGTGGACGAACACGAGGCAAAGGCGCCGGTGTTACGTGGAAGAAAGGGTTTCCTCAGTACGATGACAGTTACAGAAGCCATCAGAGAAAGAAGCACCGGGAGGCAGACCGGATCTTGAAGGTAGAGCAGGACCTAGCTGATCTGAAGAAAATCATGCAAGAAATTGGCCAAAGGTCGTTGTCAACTCACCCGCAGGCTGATGATCCCGCATTGGATCTTAGCCAGCGGAGATGCAGCGTGGCTTCCATGGAGGTTCGGGCTGATGATCAAGCACTGATGGATGATGCACCTGCTCCTCGCTACCCCGTGGATGATGTCAGAGAGATGGCACAATGCGAGCTACATCAGCCAATGAACAACCTACCCTTCAAGGTGGCGATCGACACTGCTTTACCTTGTCTACCTAGAGCACTCCACCATTCACTACTGATTCCACCTGGCTATGTTCGTGTCACGGTGGATGACATAGTGGAGGATTTTGCGGACCTAGAGATTTACATCGCTACGCCTGAAGGCCTTATGAAACTAGGAGATGTCAAGCGCAACATCATTCTATGGAAGAAGAAGTACATCAAGTTTTCAGGCTCGGCGCCAAGGCCACCGACTTCGAGGAATCCAAGTCCACCCTGCCCTGATGGTCGTCAACCTCCAAGTCCACCCCGCCTCGATTATCGTCAACCTCCAAGTCCACCCCTCCCCAATTATTGTCAACCCTGCCCCGATGTCGATTGCCACAGCAGGAGTACATCAACTCGATCTTCGCCTCCGTGCAATACTCGATCTCCGCCTACACCTCCGTGCAATACTACCTCGTCGAAGAAATGGAAGGTCGCCGCTCCCTCGCGCCCCACATTGAAAAAGGTCAAACGGCAAAGATAGTCCACATCCCGCCGGCTCTTCCAAAGAGACTTTATGACAAGACCGATGCGGAAAATGCCGCGGATGTGGCTGCCCAAGTTAAGGCGCATTTTTCACCCAAAAATCCTGAGCCAAAGCCGGTATATGATGAAAAAACCAAAAAGTAGGCTAAGTCCTTTCTTGAGCAACCATCCCAGATATCGTTGATTCTGAATCAGACTATGACCGGGAGATTATTAAGCAAGCAAAGAAGAAGAAAAGCACAAGTGCAAAAAGCGGGAAGCAAGTTGCCCAACTCAGACAATAGAAGATTCATTCGGTCCCCCGCTCAAAGTGATTTCAGATCTCGACAAGGTCTTCAGAGATGAAATGGATATGGACATCCAAATAATGGACCCTAGAGCCAGTACTAATTCTGCACTAATGGGCATCACTGTATTGGAGGCCAAAGCACTTGATACCAAAGCAAATATGTCTCTTGGTCAATATTTAGGCTATGAAGATATGCCAGTGGGTCAGATTGTTCGGAACTATGTCCAAGGGGAGCCTCTAGTCAGTAATGAGGAGCTCGCGCATCTATCCACACATATGCGAAATCTGCACACATGGTACCAGTTGCAAACAAAAAAAGCATCAAAAAGATTGGTTTGCGGTGGACGTTAGAAAGGAGCATCACTTCAAACCATACTCGATACAGGTTCAAATGACCGAACTGTTTTAGTTATACAACCAGCGCGCCCTCAACAAATCTATAATTGGTTTCTACTGTGTGTAAGTGATTTATTTCTATAATTAAGTTTGTAGCTCAGCTCGTTCATTGCATTTAATATATTATCCTAACTATATATCCTTTTGTATGATATTATATTCTGTAGAATGAAGATGCTTGAATGCAAAAGATCTAGAAGATATGACGTTGGTTCATTGACCCATATATCGTTAATTAATATATGTAAAAGAATCATCCCAAGGACGTGGAGGAAGACCTGTGCAGGTTCTTAACCGAGAATAATTTTGTTAAGGAAATACTATTTCCTTACAATTTCAAGTGAGTGTTTCTATATTGTACTCAATTTATTGTTGCTTACTCGGTGTTAAGTGTAATTGATGAGCTATGCAAGTTTGCTTATGTAAAACGTCCACAGATTCCACTGGATCTTGCTAAACATTCAAGTTGACAAGTCCCTAGTTGAAGTCCACGACTCATTAAGTTGGGACCAAGAGCAGTGGAGCGACATGAAAGCAATGCTCCATAAGTAATTTCAATCATTATCGCATTATATCGGCATTTTTCGTTCATTTCCTGATATCAAGTAACTAATAACTCCTTTGTTCATTTTCTTTGCTGAGCAGGTGTTGGACACGGTTCAGACAGAAAATACCAGGTCCATTCAAAGAGGAGCTAACTTATAAAATGGTGAAGAGTTTATAGCAGCCACCAGAAACTCATTTATGAGGATACTATGTCTGCGAGTACATTCACGAGTTGACCAGTGAGCGGAAAGTTGATTCATATTATATTTATGATTTGCAGGAGAAACTAGAGCCAGAGCAGTGCATACGAGCAATAAAAGAGGCCCTTGATGTACATGGAGAACATTATGAGGATGATGATGAACTCTATATGACTTAGTGATATCCATGTAGTTGATATGATATATATATCATCAATGACCATGTAATTTCAAAACATTTCTTCCTGTTGATATGATTGATTATATGTATGCTTGCAAGGGATAGATTAATTATATAGATGCATCAACGTGTGCTGTGTATGTAGTAACATACAATATGTGTACTGAAATATATGTTTGAAATTATAGTGAAAAACAAAACGAAAAAGGAACGAAATGGCAAAAAAAGGAAACACACAATCTCTGCCGCAGCAGAGAAACACACGAATTCTCTGCCGCGGCAGCAAGCCTTATAGCCCCGGGTGGTGTTATGGTCCGGGACTAGAGGGTTTCCGCCCCCGCCTCGCTAAAACAGCCACGTGGCTGTCTTCTGTCGCGGAACATAGCGAGCCAGGACTAGAGAGGGGGGCCTCTAGTCCCGATTTGGCAGTCCCAGGCCCAAAACCGGGACAAGAGCCCGTTACGGCCCGGGACTAGATGCCCTTTTTCCAACAGTGCTTGTACAAAAGGCACAAACACAGATAATCTTAGCAGGCTATAATTCAGCTGAATCAAACTTGCAGCAGCACACATTAGCACTAAAATTTGGTAGCTCACAACTATCAACAGTTATATCGAGCAAATTGAGGCCCGAATAAGTTGGAATAAACAACTTCATTACAATTATAAGCATCAACATGAACAAAATAAAATTTAGTGTTCAAGCTTCAGTGTGTATGCATTCCCCTCTTTTCCTCCTAAGAAGTAAGCCAGTACATGTGCTAATAGAGTGGATTAGGAGGACACAAGCAACCTGTGTTAGGGGTTGGAGGGCTTCGGTAGTTTGGGATTATGGTGGTTATCCTATTCCTTGAAAGAGGAAGGGCAGGGATGTGGTAGAGTAGGTCTTCATCTCCAGTAGTCCTCGCATAGTCTGTGCTCACATTTGGAATCTATAATGAAAACCTATCCCACTAGCCGATGACGGGAACTCTACCAACACCCAGCCATGTCCCCTTCGTATGAAAAAAAATTTAGACGAAGGCATGAAGAAAGAAAACTCAGATTTATACCTTGTTTGGCTCCTCTGGTTCTCGGGGGTTCTTGAGACGCTCTTGCTCATCTACACAATACCATCCATTGCGTCCCCTCATGCAGGTGCTCTACTATATAGATGTGATCTGGCGTCCTTCATTGCCTGCCACCTAGTGTCCAAGTTGTTATTGTCGTTGTTTCCCTTGCCAGCACCGATGTCATCGAAGCAGTTCTCAATATGTGATGAATTGCCAATTTAGGAGGTGGTTTTGGCCCGTAAAAACTTGTTGATATTCGAGCTGAAGCGTACTATCGAGGAAGAAAAGAAGACTTCAGAGCTTATTCACAAGGAGAAGTTGACATTTGAGGTTGATCTTGCCGTATCAGATCAGGTGGTAGAAAATCGTAAGCATGAACTTCAAGTGAAGGGGGAGGAGAATAATAGATTCATGTGGGCAGTTTTAGTAGTTATCATCCCTATCCTATCAGTTACAGTATATGATTTTGGTGAAGGGTGGCACATAATGATTAGTTGAATAGGTAGATAATTTAAAGAGTAGAATTGTTATTCAATGGATGGTTGTGAGTTTCTGCTACTTTAGTCACTTTGTGGTCCCAAAGTTGTCGAGAGAATGCATCGCGGGGAACGAGTTGCTTGCCATTGGATCGAGGTGCCCATAGTTGGCGTGCAAAATGCCAAGAGGGTTAAGTTGGGGCCCTATTAGTTTTACCGTTATTATATTGATGTCATCGTGGCTGCCATGTAGACTTGCAGCGTTGTCGGCCGTATTCATTACCCATTCTTCTTGACGCTGCATTCTTCTTCTCTAGGGCGGCGATATGTGGTCGCGGCCATATCACGAAGTTGGGATGCCAATTCCTTGACTTCATGGTTTAAGAGTACATATCACTTTTGATTCAAATCATACATATTTTTATCAAATTTATACAAGCCCAGTGGACATTGTCAAAAAAACTACTACTACTTATGAATCAGTTTTAGAGCATATCCACCATCCTCACAAATAAAATACATATCAATTTTGATTTAAATCATACATATTTTAATCAAATTTATACAAGCCCACTAGAGATTGTCAAAGCAACTAATACTACTTATGAATCATCATTAGAGCATATCCACTGACCTCACAGCTTAAATACATATCAATTTTGATTCAAATCATACATATATCAATCAAATTTATTCTAAAACATTACCGAACTTGGGCTCATATATTTTAAGTTACAGAGTTTTGGTTTAAATTGGGCTCAAATTTGTCCCAATCCAGTTAAAAAGGACCGGCATTGGATGCCGACACAAAGATCGAAGAGAGGGCATTGAAGTGTCCAGTCAGGAGGGCATGTGTTGTTGGAATTTTTGCCTAAATAGGCCAAGCCCATTTATTATATGCCAATAAATTCTTGAAATCCTAGAGGCCCATTTGGCCCATTTATGAAAGGCAAGAGCTGGGACAAATGTTTAGTCCCACATTGCTAGTTGAGTGGAAGTTGGACCAGCTTATAAGGAGAGCTCTTCCACCACTTGTACGAGCTTGAGAAGAGAAGACATATACACGCGCGCTCCTCCTCCTCCTCGCTCGCCATGCCGCGCCTCGCCTCGTCACGACGCACGCGCTGTGGGTTGCGGGAATCTCACCGAGCTTTATTTTGCCACGCATGGATGATATATGAACAGTTGTAAAGAAGCTGAAACGTTTTGCTCGAGTGGAATTTTAATACGAACTGAGTGGAGGCTGTCTGGTGGGTTGTCGCCTGTTCGTTTCAACTTCCGTCCATTCGTTTCATCTCCTGCATAGCCTGTCTGCCTTCCCCTCTATGTCTATGATACGTCCAAAACGTATCTACTTTCTCGAACACTTTGCTATTGTTTCTTCTCTAAACTTGTGTGATTTGGATACAACTAACATGGACTGACGTTATTTTTAGCAGAATTACCTTGGTGTCTTGTTTTTGTGCATAAAATGAACTATCAGGAAAAATTCCGGAAAATATGCCAAAAATTATATTTCACAAGAAGATCCACAGAGCCAGAAGAAGAAATGGAGGGAAGGCCTGGGGCCCCAGACCCAGCCCAGGCACGGGCCCACCTGACCCCACGCCTGGTAGGGGTGTGGCCACCCCAGGATGCTCCTCGACCTCCCTCTGCGCCTATAAGTTGCCTTTCGACCTAAAAACTGAGGGAGGTTCGATAGTTTTCCAGAAAGAGTTCCGCTCCGCCGCCACCACCAGAAACCAAGATTCTGATCTAGAAACTCCGTTCTGGCACCCTGTCGGGATGGGAATTTGGGGAGGATCATCGCCATCGTCATCACCAACGCATCTCCATCAACCACCGATGTTTCCCTCATCCATGAGTGAGTAATCCCCCGCTGTAGGCTTAGGGATGGTAGGGATTGGATGAGTTCTATCATGTAATCAAATAAGATTGTTAGGGCATAGTGCCTAGTTTCTCTTGTGCTATTTGACTTTGTTGCAACTTGTTGTGCTTAATGCTTGTCACTAGGGCCCGAGTGCCATGATCTCAGATCTGGACTTATTATTGAATCATTATGATAGTATTGTCTGTGATCTTATCTACAACTTGTGTACACATATCATTTTCCGGATCCAAAGGCTGCAAAGTGACAATAATTGGGACAACCGGAGGGGATGGCTGTGGTGTGAGGATCACATGTGTTCATGGAGTGTTAATTCTTTGCTCCAGTGCTCTATTAAAAGGAGCACCTTAATTGCCAGTAGTTCCCTAGAGGCCCCGCTGCCAGGGGCTAGCTGGACAGAAGATGCGGTGCAAGTTCTCATTGCGAGTACGTATCAATATATTTGGAGCACATGCCTAGGATTGTTTAGTAATTGGATGCTTGTTATTATTTATCTGCAATGCCCTAGATCTTGAAGTTACATGTTTAGACTCGTCCATGCAACGCCCGTCCATCCATACCTATGCTTACCGCACTCGAAATCCCACTTTACCGTTACTGTTACTATTGCTCTTGCTTTGCTGTTGCTATTGATAAACTTCTGTGAGCAAGAAATATTTCCAGGTGCAGCTGAACTGACAACTCAGTTGTTAAGGCTTGCAAGTATTCTTTGGCTCCCCTTGTGTCGAATCAATAAATTGGGTAATACTAGTCGTAAAGACTGTTGCGATCCCCTTTACTTGTGGGTCATCGGCCTATAAGAGAGAGGTCGCGCCTCCTCTAAAAAAGAATACCACACATCCTTTGCGCCTCCAGTTCCAGAGCAATGCGCTACCTAGTCTTCCACATCCCGTCTTGTGGCGTGCACCGCGAGCCGAGACAGTAGGCCTCCGAGACCCCGCTGCTTCAAGTCCTGTACGGGAGAAGGGCGATAAGGTTTTTGGGGAGCGCTATTGTTGCGACTACTGGCTTCATCACGGACTCCCTCATGGATAGACATTGCGCCGACGTCTTCGTTTCATGACAGAGAGGACTTCGTTGGAAACCCGAAGAGCACGGTGTGATGAGCACAGCAGAAAGTATTCCCTCAGTAGAGACCAAGGTTATCGAACCAGAAGGAGGAAGGAAACATCACACAGGTGCTGCAAGTAACACGAAGACATGCACAACACAAACTCAAGACTTTGCCCCAACGAATCAGTGAGGTTGTCAAGCTCACCAGTTTGCTGTAGTAAAGGATTAAACGTATGGTGTGGAAGGTAATGGTTTGCAGCAAGTAAACAAGTAACAGTGGAAGATGTATCAATGTTAAAGATTGGACCGGGGTTCATAGTTCACTAGAGGTGCTCTCCTCAGATAAACAACATGGCATGAAGGGTAAACAAATTGCAGCAGGGCAATTGACAGGAAACCGAGCAAGGCATAACAATGCAATACCAGACAAAAAGATCCTATGAGATTCGATTGGGAAATACAACAAGATACATAGACCGCCATCCAACTGCATCTATGACTAGAAGTCCACCTTCAGGTTATCATCCGAACCCCCTCCAGTATTAAGTTGCAAGCAGCATACAACTGCTTTAAGCAAAGTGTGTAAGGTATACAATCCACATGTTCCATGAACAAGAGACCGTTGTTTTCTCCCTAGTCGCAACATCACATCTACAACCGAAGAGATTTCTGTCACTTCCCTTGGAAACTAGAGGCATGAACTCACTATCGAGCATAAATACCCCCTCTTGGAGTCACTAGAAACTACTCGGCCAACATAGCTACTAACAACGGAGAGCATGCAAGATCACAAACAACACAAACATGATAGAATCACAAAAATGAAACCATTAATCAAACCAACATAATAATCTCACTATCCATCGGATCCCCGCGAACAAACCATGCATGATTACAAATAGATTAGATCTTATCATGAACGGAGCTCACAAGATCTATACATGAAAGCACAAAGGAGGACATAAAACCATCTAGCTACTACATGGACCCATAGTCAAGGTGGAACTACTCATGCATCGTACCGGAGAGAAGGCCTCCGGGATGATCTCCCCTTTGGCAGGGTGCCGGGAAGAACTTCAGATCCCCCTATCTAGGGATGATGGTGGCGGCGGCTATAGACGGTTTAATGGAGATTTGTTCGGGTTGCTTAGGGTTTCTGCATCGGGGGATTCTTATAGGTGAAAGGGGAGGCCGAGGAGGTGGCCAGAGGGGCCACACCCCTCCCAGGCGTGGGCCCACCCCTGGCCGCGCCTAGGGGGGGTCTGGCTTCCCTGGCATGCCTCTCTGTCTCCCCAATGGACTTCTTGTTCCCCACAGAAAGTTATTGACTTTGACGTTTGTCCCATCCAATTCCGAGAATATTTCCTTACTAGCTTTTCTGAAACCAAAAATAGCAGAAAACAGGCAACTGGCACTGTGGCAACTTGTTAATAGGTTAGTACCAGAAAACATGTAAAAATCACCTCAAAGTGTAGACAAAGCAAAGCAAAGTAGATACTAACAAGCATGGAACATCAAAAATTATAGATACGTTTCCGATGTATCAAGCATCCCCAATCTTAACTCCTACTCGTCCTCGAGTAGGTAAGTGATAAAAGAATAATTTTTGAGGTGACATGCACCCTCACAATAAAGATCCAACCATTTGCAAGCATTGAGAGCTGGGATCAAAGAACTCTAAACATGTGCATGACAGATGGAGTTCTAACAATAGGACATAGTAACTATGCATGCGACATGAAAGGCTACAAACAAAGATCATGAATAGCATGCATTGAAAAACGTTTGTTTGTTTCACATACAGAAAACATAGCATAGTGGCAATCAGCTTGTCCCTCATAGAGTAGCAATATAGATGCATAGGACACCTTCAAAGTTTACAAGGGTTACTAGAAACAAATAGCACGAGAACAAGTAATATCACAATATGCATCAATCAATAAGCTTTGGAACAGTGCACATGGAATGACAACTATGCTCTCTTAATGGTGCCTAAAGGTAGAAGGTGGAGACTCAAGTAATGGAGGAATAAAAGCCTTTTTGTAAAGGAAGTAGGGATTTCAAGTTTCAAAAAGAGCTTCCAAAACTTATGGTACTTGTGAGCTTTCAGCCCTTATTGCCCCTATCATAAGCATCTTGAAGTGATTAAGGTTAAAGTGAACAAAGATGGAGTATATGCTTGACGAAGTATAAGTTGGCAATCTCAAGTCCCTTGAATACGAGGGCCACACCTCATGCTACTCAACTTCATTCACAGGTAAGTTCTTGTCATTGTAAGTATTTGCATATCATAGAGAACCGCCAACGGGTACCCCTTGCACATGGTACATGAGCTTTCCCATAACCAAAATGACAAGGCAAGCAGACAATGAGCATCTCAGCGATCTTTTTATTCACTATATGCATAGATTTTTATTGAGGATGCTTCATAGATAGCTTACTATGGTGATGCCGCAAGTTTCCACCATGATTATGCATGGCTTAGGCTAGCTGCCTAGGCGTTTCTCTAACACAGAATACTTACTCCATGGACTTACAAGTTTCCTCTTTATTTCACACCGGTGACATCCATAGACAAAAGAGCATTATATCAACTGAGTACAAAGTACAAGTGCAATGTTGAAAACGTTCCCCATGAAAGCACGGTTCTGCTAATTCCAACGTATAAGTGCAAGCATATACAACATACACGTCACAATGGTTCAAGTTTATTAGGGGAAAGGAATATAAAGTGTGTCATCAAGTTTGTGAGGGCTTTAATCATTAAGTTTTCACATAACAAAATAGTTTTAAATTGGAAGATAGCTGAAAACAAGAATATACTTGGAATGGTGTAACACACCATGCATAGGAGTTTATAGTGGACACTTTGGAATAACTTGGTTTCTTGGGAGATGGAAGCATGAGTAGAGCTTACTCATACAAGTGGAGGCTAGCAAAAGACTGGGAGCAACCAACTAAGACAACATAATGGCCATAATAATGCAGAGCAACAAAGCATTACTAATCAAAGCATAGAGTGGTACTACAAGACAAGGAGTAAATGATCATAGAGGCTAATGGTGACTTGTCATAGTCATAACATGGTGTGAGCATGTGCCAAGTCAACCCAAACAAAGCATTAAAGGAGAATACCACAATACTATGTTTTTGCATGCTAAAACAACGCATAATTTCTTCAAGGCACACTAAGCAATCCCAATTGTTTGGAACAAGACATGCTACAACAATAATCACTAAGCATAAGGTCAAAATAACACCTAGCATGTCATGCTAAAGTCCAAGTCACAGTCAATGCAAGCTCCTCTTGCACTTACAAGCAAGAACTTACTACTCCTTTCCAACACCAAGCAACTTATTTGCAAAACAACACATCGAGAACGGGGGTCCAAACTATTCTATTGAAAGCAAACTAAACAACCTAAGCAAATCAAACGAAAACTAAGACGCTCTAAGAACAACACAACTATGCATGAAACAATAAAAATGAAGTGTCTAGACAGACCTGAGCTTTTTATTGATGAAGAAGGGGATGCCTTGGGCATCCCCAAGATTTGACGCTTGTACCTCCTGGATATTTCTTGGGGTGACACCATGGTGGCATCCCCAAGCTTGAGATTTTTTCCATTTCTCATATCATTGCATCATTCTCTCTCTACACCTAAAATTTTTCCTTCATACAAAACTTCACACAATCTTCATTAGAAACATTAGTTTATTCAAAAGATATTAGACCTCTGGCAAAGCTTTGGAACAGCAAGGCTTTTCACTAAAAACACAAGCTACTGTAGCAACTCAATTAAAAATCTCAATTCCCCAAAAGAGGACTAAAAAAGGAATCAATAAGAAGCAAAAGCAAATAATGGCAGAAATCTGTCAAAACAGACCATCAGGTAGAAACCGATTTTTTCGAACATCTTCTGTTGCTCAAATAAAAAATTATTGAGCTAACTAAAGTTATCTAACATACTGGGGGATTTAATAAATTTTGAGCTCAATCCGAGTTATAGAGACTCCTCACTAATTTTTATGGTAGAGGACAGAAATCTGTTTCGGGACAGCAACTCCCCAAATCTTACTTCCCTCTCATTAGAAGTGATTCTTGGCACAAAAAGCAAACAAAAGTATAAGGAGAGGTCATTACTGAAGTAATAACTTCCAAGGCTCAAGAAAACTCTTGGGTTATCTCTCAACAAGTACTTTTCTTTAACGCCTTTAAGTTAGGCACGAGAAGCAAGAAGAATCAAGTATTTTCAAATGAAGAAGCATTACCCCTCTTTTCTTTCCTTTATTACCTTTCTTATTCTCTTTAGGGAAGATATGATTGCTTACCGGAGGAGCAAAATGCATGATGCCTTTTCCCACATCTATTACTGCCCCAAGGTGTTTCAGTAGAGATCTTCCAAGTGTGATCTGTCCTTTGCCTACACATTTAATAACAAGATAATCAGTAGTCACCATTTTCCATGAGATTTTTGAAAATACACCTTCAGCTATTCTAATGGGTAATATAGTGGAATTGTTGGTAAGAGAGATTTCCTCTCCTCCTTCAGTAAGCCCCCAAAGACTCAAGGAATCATAAATTTCTTTAGGCATGAGGCAAAATTCAGACATGATATCACAGCGAGCATCAAAAAGTGTAGTGTTTATTGAGACTTTGATTGTGGGAAACCACTTTGAATGCTCAGAATTTATGGGAACATAATCATGGTAAGCCCTAAGCGTGTGATAGCAACTATTCATAGCAGCAATATCGGTCTCAAGAGTGTTCAACCTAGCAAAAATATTTGTGAAAGAGGAATCAGACTTGCCAGGTGTACCATAAATCATGATTAATTTCTTTATGGCATCAAAAGCCTCATCCTGAGTACATAGCAAAAATATTTCTCAGCCACATCATCCAAAGCATATCTATAACGAAGAGCAATACCGCGATAGAAACTATCAATAACCAAGCTAAGACTCACCTTAGGCTTAGTTTCCCTCTATAAAGCAGGGATTCTAGACCAAGCTTATTTAAAACTTTCTTCACTTTTTTCCTTAAAAGTGGATATTTCTACCATAGGGGAAATAAATGTTGGTCCAAAACCAGACATGGTAGCAACTAGAGTAGGAACTAAATTTTTTGTGTTTTTGAAAAGAGGCAAACAAAACCAAGCAAAAGAAACAAAGCAAACTAAAAACGAAGTAAAGAGAAAGGAAGTGAAGACGTCCTTAGCCTCCCCGGCAACTGCGCCAGAAAACTTGTTGTCTTACAGAGAGGACTTCGTTGGAATCCCCAAGAGCAAGGTGTGATGAGCACAACAACAAGTCTTCCCTCAGTAGAGACCGAGGTTATCGAACTAGAAGGAGGAAGGAAACGTCACACAGGTGTTGCAAGCAATGTGGAGACTTGCATAACACAAACTCAAGACATTGCCCCAACGAATCAGTGAGGTTGTCAATCTCACCGGTTTGCTGTAACAAAGGATTAAACGTATGGTGTGGAAGGTAATGGTTTGCAGCAAGTAAACAAGTAACAGTGCAAGATATATCAATGGTAAAGATTGGACCGGGGTCTATAGTTCACTAGAGGTTCTCTCCTTAGATAAACAACATGGCATGTAGGGTAAACAAATTACAGCAGGGCAATTGACAGGAACTGAGCAAGGCATAACAATGCAATTACTAGTCAGAAAGATCCTATGAGATTCGATTGGGCAATACAACAAGATACATATACCGCCATCCAACTGCATCTATGACTAGAAGTCCACCTTTAGGTTATCATCCGAACCCCCTCCAGTATTAAGTTGCAAGCAACAGACAATTGCTTTAAGAAAAATGTGTAAGGTAAATAGTCCACATGTTCCATGAACAAGAGACCGTTGTTTTCTCCCTAGTGGCAACATCACATCTACAACCGAAGAGATTATTGTCACTTCCCTTGGAAACTAGAGGAATGAACCCACTATCGAGCATAAATACCCCCTCTTGGAGTCACTAGCAACTACTTGGCCAAGATAGCTACTAACAACGGAGAGCATGCAATATCACAAACAACACAGACATGATAGAATCATAAAGACAATACAATTAATCAAACCAACATAATAATCTCAGTATCCATCGGATCCCCGCAAACACAACATGCATGATTACAAATAGATTAGATCTTGATCATGAACGGAGCTCACAAGATCTATACATGAAAGAACAAATGATAAGATACAATCATCTAGCTAATACATGGACCCATAGTCCAAGGTGGAACTACTCATGCATCATACCGGAGAGAAGGCCTCTGGGATGATCTCCCCTCCGGCAGGGTGTCAGGAAGAACTTCAGATCCCCCCGATCTAGGGACGATGGTGGCAGCAAATACAAACGGTTTTGTGGAGATTTGGTCGGTTTGCTTAGGGTTTCTGCATGGGGGCTTCTTATAGGCGAAGGGGGAGGCCGAGGAGGCGGCCAGAGGGGCCACACCCCTCCTAGGTGCGGGCCCATCCCTGGCCGCGCCTAGGCGGTCTGGCTGCCTTGGCACGCCTCTCCGTCTCCCCTTTGGACTTCCTGTTCCCTACAGAAAGTTATTGACTTTGACGTTTGTCCCGTCCAATTCCGAGAATATTTCCTTACTAGCTTTTCTGAAACCAAAATAGCAAAACAGCAACCGCATCGTGTGGCAACTTGTTAATAGGTTAGTACCAGAAAACATGTAAAAAGCACCTCAAAGTGTAGACAAAGAAAATCAAAGTAGATACTAACAAGCATGGAACATCAAAAATTATAGATACGTTTCTGACGTATCAGTCTTCCCCAACGAGGACTTCTTTCTCGACATCAGCACCCTCTTCCTCGATGACATGGCTAACGACGGTGCCAACGTGAATGCCGGCGGTTCCTCTGCTGCTTCCGTGTATATTTTCTTTCTCAACCTTGTTCTGATCTCATCTCAAGTTCTACGCATTGCAGTCTGTTTGGTTATCTGCCTTAATATGTATTCGCTATTTCATATGATTAGTATATTTTCTTTATTCTAATCATGCTTTATCTAGCGTTTATTATGGGTAATTCGCTTGGTAAATTGCTCTTTTATTCAACAATCCAAAAACCTTATTTCAGGCAATTTGCCCCAAGTGGCTTTGTTGCTTATATGAAGCCACCTGTGTTCGAAGGTGTCAATTACAAACGATGGCGTGCAAGAGCAGTGCTCTGGTTTCAGACCATGAGCTGCTATAACGCCATCTATGGCGCACCTGAGGGAGATCTTTATCCCGCTCAGGAAGAGGCGTTCCAAAAACTCGATACCACTTTCAAGGCTGCCTTGATCAGCATTTTCTTGGCGACAATATTGTCTATTGATATCTGTCATTTAGCAGTGGCAAGGATATGTGGGATGCGCTTGAGAGAAAATTTGGAGTCTCCAATGTCGGTAGTGAATTGTATGTCATGGAACAATTCTATGACTATAAGATGGTTGATGACCGCCCCATTGTGGAGCAGGCTCATGAGATACGGTCACTTGCCAGGGAGCTTGAGCACTTCACTTGTGTATTACCGGACAAGTTTGTTGCCGGAGGCATTATTGCCAAACTTCCTCAGTCATGGAGGAATTTTGCTACTTCTCTAAAGCACAAGAGACAAGAGTTCTCCATGACGGATCTCATTGTGACTCTTGATGTGGAAGAGAAGGCGAGAGCAAAAGACACATGTGCTCGAAGTACTGAGGGAGGTTCTAATACCAATCTGGTACAGAAAAGGAACTTCCATCCTCACAAGTTCAAGAACAAATTCAAGTTTGGCGGCAAAGGAAAGTTCGATGGAAAGAACAAGGCCTCACAATCTACCAGCTTCAAGAAGAAGACTGATAAGAAGAAAGGTGCATGTCATGTGTGCGGTGATCCTAATCATTGGGTCCTGCTTGTCCCAATCGCTTTGACAAGCGCCAGCATGTTGTCATGGGCAACGTTGAGGTGAAATATGTTGGGTCAGAGGTGTAGGGGTTCGTAGCATGGAAAACAAAAAATTTCTATCGCATACAAACAAACAAGCCAAGATCTATCTACTAGATTGTAGCAACGAGTCGATGGAATAACTTACCCTCGAAGATTCCAAAGCGGTTAACGAGAGCAGATTCTCGTGGGTGATGTAGTCGCACTCTTTCCGATCTCAAGATCGTGTAGACGATCCTTCCAGCCACGTTCCCAGCGCCCCGCAATGGTCACACGTTCGACTCGACGAAGACCTTCCTCTCCTTGTTCCAAAGAAATGGAGGTTGTAGCACTCTCCTGCAATTCCAAAGACAACGGGCGTGGTACCTGAAGTAGAGGAAATCCCGCAGGCTTCGCCTTAAGCCGGTGCAGTATGGTGGAGCTTATGAGAGAGGCTATTAGTGGTCTAGTAATTAGACACACCAATTAGAAGGCTCTAAACCAATTAGAAGGCTCTAAACCGCAGCTAAAGCAATTAGAAGCTCTAAACCAAAACGGCTCTAAACCGGAGGTAGAAGATAGGAACTTGTGTGTCTAGGAGGCCCCGCCTCCTTTTATGGGAGGGGGTCTTGGCCAGGGGAGGGAGGAGTCCTCCCAACTCGGCCTAGGCTGGCTGGGCCCGGAGGAGTCCAACTCCTCCTCCAGGTTGGTTCCAACTCCTCTTGCTTGTTTCCACGTTTCTTGTTTTGGCGTTTGACTTTCAAACGACATTTGACTTTTCTGCTTTAGGATTCAATTTAATCCTTTATTTGGGACAGCAGAACACTTAGTACATGATGCAATCATTCCATTAAGTAATGACACATTCATGTACCCTCCCCCGAGTGCCGACAATCTGAACCTTCTAGAACATTCCCGATGAAAACACCTAATCATTCCCGAACTCCAAACGGGACTTTCCTTATATGAATCTTATTCTCCCACCATTTCGATCACCTCGTGATATCCCGGATCCCATCCGAGACCAACAACATTCAGTCTCTTTCTCATAATACCATAACTACTCAAACAACGTCAATCCTTATGTGTCTCCACGGTTCGTGAATTATGCGGACATGATCGAGACACTTCTCCAACAATAACCAATAGAGGAATCTGGAAATTCATATGGCTCCACATATTTCTACGATTACTTTGCGATCGAATGAACCACTTACATACGATACCAATTTCCCTTTGTCTCACGATATGTTACTTATCCGAGGTTATGATCGCTTTGATCTCGCATACCTAGTTCAACCTCGCATCGATAAGTAATCTTTTCTCGTTCGTGATATGTGATCCCTTGTGACCAAGTCACATGCTTGCAAGCCAATTGGATGACATTCCACCGAGAGGGCCCAGTATATCTATCCGTCATGTGGATGGACAAATCCCACTCTTGATCCATGTGTTTCAACCAATACTTTCCGAACACTTAATGCAACCTTTATAGCCACCCGATTCATTGTGGTGTTTGATGTCATCAAAGCATCCATCCGGTAAAGGTGATATGCATGATCTCATGGTCGAAGGAATTAGGTAACTATGTATCAGAAAGCATATAGCAATTGAACTATTGAAATGACATGATCTTTATGCTACGCTTATTTATAGGAGTATGTCCATCACATCATTCTCCTAATGATATGATCCTGTTGTTAATAACATATCTATGTTCATGATCAGGAAACCATGATCATATATTAACCAACAAGCTAGTTTAACAAGAGGCTATACTAGGGACTCTTATTTTAGTTTACAAATCACACAAGTATTAATGTTTCCGGTTAATACAATTATAGCATGGTATGTAAACATTTATCATAAGTGTGAAGATATGATAATAACCACTTTATTATTGCCTCTTGGGCATATCTCCAACAGTCTCCCACTTGCACTAGAGTCAATAATCTAGTTTCAAACCTTTGTGTATATAACACCTATGGCTTTCCGGTGTTGTATGTACACGATTGCTAGTGGTCAATCGATCCGATCGACACTTCCAGTCCGTGTGTAATTGCATGTCTTTGCCTCTCGCATCACTCATTCTCTAATGAGATGGCTTTGTATAAATTTGGCCTTTCGGTGTGACCTTTAGCTCTTTGGGGTTAAAACATGTTGATAATATTGTCGCACAATATATCTTCATAGTATTATCCCACTGTGAACTACACCTAGTTTGATAACAAACTACTTGACACAAATGCCCTCTTTTGCTGCTAAAATAGCAGTTATATACTTGTCCTTTTGTTGTAGTATCTGTCACAATGTCTTAACTTTGGAACTCATCCAAATCCATTATGGAACTCACCTTCCATTATATTGTGCCACCCTTAGTTTAGATTGAGATAAACTTAATTTGTACTTTGTGACAAAACTAGTATCAATGTAGTACTTTTACAATGAACTAACCATCTATTTGTCACTTCTACAAATATTATACTCTTAGTTCTTCCAAAAGATCATAAGAATATCCTTACTATTGTCCAATGATCATCTTATTTAATCATTCGTATATGCTCACAACATTTAGAGCATAGGACATATCTGATTTGTACATATCACAGTATGATATAAATACTCTTTGCGATTTTATACATCAAGTATCAATCTATACTTGATTATTTGTTTCACTTTACCAAATGTCAATACACTTGAATATATCATCAACATTGAATTTATTCAATCCTTTCTGTGCGACAAGAACCTCTCTTGTAGTTTCTATATTGAACTCATTCAATATCTTGTCTATGTACTTCTGGCACAACCATATTAGCGTCTATTGATGCCAAATATTTAGGTTTTGCCTAAGTCTTTCATCGGGATGAAATTCTTAATATGTGTTAATAAAAGATACATTATTTCCAATCAACAATATGTCTTCCACATAATGTATTAGAAACATGTCTTAGCGTTCCCACTTAATTTCTTGCAAATGCAAGCATCTTCATTGTCTCTAATGAACTTTTAAACTCCTTTAACAGTTTCATCATAGTGAAGATTCCAACTCCATGATGCTCACTTTAACCATTGAAGTTTGCATATGCTTTTAGCATCCTTTGAATCAACAAAACCCTATGGACCGTGTTATGCACATGTCCTAGGTAACGATTCTATTAAAAGAACTTGTTTTGTTTATTCAACTACCATATAACAAATTATATGTAGTGGTTGCTACATTAATCCGTCTAGACTAAATATCACTATGACAGATCAAATCTTGTCATAGTCAACCTTGAACATTGTTGTGAACTCTTTCCCAACATGTCGACTATTTCATAGATGTGAAACATCCATGTCTATTTCTTTATAGATCCGACACAACTATAAGGTCTTACACCTTTCTCGAGGGTCCTTCAAGTTCAAAACTTGATTTTCTCGTGTATGGAACTCTCACGGATTTTATGGCTTCAAGCCATTT
Source organism: Avena longiglumis (assembly GCA_030063025.1). Lineage (NCBI taxonomy): Eukaryota > Viridiplantae > Streptophyta > Magnoliopsida > Poales > Poaceae > Avena > Avena longiglumis. Next base: position 479,673,752 of record CP125978.1, on the reverse strand, counting down.
TACGGAGTCAGGGCCCATCATCGCTTCTTTGCATGTAGTCGGTTCATTATTCTCAAATAATGATTCAACCCTCAAATCTTGGTATTTGATTGTTTATCCGACCTACTTGTTTCAATAGGAACTTGGATCTCCGTGACCACAACCTTTGAGGTACGTGAGCCATGAGCTTTGTTGCTGCCTCCTAACACTTTTCTGGTCTTTCGCAACTCTGCACATATAGCTAAGGTTCTTTTAACCTTATCAAAATTCTATTGTCCTCCTACTTAACTTTTCACGAAAAATTCCTTCTCAAAGAAACTTGACGTTTTAAGTGACAAACACTTTTGTCTCCGATGTTATGGAGGATTACTTAACAGTTATTCAAAATAACATACAAAGACAGGTTCATCCGACTTTGGTTGCACACATCTTTCTTATGCATAGCATACCAATGTTTAAGAAAGGACAACTTGGGTTTTATCCCAAACCATAACCTTATATGGTGTCATTTCAACGGATTATGATGGAGCTCTTTTTAGTGGAAAAACGGTAATCTCTAAAGCTTTTAATCTTTAAAACATAATGGCAGTTTTATAAATTATACCTTTGATCTTACCATGTCAAACAAGGTTTAATTACATATCTCGAACGCTCCATACTCTTATGGTGTTTCGGGAAAATGCAAATCCATGGAACGATTCCTTAAATCTTAGGTATTATGCTAAACTCTGTAACTCAAATATCTTCCTTTATGATCTTTATCATACACTGTTTATATTCTTGTTACAATGATTTTGCACATCATCTTGAAAGTCTTTTGAACTCTTCAAATATTTCACACTTCATCCTTATTAAGTAAATATTCATATATTCACTCAAATTTTCGGAGAAAGCATATGAAGTTGAAATCCATCGCTTTTGACTACACATGATGGTCTTTGTACAACAATATGTACAATTTCCAATAAGCTAGTCATTCGCTCCTTTTGGCCTATGAACGAAGTTTTAATTATCTCTAGGAAAGTTTCACAAGCGTCATGTGATCAAAAATCAAAAGACTCCAAAATTCCATCCACATGGAGTTTCTTCATGTGTTCTTTCCAATATAATTTAAACGGCGATGTCACTTCCTAAGTGACCTTTCAATCAATTTGTCTATCAACATTTTTAGCACTAGTTTTATGGACGTGATTTCTCCAACGAGATTTTGTGAATCATCCATCTTTTATGGATTACGGCAATTATTTGAACAACCCTTTTGTTCTCATAATACCTGATAAAACAAATCTTGAAGGCAAGCTTTGATGTTTAACGAGCAACACAATAACCCTTTATTTGTTCTCGATGAACATCATCACATATTCTTCGCTAGTTACTTAGGCCATTGTAGTTCATGAATTCTGTTTCGTATGACGATTCATACCAACAAATTCAGTATTAAATACTTAAGAACCACATTGTTTAATAAGCAAAGAATATAGCCATAACATGTATATCATCTATATACTTAAACTGAACAATTCTAGTCTTTTCCTTCGCCATATATTTATGAGATTCTTCAAGATTTCCTATTCTGCTTGAAAGAATCTATCAACATCAACAGTGGAGTCATACATATGACATATAGTCCAAAGCGTGTATAGTTAAATACCAATGTCTTTGGACTTGCACTTTGAAGTAGATCACCATCATCAAATGTTTGGTGTTCTTTCAAATTCCTTTCTTTAGTAATCTCTTGGTGTAGTAAACATTTTACCTACATCAAATATTCACCCTTAACATGGAATCGTCCATGATCAAGCTACTTTTAGCTTATAACGATGAATTATGAGTATAATGTTGCTATCCAAAACCTTTTGGAGGATCGGGACAACGAGTGTCTCCAACCTTTGCAAATTCTCATCAAATATGAGAACATGACTTTTGCCATATTATACTCTATCATGTTGCAACTAAAACTTTGTTTTCGATATCACAATATCTTCCACACATCATGGTTTCAAATAACTCTTTCGGATCCTAGATAACCTTGATATTAAGAGAATTCTTTGAATATCAAGAATCATGGAGACAAACATGATACTCATATACTAACTCTTGGAATTGTCACTCTTGATTTAATACCAATTATTAAACTTCATGGAGTAACGAACTTCTTAAAGTTTGCAATAGGACTTTTAAACTTTATATTAACACTTCAAAACAATACGATACCGTTAAGAAGTAAATTAACCAGAATTATATAGTTCTATCATCTCAATTATAACTAAGCACGGTGGTAAGCGGATGCCAATGACTACAACAACTATGCAAATTCACTTTGATTTAGTTTATGATAAATTGAGTTCTAATTAATAATCAAATTAATCTAGGTGAACTCCCACTCAAAACAATATCCTCACATTGTTTTAGTGATCACACGAACCAAATCCACCACATCAAAACCGATCATCACGAGTTGATATAGCTTCAATGGCGAACAATCGACATGTTCATCATATCTACTATATGACTCATGCTCTACCTTTCTAATCCGTGTTCCTGAGGCCATGTCTGTACATGCTAGGCTCGTCAAGATCAAACCTTAGTTTCGCATGAGCAAATCTGGCTTGCTCACGTTGTATACACTTGCGAATCTAGCACACCATCATCACGTGGTGTTTCAAACAACAAGCTTTAGCAACGGTGCTAACTAAGGGTGAACACTTTAAGACTTGAAATTCATGTGCATGAGGGATCATCTTATAATGCTACCGCTGCCTACTAAGCAATACAAGATGCATAAAGGATTAACATCACATGCAATTCATAATATGTGATATGATATGGCCTTTCTTCTTTGTGCTTCCGATCTCCATCTTCGCACGAACATGATCTCCATCATCACCGCATTGCATCAAGGTCAATGACACTCTCCATGGTTGTCGTCCACCGGCTTCAACTATTACAACTACTTTGAATAGACACGGGTCTTAACATAAATTAAAGACAACCATATGGCTTTCGCCGTTGCCAACTTACAATAAGGAACATTGCATACATCATATATAATCACAATCATGGCCATATCACATCAAGACACCTGCAAAACAAAGTTAGACGCCTCTACTTTCTTTGCATATTTTACGTGGTTTGGGGCTTTCAATAAGTGTCGTTCTAACTTACGAACAAGAACCACAACATTGATACTAGTATTGTCAATCACCCGTTGTAAATTGGATCTTAACTATGCTAGGAGAAACAGGGCACCATAAAGCCACTTATGCAATACAAGTTGCATGTCAAGCGTGGAGCAAGTCTCATGAACGATGTCATGTAAGGTTAGCCCGGCCGCTTCATCCCAACATACCGCAAGATACAAAGTACACAAGAAGCAATCGACAATAAAAGCATCAACGCCCACAATGACCATTGTGTTCTACTCTGGCAGATCTACATATAGACACGGCTCGATACCCTTCGAGGGGTTCGTAGCATGGAAAACAAAAATTTCTATCGCATACAAACAAACAAGCCAAGATCTATCTACTAGATTGTAGCAACGAGTCGATGGAATAACTTACCTCGAAGATTCCAAAGCGGTTAACGAGAGGATTCTCGTGGGTGATGTAGTCGTACTCTTCCGATCTCAAGATCGTAGACGATCCTTCCGCGCCACGTTCGGCAGCGCTCCCGCAATCGGTCACACGCTGACTCGACGAAGACCTTCCTCTCCTTGTTCCAAAGAAAATGGAGGTTGTAGCACTCTCCTCGCGATTCCGAAGACAACGGCGTGGTACCGGAGTAGAGGGAAATCCTTGAGGCTTCTCCTTAAGCCGGTCAGTATGGTGGAGCTTATGAGAGAGGCTATTAGTGGTCTAGTAATTAGACACACCAATTAGAAGGCTCTAAACCAATTATAAGGCTCTAAACCATGCAGTTAAAGCAATTAGAAGCTCTAAACCAAACGGCTCTAAACCGGAGGTAGAAGATAGGAACTTGTGTGTCTCTAGGAGGCCCTGCCTCCTTATATAGGTGGAGGGGCCTGGCCAGGGGGAGGAGAGTCCTCCCCAACTCGGCCTAGGGCTGGGCGCCGCCTGGAGGAGTCCAACTCCTCCTCCGGGTTGGTTCCAACTCCTCTTGCTTGTTTCCCACGCTTGTTTTGGCGCTTGACTTTCAAACCGACATTTGACTTTTCTGTTTTAGGATTCAATTTAATCCTTTATTTGGGACAGCAAGAACACTTAGTACATGATGCAATCATTCCATTAAGTAATGACACATTCATGTACCCTCCCCGAGTGCTTGGGACAATCCGAACCTTCTAGAACATTCCCGATGAAAACACCGAATCATTCCCGAACTCAAACGGACTTTCCTTATATGAATCTTATTCTCCGGACCATTCCGGATCACCTCGTGATATCCCGGATCCCATCCGAGACTCGAACAACATTCTCTTCTTTCATAATACCATAACTACTCAAACAACGTTGAATCCTTAAGTGTGTCTCCCTACGGTTCGTGAATTATGCGGACATGATCGAGACACTCAACAATAACCAATAGAGGAATCTGGAAATTCATATGGCTCCCACATATTTCTGATTACTTTGCGATCGAATGAACCACTTACATACGATACCAATTTCCCTTTGTCTCACGATATGTTACTTATCCGAGGTTATGATCGCTTTATCTCTGCATACCTAGTTCAACCTCTACCGATAAGTAATCTTTTCTCGTTCCTGATATGTGATCCCTTGTGACCAAGTCACATGCTTGCAAGCCAATTGGATGACATTCCACCGAGAGGGCCAGAGTATATCTATCCGTCATGTGGATGGACAAATCCCACTCTTGATCCATGTGTTTCAACCAATACTTTCCAACACTTAATGCCACCTTTATAGCCACCCGATTCACGGTGTGGTGTTTGATGTCATCAAAGCATCCATCCGGTAAAGGTGATATGCATGATCTCATGGTCGAAGGAATTAGGTAACTATGTATCAGAAAGCATATAGCAATTGAACTATTGAAATGACATGATCTTTATGCTACGCTTATTTATAGGAGTATGTCCATCACATCATTCTCCTAATGATATGACCCTGTTGTTAATAACATCTCTATGTTCATGATCAGGAAACCATGATCATATATTAACCAACAAGCTAGTTTAACAAGAGGCTATACTAGGGACTCTTATTTTAGTTTACAAATCACACAAGTATTAATGTTTCCGGTTAATACAATTATAGCATGGTATGTAAACATTTATCATAAGTGTGAAGATATGATAATAACCACTTTATTATTGCCTCTTGGGCATATCTCCAACAAGAGGGACTTAAACCATGCTGATGGAACGACTCGCATGCTTCTGTTTATGGTGTTGGTACGGTCGATCTGAAGTTCACTTTGGGAAAGACCGTGCGCCTGAAGAACGTGCATCATTGTTCCTTTAATAAATAAAATCTTGTTAGAGGATCTCTTCTATGTCGAGATGGCTACAAGATTGCATTAGAATAAATTTGTAATTTATAAGTATGGAACCTTTGTTGGTAAAGGCTATGAGTGCGGAGGCTTGTTCCGCTTATCTCTATTAGACATTTGTAATAAAGTTGTTAATCATATTTACATGAATTTTGAATCAAACGTCTGGCACTCTCGTCTTTTTCATATTAATTTTGATTGTATGACGCGGCTAGCCAAAATGAATTTAATCCCTGATTTCATAACTATTAAGGGATCTAAGTGCCAAGTTTGCGTGCAAGCTAAACAACCTCGCAAGTCACATACGACTGCAGAAGTGAGAAATTTAACACCACTAGAGCTCATACATTCTGATCTTTGTAAGATGAATGGTGTGTTGACAAAAGGTGGAAAGAAATATTTCATGACTTTGATCGATGACTCTAAGAGATATTTTCATGTGTATATTCTGAAATCAAAAGATGAGGCTTTGAGTTTTTTCAAAATCTATAAAGCTGAGGTAGAAAATCAACTTGATCGAAAGATTAAGAGGCTTAGGTATGATCATGGTGGAGAGTATTTTTCCAACGAGTTTGATTTCTTTTGTCTGGAACATGGCATAATTCATGAGAGGATGCCTCCCTACTCACCCCCGTAAAATGGAGTAGCCAAAAGAAAGAACCGTACTCTAACAGATTTTGTTAATGCCATGTTATACACATCGGGTCTCTCCAAGGAATGGTGGGGGGAGGCGCTATTGACTGCGTGCCATGTCCTAAACCTAGTTCCCACAAAGAACAAAGAAATTACTCCATTTGAAGAATGGGATAAGAAAATATTAAAACTCTCTTACTTACGTACTTGGGGTTGTTTGGCAAAGGTTAATGTACCAATCCCCAAGAAGCGCAAGTTTGGACCAAAAACCATTGATTGTTTTTTCTGGGCTATGCTTTCCATAGCATTGGTTATAGATTCTTGATACTAAAATCTGAAGTACCTGACATTCATGTTGGTACAATCATGGAGTTGACTGATGCGGTTTTCTTTGAGGATATCTTTCCTATGAAGGATAAACCTAACTCATCAAATCCGGAGATACCTAGTTCATCTAATCAGGAATTTGCTACATTTTCTGAACCTACCATTACAATTGAACACTCTGAAAGTTCTAAGGAGGATGATAATGAAATTCCTAAAAGGAGCAAGAGACAAAGGACTGCAAAGTCCTTTGGTGATGATTTCATTGTGTACCTTGTGGATGACACTCCCACTTCCAATTCAGAAGCATATGCATCTCCTGATGCTAACTACTGGAAGGAAGCCGTCCATAGTGAGATGAATTCCATCTTAGCTAATGGAACATGGGAGATCACTGATCGCCCTGATGGGTGCAAACCTGTAGGATGCAAGTGGATGTTTAAGAAAAAGCTTAGACCTGATGGTACTATTGAGAAGTACAAGACACGACTTGTGGCCAAGGGCTATACTCAAAAAGAAGGTGAAGACTTCTTTGACACTTACTCACCTATTGCCAGATTGACCACCATTCGAGTATTACTCTCATTGGCTGCCTCTCATGGTCTTCTCATTCATCAAATGGATGTTAAGACAACTTTCCTTAATGGAGAGTTGGATGAGGAAATTTACATGGATCAGCCAGATGGATTTGTGGTAAATGGTCAAGAAGGAAAGGTGTGCAAGTTGTTGAAGTCTTTATATGGCCTAAAACAAGCCCCTAAGCAGTGCCATGAGAAGTTTGAAAGAACTTTAACTGCTGCAGGATTTGTTGTAAACGAAGCTGATAAATGTGTGTACCATCTCCATGGTAGGGGTGAGGGAGTCATCCTTTGTTTGTATGTTGATGGCATACTGATTTTCGGAACCAACCTTAATGCAATTAAGGAGGTCAAAGATTTCTTATCTTGTTCCTTTGAGATGAAGGATCTGGGAGTAGCTGATGTCATCCTGAACATCAAGCTATTGAGAGATGATGACGGTGGGATTACATTGCTTCAGTCCCACTATGTGGAAAAGGTCTTAAGTCGTTTCAGGTATAGCGACTTCAAGTTTTCTCCTACACCATATAATCCTAGTGTGTTGCTTCAAAAGAATCGAGGAAATGCTAGAGACCAACTAAGATAATCTCAAATTATTGGATTGCTTATGTATTTAGATAGTGCCACGAGGCCTGACATCGCCTTTGCTGTTAGAAAACTTAGTCAATTTGTTTCAAATCCAGGAGATGATCACTGGCATGCTCTTGAGAGAGTTATGCGCTATCTAAAAGGCATTGCGAGCTATGGCATTCACTATACCAGGTATCCGAGGGTACTAGAGGGTTATAGCATTACTGGAAAAACCATCTTCGGTTCAACGTGAACAAGGCTAGCAGTCCCGGGCCGTGAGGCCTCTAACGGCTAGAAACGGCCGTATTCACTAGTCCTGGGCCGGACCAGGTCACTAGTCCCGGTCCGTAATACGGACCGAGACTAATGACCTAGAGCAGGCCAGCTGGTCGTTTCGTGGACTATTAGTCCCGGGTCGTATCACGGCCCGGGACTAGTTGTCCACCACTATATATTCTACTTCCTGTCCTGTTGCCCTAAAGCATATGGTGGCCATTTTTCTCAAAGAAGCAACAGAGTTCATGCCATTTTTTTCTCAAGATTTAGTTTGCAATACCTAAATCCAAAGATTTAAAAGGTTAGAACTTCATTCTTTCATCTCTTATTGCTACTTTAGCTCTATAATGCTCTAGAAGTATAGAGATATGGATCAATGCATGCATGCTCTAGAAGTAGCTAGAAGGATTTTGATATATATGTGTAACAAATTTTGATTAGGCACATAGTTACTGAAAATTGAAATGTGTAATTTTAGAATTTCATAGCTTAGAATGGAATGAGGTTTTCATTGATAGAACAATAATAAAAAACTCCACATTTATCATATTGATTGTTTTCTCCAATTCACAAATTGGTGCATGTAAATTTTTCAAAATTCAAAATTAATGCTCTAGAAGCTCTCAATATAACTTGTAATAATTTTATCATGTTGTGTAATGGCTTTTGATAAACTTTTACTATAATGCAGATGGTCCGGGAATGGATGTAAGTCTGACGCTCTGGCGAAGTTCATTAATGGCGTGCATGAATTCATCAGGTGTTCTTTGATGCAAACAAGCGCAATGGTTTTGTATTACATCCATGTAATGGATGTAGGAATCGAAGGATTACTCGACTCAAAAACCCTTCACATCCACTGTTGAAGTCCGCTTCATGCCCGATTATAATTGTTGGACCAAGCACGGAGAGAGAGGGTTATAATGGAAGACAATGAAGAAGAGGAGGAGGATGACAACTATCATGGTTTCCCTGAGTACGGAGATACTTCCATGGGGGATGCTGAAGGGGAGGATGAAGAAGAGACACATGATGAACCCGCTGATGATCTTGGTCGGACCATTGCCGATGCACAAAGAGATTGTGAAACTGAAAAGGATAGGGAGAAGTTCAATCACATGTTAGAGGATCACAAAAAGTCGTTGTACCCAAATTGCGAAAATGGTCTGAAAAAGCTGGGCAGCACAATGGAATTGCTGCGATGGAAGGCTGAGTGTGCTATTCCTGACGTCATTTGAAAAGTTGTTGAAAATGATGAAGAATATGCTTCCAAAAGATAACGTATTGCCCGCCAGTACGTGCGAGAATTTGGATGCCCTAATGACTGCATCCTCTACCGCGGTGAGGAGTATGAGAATTTGGATGCATGCCCGGTATGCACTTCACTTCGGTATAAGATTAGACGAGAGGACCTAGGTGACGTTGAGGGCGAGCCCCCCCCCCCCCGGAAGAGGGTCCTGCCAAGGTGATGTGGTATGCTCCTATAATACCACGGTTGAAACCCTTATTCAGAAACAAAGAGCACGCCAAGTTATTGTGATGTCATAAAGAGGAACGTAAGTCAGCCGGGATGTTGAGACACCCCGCTGATGGGTCGCAATGGATAAAAATTGATAGAAAGTACCCGGACTTTGCAGATGAAGCAAGGAGTTTAAGGTTTGGTCTAAGTACAGATGGCATGAATCCCTTTGGGGAGAGCTCGATCCTGCTGGCCCATGACTCTATGCATCTATAACCTTCCTCCTTGGTTGTGCATGAAGCGGAAGTTCATTATGATGCCATTGTTGATCCAAGGTCTGAAGCAACCCGGCAACGACATTGATGTGTACCTAAGGCCATTAGTGGAATAACTTTTACAGTTGTGGCACGAACCCGGGATACGCGTGTGGGATGAGCACAAGCAGGAAGAATTTAACCTCCGGAGCATTGCTTTTCGTAACAATCAATGATTGGCCTGCTCTTAGTAACCTCTCAGGACAGTCAAACAAGGGATACAATGCATGCACACACTGTTTAGATGAGACTGAAAGTATATATTTGGAACATTATAAGAAGAATGTATACAATCAGCATCGTCGATTTCTTTTGGCCAAGCATCCCTTAAGAAAGAAAGGCAAGCATTTCAACGGTCTGGCATGTCACCAGACAAAGCTTAAGGAGCGTACTAGTGCTGATATATTTGATATGGTCAAAGATTTGGATCAAATGGTAACCTTTGGAAAGGGTCCTGGCGGAAAATCTGTTCCGAAGGACGCTGAAGGACACGCACCCATGTGGAAGAAGAAATCTATATATTGGGAGCTACCATATTGGAAATTTTTAGAGGTCCGCTCTGCAATCAATGTGATGCATGTGACGAAGAATCTTTGCGTGAACCTGCTAGACTTCTTAGGCGTGTATGGGAAGACAAAAGATACACCAGAAGCACGAAAGGACCATCAACGTATGCAAGACCCAGATGGCCTGCATCCAGAATGGTTTCAAGGTCATGCCAGCTATGCTCTTACCAAACAAGAGAAGGAAATATTTTTTGAATGCCTAAGCAGTATTAAGGGCCCGTCTGGCTTCTCGTCGAATATAAAGGGAATAATTAATATGGCAGAAAAAAAGTTCCAAAACCTAAAGTCTCATGACTGCCACGTGATTATGACGCAAATGCTTCCGATTGCATTGAGGGGGCTTCTACCAGATAATGTTCGAGTACCCATTGTGAAGCTATGTGCATTTCTCAATGCAATCTCCCAGAAGATAATCAATCCTGAAGATCTACCAAACAGAATGATGTGGTCCAATGTCTTGTTAGTTTTGAGTTGGTGTTCCCACCATCCTTCTTCAATATTATGACGCACCTGCTGGTTCACCTAGTCAAAGAGATTTCCATTCTCGGTCCTGTATTTCTACACAATATGTTTCCCTTTGAGAGGTTCATGGGAATCTTAAAGAAATATGTTCGTAAACATGCTAGGACAGAAGGAAGCATCTCCAGGGGCTATGGAACAAAGGAGGTCATTTAATTTTGTGTTGACTTTGTTCCTGACCTTAGGCCGATTGGTCTTCCTCAATCGCGGTATGAGGGGAGACTGAGTGGAAAGGGTACTCTAGGAAGGAAATCAATAATATGTAGGGACGAACATTCTTACACCGAAGCACTTTACACCGTTCTACAGAATTCTATCTTGGCAGCCCCATATATCGAGGAACACAAGAAAATCTTACGCTCCAACAACCCTGGAAAGCATGACTCTTGGATTAGAGATGAACACATGAAGAGTTTCGGCGGTTGGTTGCAACATCTCATCAAAAACAACACTCTTGGAGATCAGCTATACTTGTTGTCTAGGTCACCATCTTTGACTATATCGACTTTCCAAGGGTACGAGATAAATGGGTATACATTTTACACGATAGCCCAAGATAAAAAGAGCGCCGACCAAAATAGTGGTGTCCGCTTTGATGCAACAGACAACAATGGGTCAAAGACCACATATTATGGTTGCATAGAGGAGATATGGGAACTTGACTATGGACCTACTTTTAAGGTCCCCTTGTTTCGGTGCAAATGGGTCAAGCTGACAGGAGGAGGGGTTGAGGTAGACAAGAAATACGGAATGACATCGTTGGATCTCAACAATCTTGGGTACTTAGACGAACCATTAGTCCTAGACAATGATGTGGCTTAGGTTTTATATGTGAAGGACATGTCTACCAAACCTAGAAAAAGAAAAAATAAGAAAAAGAATACATCAGACGATGATCCAAAGCGCCACATAGTTCTTTCAGAAAAAATAAACATCGTGGGAGTGGAGAACAAGACAGACATGTCAGAAGATTGTGATAAGTTTCATGAAATTCCGCCCTTCGCGGTGAAGGATGACCCTAGCATCATGTTAATGAATGAAGATGCTCCATGGATACGGCGGGATCAGAAAGGAACACACGCGAAGAAATGAGGTGTAATAATTGTAACATTTTATGAGTGACAATGCTCCATGTGTCCATTTTTATAGTGTTGTCTGCAAACAATCTTGAGTGTGTTAGTTCCGTTTTGTGGCTGGACCGGGACTAAAGGAGGGCCTCTAACGCGTGAGGTCACATATTAGGGAGTGCCTCTATGACTAGTTTCTTGGAGATGCCGGAGGACTGGGCTCCGGCGGCATCTCCCTAAAACTGGCCGTAGTGGTGTCCCTGCTCTCGAAAACCATCTTGCAGCTTGTAACTTCTCTAACTAGATCAATACGCCTGGGAGCTAACTAATTTCACATATTAGGGAGTGCCTCTATGACCAGTTTCTTGGATATGCCGGAGGACTGGGCTCCGGCGGCATCTTCCTGAAACTGGCCGTAGTGGTGTCCTTGCTCTCAAAAACCATCTTGGAGATGCCTCAAACTGGCTGGAGGACTAGACTCACAAGGATGCCTATTTATAGTACAAGCAGCTCGGCATAATGTCGACACTCATGACATAATGTCGACACTCACCCCTATTATTAGTATTGACTCATGTTTTGTCCCGGTTGGTGCTTCCAACCGGGACTAAAGGTTCATCTTTAGTCCCGGTTATTGACACCATCCGGGACAAGGTACAAGCCGCACGACATAATGTCGACACTCACCCCTATTATTAGTGCTGCCTGGCCCAGTCTGCCACAACCTTCAGTCGCGGTTGGTTTCTCCAACCGGGACTAAAGATGAACCCTCTATTTATAGGCATTTCCCTCTATTTATAGGCTGCTCGATCCAGCCTGCTCTATTTATAGGCCTTTTCCTCTAAATACAACATCTTCATATTTAGGTAACACTCAAGACATTTATTAATATTAAAAACTAGGACAAACCCGGACTAGCTAACACTCAGGACTAAAGCCGCCCCCTTTAGTCATAATCATGCCTAGTCCTATAGTACGCAGCTTCAGGGTCTTCTTCGTCATCGTCATCATCATCGTCATCATCACCTGCCACTCCGGGGATCCTCAGCCCAGCCATGGCATATACCAGGGGCCATTCCGGCCTCAATTCACGGCGGGGAGGGTCTGGAAGACGATGCCGCTACCGCCGGGTGGGGGTGGGGCCTTTTTGTGGCTCTGTGGCGGGTGGACTTGTGGGCACTGAGGCGAGGATGGTCTCCCCCGGTGATGTAGCGCATCACTCTGATGATAGTATGGTTCGCCCACCACAGACGACGGCCGACTTTGTTGTGGTTCACCGGGGGCGGGCCATCACCCTCATACCCGGCGAGCTCCCTTTCCCGCCTATTAGCGAAGAAGGAATTCCAGGTGTCCTAGTTGTCAGGATCCCACTGGGGATCCATCCGCTGCTCCGGCGTGAGCTCGTGGTAGAAGTGGTTCGTGATGGCCGCCTGGAGTGCGGAACCTTGAGGGACAGGAACCCCTCCAGTGCTCAGCATCCAGCCGGCGGGCGGCCGGTAGCCCTGCGGACAAGGGTAGTTGGATGCGCACAGCGCCTCGATCTCCTCGAGGGTCAGAATGGCCCAGTAGGCGTTGTCCATTGTTCTAAGAGAGGAAGGTTTGGATGTGTGGATAGCCATGGCACGATCACCCTAGATATAGAGGGAAAGGGCGGGAAAACTTGGCGTGAAGCTTTGGGAAATGGCGGGAAATATCTTTAGTCCCGGTTAATGACTACAACCGGGACTAAAAGCTCTCGTAGAAAGGAAAGGGCGGGAAAACTTGGCGGGAAGCGGTGGGAAATGGCGGGAAATATCTTTAGTCCCGGTTTGTGACTACAACCGTGACTAAATGGATATTATATTAAGATTATTTATATTTTTTTGATAATAATAGACATATTATTTGTTTTATTTGGATTTTTACAATAAAAGATATGATTTTCCAAAGTTTTATATTTGATTTGAATTAAAAAAAGAAATTTACAAATGAAATAATTTATAAATGATGCAAACAGATAAATGGATATTATATTAATATTCTTTCTATTTTTCTGATAATAATAGACATATTATTTGTTTTATTTGGATTTTTACAATAAAAGATATGATTTTCCAAAGTTTTATATTTGATTTGAATTAAAAAAGAAATTTACAAACGAAATAATTTATAAATGATGCAAACAGATAAATGGATATTATATAAAGATTCTTTATATTTTTATAATAATAATAGACATATTATTTGTTTTATTTGGATTTTTACAATAAAAGATATGATTTTCCAAAGTTTTATATTTGATTTGAATTAAAAAATAAAATTTACAAATGAAATAATTTATAAATGATGCAAACAGATAAATGGATATTATATTAATATTATTTATATTTTTTTGATAATAATAGACATATTATTTGTTTTATTTGGATTTTTACAATAAAAGATATGATTTTCCAAAGTTTTATATTTGATTTGAATTAAAAAAAGAAAATTTACAAAAAGTAAACTAGTCGCGGTTCGTGGCTGGACTCGGGACTAGAGAGTGCGTGCACACGCGAAAACCAAGTGGCCGAAAAAACACATTAGTCCCGGGTCGTGGCTTAACCCGCGACTAAAGGGGGGTCTTTAGTCGCGGGTTAAGCCACGGCCCGGGACTAAAGACCCTCTAGTCCCGTCCCGTGGCTTCGCCCGGGACTAAAGGGGTGGGGGTATAAGTAACCTGCGCCCGCCCCTGGCCTCCCCCACCCAGCATTTGGCGAAATCGACAAGGAGACGAACAAACGATGGCGAGAGCTCGATCAGTGAGGTCTTTGCCGAGATTCCACCGCGCCGCCGCCCACGCCTCCCAGCCGCTTGCGCCGCCACGCCGCCATGCCGCCGCTGCCGCCGCCGCCACATGCGCCTCATTGTCTTCATGCGCCACCGCCGCCCTTGCCGCCTCGACATGCGTTTTTAGGAATTTTTAGTTTCTTTTTTTAGTATCTTAGCATTTAATTTCTTTTTTTAGGAATATATAATTGTTTTTAGTTTCCTTTTTTAGAATATATATTTGTTTATATAATTTTTTTAGTTGTTTTTCGGAATATATAATTGTTTATATAATTGTTTTTAGTTTCTTTTTTAGGAATATATAATTGTTTTTATAATTGTTTTTAGTTGTTTTTAGGAATATATAATTGTTTATATAATTGTTTTTAGTTGTTTTTATGAATATATAATTGTTTTTAGTTTCTTTTTTTAGGAATATATAATTGTTTATATAATTGTTTTTAGTTGTTTTTAGTAATATATAATTGTTTATATAATTTTTTAGGAATATATAATTGTTTATATAATTGTTTTTAGTTGTTTTTTAGGAATATATAATTGTTTATATAATTGTTTTTTAGGAATATATAATTTATTATTAGGTTTATTAGGAATATTAATGGTTTTTAGTTGTTTTTAGGAATATATAATTGTTTTTAGTTGTTTTTTTAGGATTATTAATTAGTGTTATTAGGGTTATTAATTATATAATTATTAGGATTATTAATTTGTGTTATTAGGGTTATTGTTTTTTTGTTTTAATTATTAGGGTTATTGTTTTTTCTAACCTTTTAACTCTCTTTTTGTTATAGTTAATTAAGTCATGGATCCATCCGAAGATCCTGGTCGCATTGGTGAAGGTTTTCTTTAGGGCATGATAAGAGGTGAAATTCCTCTTAATATTAATACTGGTGAAGATATTTTGCTCGAGGAAGAGATATCCTCATATCTGAATCCATCCGGTGATGGACTAGAGGAAAACCTAATGTACCAAGGGGAAGACCGGATGATTGAAGGGCAAACAAATAACACAATATTGATGGCCCCTCGACAGGATCCGGCGAGGTACATATATATATAAAGTCTCGTGTTACCTCTATTCATTAACTGATCTAGATATATATTAATCACTCTCTCTTCTTCTTTTAGCCCACCGGATCGAAGCAATCGATACGGCTCGAACGAAGCGAGGGCGAACAAAAGTTGGATGGTAATCGAGGTTCACCATTGAAGAAATAGATGATGATGGTGAACCGATTGCTCCTGAAGCAGAAGGATGTTTATAAATCAATGCGGGGTGCTTGTTAGGGACAATCACGATCACCATCCAAGAATGGAATCGATCAAAGAAACCGATGAAGAATCCAATGATGTCACCTATGATGCCAAAGATGACCTTTGGCAGAAGCTCATAGCGCATTTCATACTACCTCCAGAGTATGAAGAATTTGAGGTAGATGGTATTACCCCAAGGCCGGGTGGGCTTGAAAATAGAGCGAAAGTGAAGGAGTGGGCTCTGAGAAAGATGTCTGAACTGTACCAGAACCACAAGAAAAGTTTATACACAGAATATGCCGTGAAAAAGAAAACTCTAGACTTCAAAGGAGTAAACGAGAAGTTGAGAGAACAGTGGCCTGATTTTGTACAGTACAAGCAATCTGATAAAGCAAAGGGAAAGTCGGCAAAGAACGCATTAAATGCTGCCAAAAAGAAATACCATCATAATATGGGGACAGGTGGCTACAAGAGTGCCGTCCCTAAGTGGGAAACTATGGAGAAGAACATGAGGGCTAGAGGCGTCACTCCTGGTACAGATGGATGGCCCGAGAGGTCAAAGCACTGGTGGTAATGCAGGCACGGGGATCCTTGGACCCGAAGCAGGAAGACATTATTTCATGATAAAATTCTAAAACCCTCCCAAGACCTTATTCAAGCAATGAACGATGCTCAATTGGGATTGTTCCGTCGAGAGAGAGAATGATGAGTGACCGCGCGCCCTAGGAATCCTGAAAAGGAGGGCGAACACGAGGCAAAAGCGCCGGTGTCTCGTGGAAGAAAGGGTTTCCTCGATGCGATGCGATTCTGAAGCGTCGAGAAATAAGGGGAGGGAGGACGGATCTCCAGGCTAGAGCAGGACCTAGCTGATCTGAAGAACCTCATGCATGAAATTAGCCAAAGGCCGCCGTCGTCAACTCACCCGCGGGCTGATGATCCTGCATTGGATCTTAGCCAACGGAGAAACAGCGTGGCTTCCACGATGGTCCGGGTTGATGATCAAGCACTGATGGATGATGCACCGGCTCCTCACTACCCCGTGGATGATGTCAGAGAGATGGCACAATGTGAGCTACATCAGCCAATGAACAACCTGTCCTTCAAGGTGGTGATCGGCACTGCATTACCTTGTCTACCTGGAGAACTCCACCATTCACTTCCGATTCCACCAGGCTATGCTCGTGTCACGGTGGATGACATAGTGGAGGATTTTGCGGACCTAGAGATTGAAATCCATACGCCTGAAGGCCTTACGAAACTAGGAAATGTCAGGCGCAACATCATTCTATGGAATAAGAAGTACATCAAGTTTCCAGGCTCGGCGCCAAGGCCACCGACTCCGAGGAATCCAAGTGCACCCCGCCTCGAATATCGTCAACCTCCAAGTCCACCCCAACCCGATTATCGCTAACCTCCAAGTCCACCCCGCCCCGCTGACGATCGCCGTAGCAGGAGTACATCAACTCGATATCCGCCTCCGCACAATACTCGATCTCCGCCTCTGCCTCCGTGCAATACTACTACCTCGTCGAAGAAATGGAAGTTCGATGGTCCCCCGCGCCCCACATTGAAGAAAGGTCAAACGGCGAAGATAGTCGACATCTCGCCAGCTCTTCCAAAGAGACCTTATGACAAGACCGATGAGGAAACTAACGCGGATGTGGCTGCCCAAGTTAAGGCATATTTTGCACCCAAAAATCCTGAGCCAAAGCCGGTATATAATGAAAAAACCAAAAAGTAGGCTAAGTCCTTTCTTGAGAAACCATCCCAGATATCGATGAATCTGGAATCAGACTATGACCGGGAGATTATTAAGCAAGCACAGAAGAAAAAAATCACAAGTGCAAAAAGAGAGAAGCAAGTTGCCCAGCTCGGAGCATAGAAGAATCAATCGGTCGCCCCGCTCAAAGTCATTTCATACCTCGACAAGGCCTTCAGAGATGAAATGGATATGGACATGCAAATAATGGACCCCAGAGCCTGTAATAATGCTGCACTTATGGGAATCACTGTATCGCAGGCCAAAGCACTTGCTACCGAAGCAAATATGTCTCTTGGTCAATATTTACGCTATGAAGATACACCAGTGGGTCAGATAGTACGGCAGTATGTCCAAGGGGAGCCTCTAGTCAGTAATGAGGAGCTCGCGCGTCTATCCATACATATGCGAAATCTGCACGAATGGTACATGTCGCAAGCAGAAAAAATCATCAGAAAGATTGGTTTCCGGTGAACGTTAGAAAGGAGCATCACTTCAAACCATACTCGATACAGGTTCAAATGACCGAACTGTTTCAGTTATACAACCAGCGCGCCCTCAACAAATCTATCATTGGTTGCTACTGTCTGTAAGTGATTTATTTCTATAATTAAGTTTGTAGCTCAGCTTGTTCATTGCATTTAATATATTATCCTAACTATATATCCTTTTGTATGATGATATTTATTCTGCAGAATGAAGATGCTTGAATGCAAAAGAGCTATAAGATACGACGTTGGGTTCATTAACCCATATATCGTTAATGAATATACGTTAAAGAATCATCCCAAGGACGTGGAGGAAGACATGTGCAGGTTCTTAACCGAGAATAATTTTGTTAAGGAAATACTATTTCCTTACAACTTCAAGTGAGTGTTTATATCTTGTACACATTTTATTTTTGCTTACTGGATGAGCTATGCATGTATTCTTATGTAAACGTCCGCATATTCCACTGGATCTTTCTAAACATTCAAGTTGACAACTCCCTAGTTGAAGTCCACGACTCATTAAGTTGGGACCAAGAGCAGTGGAGCGACATGAAAGCAATGCTCCATAAGTAATTTCAATCATTATCACTTTATATCGTCCTCTTTCATTCATTTCCTGATATCAAGTAACTAATAACTCCTTTGTTCATTTTCTTTGCGGCGGTGTTGGACACGATTCAGAGAAAATACTAGGTCCATTCAAAGAAGAGTTAACTTATAAAATGGTGAAGAGTTTACAACAGCCACCGAACTCATTTATGTGGATACTAAATCTGCGAGTACATCCATGAGTTGAGCGATGGAGCGGAAAATTGACTCAAGTTATATTTATGATTTGCGGGAGAAACTAGAGCCAGACCAGCGCATAAGAGCAATTCAAGAGGAGCTGGCGGGATTTATGATGAAGGAAGTCCTTCATGTACATGGAGAGCATTATGCGGATGACGTGGAACTCGATTTGCCTTAGTCATCTCCATGTAGCTGATATGATATATATATTCATCAATGACCATGTAATTTCAAAACATTTCTTCCTTTTGATATGATTGATTATATGTATGCTTGCAAGGGATCGATTAATTATATAAATGCATCGATGTGTAGTGTGTATGTAGTAGCGTATAATATGTATACTGAAATATATGTTTGAATAATAGTGAAACACAAAACGAAATGGCAAAAAAAGGAAATACACAATCTCTGCCGCGACAGAGAAATACACAATTCTCTGCCGCGGCAGGAAACCTTATAGTCCCGGTTGATGTTACGGCCCGGGACTAGAGGGTTTCCGCCCCCCGCGGCGCTGAAACAACCACGTGGCTGTTATCAGTCGCGCCGTATGACGGGACTAGAGGGGTCAGTAGTCCTGTTTCAGCCTCGCCCAAAACCGGGACTAAAGCCAGTTGCGGCCCGGGACTGCAGGCCCTTTTTCCACCAGTGTAGTGATCCAAATTGGATATCTGATGCTGACAAGATAAAGGCCATGAGTGGATATGTATTCACACTTGCTGGTGGCGCTGTTTCTTGGAAGTCTTGGAAGCAGACCATCTTAACGAGGTCAACTATAGAAGCAGAACTCACATCATTAGACACATCCACTGTTGAAGCAGAGTGGCTTCATGAACTCTTGATGAACTTACCTGTGGTTGAAAAACCAATACCCGCAATCCTTATGAACTGCGATAATCAAACTGTGATTTTCAAGGTAAATAGTTCTAAGGATAATATGAAGTCATCAAGACATGTGAAGAGGAGTCTGAAATCTATCAGGAAAATGAGAAACTCCGAAATTATTGCATTGTATTATATCCAAACATCTAAAAACTTGGCAGATCCCTTCACAAAGGGTCTATCACGCAACGTGATAGAAAATGCATCGAATGAGATGGGTATGAGACCCACAATTTGAGCTTACCATAGTGGTAAACCACTCTATGTGATCGGAGATCCCGTGAATTAGAATTGGGAGACAAGCTGTTGGTTAGCTGAGAGGAAAGTATCCCTACTTTAATAAACACCACTCCATAAAGATGCAATACTTTCCTATTTTGCACGGCAGGTTAATTTATTATCTTAATGTGTTCTAAGTGGCTTATCCTAAGAAAAGATGTTGTCCTGTAGAACATCTTTTAAAGAACACACATATATGTCTGACTGTTAAAACGTCACAGTCTATGAGAGTAGTATGCTCTCTAATAAACTTATGAAAGGTCAAGGAGTATAACGCATAAGATCCACCCGCGGGAAAGTCCCACGGTAGCCTAGTATCGGTCAAGAATTTTTGTGAAGCTAGGTTTGCAGCAAACTTGCAGTTCAAGGCATAGTCTGTACAAGTTGCAGCCTAATATAACATAAAGCTCTAGGTGGAAGTTCAACTTAACAGTCTCCACTACAGTACCGGTATATAAACAATGTTTTAGATCCAAAGGCAAACTACATGTGCCTCTGAGATTTGGCGGGGGATTGTTGGAATTTTTGCCTAAATAGGCTCCGTCCATTTATTATATGCCAATAAATTCCTGAAATCCTAGAGGCCCATTTGGCCCATTCATGCAAGTCAAGAGCTGGGACAAATGTTTAGTCTCACATTGCTAGTTGAGTAGAAGTTGGGCCAGCTTATAAGGAGAGCTCTTTCACCACTTGTACGAGCTTGAGAAGAGAATACATATACACACGCGCTCCTCCTCCTCCTCGCTCGCCTTGCCACGCCATGCCTCATCTCGCCTCATCACGTCACGTCACGACGCGCGCGCGCTGCGGGTTGCGGGAATCTCGCCAAGCTGAGCTTTATTTTGCCATGCATGAATGGTATATGAATAGTTGTACAAAAGATAAAACATTTTGCTCGAGTGGAATTTTAATACGAGCTAAATGAATATGAACTGAGTGGAGGCTGTCTGGTGGGATGCCGACTGTTCGTTTCAACTTCCATCCATTCATTTAGTCTCCTACGCAGCCTGTCTGCCTTCCCCTCTGTGCCTATAAGAGAGAGGTTGCGCCTCCTCTCAGGAAAACTTCCACATATCCTTTGCGCCTCCAGTTCCAGAGCACTGCGCTACCTAGTCTTCCCCATCCCGTCTTGCGGCGTGCAACGCGAGCCGGGACAGTAGGCCTCCGAGACCTCGCTGCTTCAAGTCCTATACGGGAGAAGGGCGATAAGGTTTTTGGGAAGCGCATTTGGTGTGACTACTGGCTTCATCACGGACTCCCTCACGGATAGAGATTGCGCCGACGTCTTCCCCAACGAGAACTTCTTTCCCGACATCAGCACCCTCTTCCTTGACGACATGGCTAAGGATATGGTGCCAATGTGAACGCCATCAGTTCATCTGCTACTGCTGCCGTGTATATTTTCCTTCTCAACCGTGTTCTGATCGCATCTCAAGTTCTACGCCTTGCAGTCTGTTTGGTTATCTGCCTTAATATGTATTCTCTATTTCACATGATTAGTATATTTTCTATTATTCTAATCATGTTTTACCTAGCGTTTATTATGGGTAATTCGTTTGGTAAATTGCTATTTTATTCAACAGGTGTCGCGCGGCGCCAGCAAGGGGCGGTGGAGAGTGTGGAGTCCAGTCAGTCATTGTGTCATCTCGTCGTCATTGATCGCGCATGCTACCGCTGACCAGCCTTCCGTCAACGCCCCTAAATCACTACTGCAGTTGCGTCTGAATACGTGTCGCTGTGCGTATTTGAATCAACGCCGCGGTGGCTGACGGGTGGGCCAACAGCACTAGCGGGCACGACACGCCTTTGATACGTCCAAAATGTATCTACTTTTCCGAACACTTTTGCTATTGTTTCTCCTCTAATCTTGTGTGATTTGGATACAACTAACACGGACTGACGCTGTTTTCAGCAGAATTACCTTGGTGTCTAGTTTTGGTGTAGAAAATGAACTATTAGGAAAAATCTCAGAAAATATGCCAAAAATTATATTTCACCCGAAGATCCCCGGAGCCAGAAGACGAGATGGTGAAGGGGCCAAGGGGCCCACACCCCTGCCAGGCGCGAGTGGGTCCTGCCCGCGCCTAGGGGGGTGCAGCCACCCCAGGCACCCCCTCGGCCTCCATCTGCGCCTATAAGTTGCCCCTTGATCTAAAAACCGAGGGGGCTCGATAGTTTTCCAGAAAGAGTTCCTCTCCGCCGCTGCTACCAGAAACAAAGATTCGGATCCAAACTCCGTTCTGGCACCCTGCCGGGATGGGGAATTTGGAGAGGATAATCGCCATCATCATCACCAACGCATCTCCATCAACCACCGATGTTTCGCTCATCCATGAGTGAGTAATCCCCCGCAGTAGGCTTGGGGATGGTAGGGATTGGATGAGTTCTACCATGTAATCAAATAAGATTGTTAGGGCATAGTGCCTAGTATCTCTATTAGTGCTATTTTACTTTGTTGCAACTTGTTGTGCTTAATGCTTGTCACTAGGACCCGAGTGCCATGATCTCAGATCTGAACTTATTATTGAATCATTATGATAGTATTGTTTGTGGTCTTATCTGCAAGTTGTGTACACATATCATTGTCCGGATCGAAAGGCCCCAAAGTGATAATAATTGGGACAACCGGAGGAGATGGCTGTGGTGTGAGGATCAAATGTGTTCACGGAGTGCTAATGCTTTGCTCCGGTGCTCTATTAAAAGGAACACCTTAATTGCCAGTAGTTCCCTAGAGGCCCGCTGCCACGGGCTGGCTGGACAGAAGATGTTGTACAAGTTCTCATTGCGATCACATATGACTATATTTGGAGCACATGGCTAGGATTTTTTAGTACTTGGATGCTTGTTATTATTTATATGCAATGCCCT
This sequence comes from Avena longiglumis, assembly GCA_030063025.1. Lineage (NCBI taxonomy): Eukaryota > Viridiplantae > Streptophyta > Magnoliopsida > Poales > Poaceae > Avena > Avena longiglumis. Next base: position 479,650,859 of record CP125978.1, on the reverse strand, counting down.
AGATCTGAAAGTTACATGTTTAGACTCGTCCATGAAACACCCGTCCATCCATCCCTATGCCTACCGCACAAGAATCCCACTGTTTACTGTTACTGTTACTATTGCTACTATTTCACTGTTGCTGTTGCTACTACCAAACTATTGCTACTGATAAACTTCTGTGAGCAAGAACTATTTTCAGGTGCAGCTGAATTGACAACTCATTTTCTAAGGTTTGCAAGTATTCTTTGTTGGAATTATGCCCTAGAGGCAATAATAAAGATGTTATTATTATAATTCTTGTTCATGATAAAGTTTATATTCCATGCTAGAATTGTATTAAGCGGAAATATTAATACTTGTGTGGTTTGTGAACAACACCGTGTCCCTGGTACGCCTCTATGGACTAGCTCATTGATCAATGATGGTTAAGGTTTCCTAACCATAGACATGAGTTGTCAATTGATAATGAGATCATATCATTGGGAGAATGATATGGTGGATAGACCCAAACTAAGCGAAGCAATTAGATCGTTTCATCGTGTTCATCTTTGCGAAGCTTTTCCTATGTCAAATATTGTATTCCTTAGACCATGAGATAATGCAACTCCCTGGTACCGAAGAAAGCTTTGAGGTCATCAAACGTCATCCTATGAGAGGTGACCATAAAGGTGTATCTCGGTGATCGGAAAGTATCATTGGGTTGTATGTATCGAGATGGAATTTGTCCCTCCCAAGTCGGAGAGATATACTTGCCCACTCGTGTCGATATCAACACCGCTTGCAAGCATGTGGTTAAGTTAATCACAAAGTGATATTGGATTACGGAACGAGTAAAGTACTTCGTGAGCGAGATTGAACTAGCTAGGTATGACGGTACCGACGATCGAATCTCGGGCAAGTAAAATATCGCGAGCGAAGGGAATATATATATGGGATTGATTGAATCCGGCATCGTGGTTCATCCGATATGATCATCGATGAATGTGGGAGTCAATATGGGTGCGACCCATTGTTGATTATTGATAGAAGATCATGTGCGCATATTCTCGAACTCAGGGTCACACACTTAACGTGTCTTGACGCTAGGATAGATTGGATAATTGGTTTATGAATTTTTGTTCGAGTCTCGGATGGGATCCGGGATATCACGAGGTTCGAATGGTCGAGAATAAGATTCATATAAGGCGGTCGGTCTTTGGAGTTCGGAATTGTTAAGGTTAATCGGTATTGTGCAGCTTCTAGAACCTTCCGAACGGGACCAACGTGGCCCCACCTTCCGGGAGGGCATGGGCCTATGAGGGAGTGTCCTGGCGCATTGGGCCAGGGCACAAGGCCCCATAGGGCCCAGCCGATTCTAGAGATTTTACTCGTTTAAATCTTGGGATAGAATTTCTAGATAAGGAGAGTTTAAATTGTTTAAACTAGAGATAGGATTTCTAGATAAGGAGAGTTTAAATTGTTTAAACTAGAGATAGGCTTGGAGGAGGGCAGGGCTGGCGCCCCCCCTCTATATAGAGGGTGGTGCGCCTCCCCTACACACACCTTCCTCCAAGCCCTAGCAGCCTTGCTACCTTCCTCTCTCCCTCCCATTTGTAGCGAAGCCCTGCAGAAATTCTCCACCATATACACCACGCCGTGTTGTAGATCCAATCTATCTCTCCATACTCGCTGGTCCGAGGAGGAGGAGGAGAGTCTTGCGTGTGCATCTCACGGAGGCACCGCCACTTGTGGTGCTAGATCGGATCGGATCGCGAGGAGGAGAAGCGAAATCGACTACATCACCCACATTTCGATTTAACGTTCATTCATGCGAATCTTCAAGGGTATGAAGATCTAATCCAATCTCTCTCGTTGTTTGCATCTCCTAGATTAGATCTTGGCTTTCCCTCTGTTATCCGTAGAAAATTTTGATTTACTATGCCGCGAAACCCTTGAGGGTATCGAGCTAGATCTATGCGTAGATGTGTTTCACGAGTAGAGCAACATGGTTGTTGCGGGCGTTGATGTTTTATGTTGCAAGCCTCTTGTTTGTGTTCTTCTTATGGCCGGGATAGTGAGATTGAAGCGGTCCAGCCAACCTTACTGGCGTCGTTCGCGAGACCGGCTCCGCACTTGACGTGTGGCTTGTTCCACATGCGGTGGTGGATGTCGGTTCTCTCACTATAGTTGTCATGGGATTAACACGGAGTTTGGCAACCATAATATCACCGTTGTGGCTTTCCGTAGGTAAGAATCGTTCTTAGCATCTACTCCCATAAGCCACGTAAAACATGCAACAACAAAGTAGAGGCATCTAACTTGTTTTTGCAGAGTGTTTCGTGATATGGTATGGCCCAAGATGTGATGTGTATATTGTATGCGATGATCATGTTTTGTAATGTTTCACGACTTGCATGTCGATGAGTACACAAACGGGAGCCATATGGTTGTCTTTATAATTGTGTATGACCTGCGAGTCAACTTCTTATACGTCATGTAATAGCTTTACTTTATCGCTAAGTAGTTAGCAATAATTGTAGTTGCTATTCGTGGTGGAGGCAATCATGGTGGAGTGATGGAGATCATCTTGGAGCACAAGATGGAGATCATTCTTGAGGATTGGCTATACCATGTCACATAAAGTTATATGCATGTGATGTTTATCCTTTATGTATCTTATTATGCTTAGATCGCGACGGTAGCATTATAAGATGATTCCTCACTTAAAGATCAAGATAAAAACTGTGTTCTCCCCAAGTATGCACCGTTGCGAAAGTTAAATGTGTCCAAGCATCACGTGATGATCGGGTGCTATAGACTCTCGCTCACATACAACGTGTGCAAGCAGTTTTGCACACGGAAATACTTGGGTCTAACTTGACGAGCCTAGCATGTATGGACATGGCCTCGGAACACAAGAACCGAAAGGTTAAGCATGAGTCATATGAATGATATGATCGACACTTTGTTGTCCACCATTGAAACCACATCTCTTCTCGTGATGATCGGATTAGGTGTGGTGAATTTGATCGTGTTCACTAAACAACTTGAGGGATGTTGAATTTAGTGGGAGTTCATCTAGTAATTTGATTAAGTTGAACTATTTATCATGAACATAGTCTAAGTTGTACTTGCAAATACTGTAGATCACATGGACAAGTCCAATTTCAACTTCAACGTTTTTGCTAAGAAGGAAAAGCTTAGAAACAATGGGTCTAACTTCACCAATTGGTTCCGCAATCTAAGAATCATTCTGTCTGGCAGACAAAAGGACTATGTCCTTGGTAAAGCGTTAGGTGACCCCCCTGCTGCAACTGCGCTGGCTGATGAGAAAACGGTCTATCAGTCGCGCAAAGATGATTATGGTGTGATTAAGAGCACCATGTTGTTTGCTATGGAACCGAAACTTCAAAATCGTTTTGAAACCTATCCCGGGCCCTTTGAGATTCTCGAGGAGCTGAAAACCAAGTTTCAGACTCAAACCCGTTCTGAGAGATATGAGATCTCTGAGAAGTTCTTTAACTGCAAGATGGAGGAAGGGAGTTCCGTTAGTGAGCACGCCATAAAGATGTCGGGCTACACTCAACGCCTTGAGAAACTGGAATGCACGATTCTAGAGGAGCTCAAGATTAACAGGGTTCTGCAATCACTCCCTCCCAGCTACAAAAGTTTTGTAGTGACTCATAATCAGATTGGTTCCAATCGATCACGAGCTCTTCGCAAAGTCAAGGCTGTGGAAGTGGACATGAAGAAGGATAATCATGTGTTGATGGTCAACAAGCCCTCCTTTAAGAAAGGTAAGGAGCAAAGAAGCCCTTCAAGAAGGCGGCAAGCGCAATGCCCTGGCGAGAAGAAGCTCAGTCTGGTCCCAAGCCGGACCGAGTGCTTCTATTGCAAGGACAAGGGTCACTAGAAGCATAGCTGTCCAAGTACTTAGCGGACAAGAAGGCTAGCACCATCAAAGGTATATTTGATATACATGTTATTGATGTTTTCCTTACTAGCCCTCGTTGTAGTGCACTGGGTATTTGATCTTTGGTTCGGTTGCTAATATTTGTAACTCGAAGCAGAGCTACGAAATAGACGGCTGACTGCGAGGATGAGGTGACGATGCGCGTTGGCAACGGATCAAGAGTTGATGTGATGGCCGTCGGCACGCTCTCCTTAGTTTTACCTTCGGGATTAGTTTTAAACCTTAATAAATGTTATTATGTGCCTGCGTTGAGCATGAACATCATTTTTGGATCGTGTTTATTGCAAGACGGTTATTCATTTAAATTGGAGAATAATGGTTGTTCTATTTATATGAGTAACATCTTTTATGGTAATGCACCTCTTGTGAATGGTTTATTTCTTCTAAATCTCGAAAGGGATGAAACACACATCCATAACATTGAGGCTAAGAGATGCAAAGTAGATAGTGATAATACTACTTATTTGTGGCACTGTCGTCTAGGTCATATTGGAGTAAAGCGCATGAAGAAACTCCATTCTGATGGACTTTTGGAGTCTCTTGATTTTGAATCATTTGACACATGCGAACCATGCCTCATGGGCAAGATGATCAAAACCCGTTCTCCGGTATGATGGAGCGAGCAACAGACTTGTTGGAAATCATACATACCGATGTATGCGGACCGATGAGTGTTTGACGCGGTGGATATCGCTATTTCCTCACTTTTACCGATGACTTAAGTAGATATGGGTATATCTATTTAATGAAACATAAATCTGAAACATTTGAAAAGTTCAAGGAATTTCAGAATGAAGTGGAGAACCATCGTATGAAAGATTAAGTTTCTGATCCGATCGTGGAGGTGAATATTTGAGTTATGATTTTCTCACGCATCTTAAAGCAAGTGGAATCGTTTCACAACTCCATACCGGAACACCACAACGCAATGGTGTGTAATACAGCGGAATCGAACCCTATTAGATATGGTCCGATCAATGATGTCTCTTCTTGATTTGCCGTTATCATTTTGGGGTTATGCATTAGAAACTGCATTCACTTTAAATAGGGCTCCATCTAAATCCGTTGAGACGACACCGTATGAACTGGTTTGGTGCTAAACCTAAGTTGTCGTTTCTTAAAGTTTGGGGATCTGAAGCTTCGTCAAGAAGTTGATGCGGACAAGCTCGAACCCAAAGCGGAGAAATGCGTCTTCATAGGATACCCTAAGGAAACTATTGGGTATACCTTCTATCATAGAACCGAAGTCAAAGTGTTTGTCAAAGAACGGTTCCTTTCTTGAGAAGGAGTTTCTCTCGAAGAAGTGAGTGGGAGGAAAGTAGAGCTAGGCGAGGTTATTGAACCTTCTCTTGAATTGGAGAGTAGCGACACCTGAAATTGTTCGATTACTTTGCACCAACAATAGAGGAAGCTAATGACAAGGATCATGAAGCTTGGACGATCTCTGGCTTGAGCGTCGCGGTCGACAAGGTCCGTGCCCTCCCGAGTGGTGCGGCAACCTGTCTTGTTGTCTTGTTGGTAGAAGACGGTGAACCTCACGAACTATGAGGCGATGATGAGCCCGGACTACGAGAAATGGTGGAAGCCATGAAATCCATTGGGATCCATGGCGAAAACCAAGTATGGACTTTGGTGGACCCTCCTAGAGACCGAAGGCCGTTGAGTGCAAATGGATTTTCAAGAAGAAAGCGGACGCGGATGGTAGTTACCGTCTATAAAGCACGGCTTGTCGCATAAAGGTTTTCGACAAGTTCAAGGTGTTGACTACGATGAGACTTTCTCTCCGTGGCGATGTTTAAGTCCATTCGGATTTTATTAGCAATTGCTGCGTTTCATGATTATGAAATATGGCGGATGGATGTCAAGGCTTTCCTCAATGGCAACATTGATGAAGAGTTGTATATGATGCAACCCGATGGTTTTGTCGATCCTAAGGATGCTAGTAAAGTATGCAAACTTCACGTTCCATTTATGGATGAAGCAAGCATCTCGGAGTTGGAACCTTCGTTTTGATCAAGTGATCAAGAGCTTTGGATTTGTTCCAAATTGCTCTGAAGCTTGCATCTACAAGAAAGTGAGTGGGAGCTCGGTGACATTTACGGTGCTTGTATGTGGATGACATATTGATTATCGGAAATGACATCAACATGCTTAACGATGTGAAGAGTTATTTGAACAAGTGTTTTCAATGAAAGACCTAGGTGAAGCTGCTTATATATTGGGCATCAAGATCTATAGATATAGACAAAGGCGCTGATAGCTTTAAGCAGTACATACCTAGACAAAGTTACGAAAAGGTTCGAGAATGGATAAGGCAAAGAAAGGTTCGGTGCCTATGTTGTCGGGTAAGATATTGAGCAAGGCTCGGTGTCCATTCTGATGAAATGATAAGGAAGCTATGAGCAAAGTGCCTTATGCCTCGGCCATAGGTTCCATCATGTATGCCATCTTGTGTACTAGACGGATGTGTCCAATGCTCTTAGTTTGACGACGGATATCAAAGTGATCTAGGAGTGGAACACTAGACAGCCGTGAAGAACATCCTAAAGTACCTAAATAGAACTAAAGAAATGTTCTTAGTCTATGGGGTGATGAACGACTTGTCGTAAAGGTTACGTCGATGCTAGTTTTGACCGACAAGGATGATTCCAAATCTCGACGGGATACGTTTATATTTTGAATGGAGGCGGTGGAGAAGCTGCAAGCAAAGCGTGATCGCGGGATCTGATGGAAGCGAAATACATGGCTGCTGCAGGCGTCAAGTGAAGGAGTTTGGATCGAAACTTCATCATCGAGCTTGGCGTGGTTCCAAGTACATTGGACCCCTTGGAGATATGTGTGACAACATTGGCGCCATAGCACTCGCTAAGGAACCAAGATATCATCCAAAGACCAAGCATATCAACTTAAGTTTCATATAATACGAGATTATATAGCGGATGGAGATCGAAGATTAGCAAAGTACATACGGATCTGAATGTCGCAGATCCATTGACTAAACCTCTTCCACGTGTAAAACATGATCAACACCTCGATTGCCATGGGTGTGAGATTGTTGCGAGATGTAAACTAGATTATTGACTCTAGTGCAAGTGGGGAGGCTGGAATTATGCCCTAGAGGCAATAATAAAGATGTTATTATTATAATTCTTGTTCATGATAAAGTTTATATTCCATGCTAGAATTGTATTAAGCGGAAATATTAATACTTGTGTGGTTTGTGAACAACACCGTGTCCCTGGTACGCCTCTATGGACTAGCTCATTGATCAATGATGGTTAAGATTTCCTAACCATAGACATGAGTTGTCAATTGATAATGAGATCATATCATTGGGAGAATGATATGGTGGATAGACCCAAACTAAGTGAAGCAATTAGATCGTTTCATCGTGTTCATCTTTGCGAAGCTTTTCCTATGTCAAATATTGTATTCCTTAGACCATGAGATAATGCAACTCCCTGGTACCGGAAGAAAGCTTTGAGGTCATCAAACGTCATCCTATGAGAGGGTGACCATAAAGGTCTCTCTTAAGTGATCGGAAAGTATCTGTTGGGTTGTATGTATCGAGATGGAATTTGTCCCTCCCAAGTCGTAGAGATATACTTCGGGCCCACTCGGTAATCGATATCAACACCGCTTGCAAGCATGTGGTTAAGGAGTTAATCACAAAGTGCTATCGGATTACGGAACGAGTAAAGTACTTGCTGTGAACGATATTGAACTAGGTATGACGGTACCAACGATCGAATCTCGGGCAAGTAAAATATCGCGAGACGAAGGGAATATATATATGGGATTGATTGAATCCTGGCATCGTGGTTCATCCGATATGATCATCGATGAATGTGTGGGAGTCAATATGGGTGCCCAGACCCCGCTGTTGATTATTGATAGAAGATCATGTCTGCATATTCTCGAACCCGCAGAGTCACACACTTAACGTGTCTTGACGCTAGGATAGATTGGATAATTGGTTTATGAATTTTTTTTCGGAGTCTCGGATAGGATCCGGGATATCACGAGAGGTTCCGGAATGGTCCGGAGAATAAGATTCATATAAGGCAGTGCGGTCTTTGGAGTTGAATTGTTCCGGGTTAATCGGTATTGTACGAAGCTTCTAGAACCTTCCGAACAGGACCAACGTGGCCCCACCTTCCGGGAGGGTCATGGGCCTATGAGGGAGTGTCCTGGCCGCATTGGGCCAGGGGCACAAGGCCCCATAGGGCCCAGCCGATTCTAGAGAGATTTGACTCGTTTAAATCTCGGGATAGAATTTCTAGATAAGGGAGAGTTTAAATTGTTTAAACTAGAGATAGGATTTCTAGATAAGGGAGAGTTTAAATTGTTTAAACTAGAGATAGGCTTGGAGGAGGGGCAAGGGCTGGCCGCCCCCCTCTATATATAGAGGGGTGGTGCGCCCCCTCCCCCCTACACACACCTTCCTCCAAGCCCTAGCAGCCTTGCTACCTTCCTCTCTCCCTCCCGACTGTTTGTAGGCGAAGCCCTGCAGCAGAAATTCTCCACCATATACACCACGCCGTCGTGTTGTAGATCCAATCTATCTCTCCGCCATACTCGCTGGTCCGAGGAAGGAGGAGAAGTCGAGGTGCTGCATGTGTGCATCTCACGGAGGCACCGCCACTTGTGGTGCTAGATCGGAGCGGATCGCGAGGAGGAGAAGCGAGTACGACTACATCACCCACGTTAAAACGAGCGTTCCTGTGCGAATCTTCAAGGGTATGAAGATCTAATCCAATCTCTCTCGTTGTTTGCATCTCCTAGATTAGATCTTGGCTTTCCCTCTGTTCGCTCCGTAGAAAATTTTGATTTACTATGCCGCGAAACCCTTCATTCTTTGCCTCCCCTTGTGTCGAATCAATAAATTGGGTAATACTACCCGTGAAGACTATAACGATTCCCTATACTTGTGGGTCATCAGTCTTCTGTTCGTGCATGTCCGGGCCGATGCAACCGTTGTCCATATTTTGTGTACGGATGGGTCGATCATGACGCGTCCGTCCGAATGGATCGTGCCGTTGGGTGTCGCGCTCGTCCCGTGCATCCGAGCGGACAAGTGCGGACGCGCTCAAACGGGTTGGGTCGTCCGGATGAAGATGCCCTTACTATCTAACTCTGATTCACACATGCAGTCACCGCGCATGGGGGTTCTATATAACATACCAAAAAACTCAGCGAGATATTCATACCTCTGTGCAAAAATATGTGATGTTCGAATATATCTACACACGTCTAGATACATACGAATCTAGAAAAATTGAAATCACTTATTTCTAAATGGAGAAAGTATTATTAATTCATAAGACGTGTTTGTCCGTACACGCTTACTAGTAGTTTAGATAATGAACTAAATAATTCTTTATAACATGCATGTCTAGATGATGAAACCTAGCTAGCTACTTGATCTGGACTCGTATTAATTGGTCAATATTTTTATTTCATTTTCAATGTCAAGAACAAATTAATACTTTCTACAACTCGTAAACTATACTTTCAACAACTCATAAACTATATAAAGATTCTAATGTTTGAATACGTTTTACTATTTGCAAACTATTTATAAGATTAAGGTCAAATATCAGTCGAAATACCCTGATGAATAATGTAAATTGAAATCTAGGAAATAATACCGATGACGTTCCCTGTACTACACATACTAGCCAAGGCACGGCAACACAAAGCGTCCTCGACATTAGTTCAGTTGTGTACATGGTTAGGTTTGACCGTCCACATGTTTTTCGGAAGTTATATCATAGAAATTACCGTCAAAGAAAATATTCACAATTGAGAACTGGTCATAAAACTAAAAATACGGTTGTTCGCGCCGGCTAACTAATTTCTGAAAATTACAGTCAAAAAGGTGTGTGAAAAATAATCGCCGAATAGTTAAAGAAAAAGAAAGTATATTTCTTGTTTGAGAGGTAGACGTAATTAACTACGATCGGTCAATTTGAGCCGAAAAGTTGCACCAAAAATTACCATAAAAAAGCTTACAAAGAGGAACCATAAAACCAAAAAGAAAATAATAATAATAATACCCATGTAGAATGGGACACGTGGTGGGGGCTGAATCGGACAGAAGCAACCTTTAAAAACGATGTCAACACTGGTACTGTTGACGGATCTGTTTAATAGTATGTTAATATTTATGATGCTGTTCATACATGACACTTACTATTTGTCTTCATTTGCGCTGATGTGTCGCACACTAATTGACAGAAAATCACGGATGCACGGTACCCGACGCGCTGGAGCGCTGAGAGGCCACAAACTTCACGTGCCATTGTTGATATGATATCTTAATCTTTTATTGAGCGGAAAAACTTTTACTTATAATCAAGGTTACATCAGAAAGAGGAAAGAAGTATAAATCGATTAGACTCTCGAGGGACTGTTCCTCTCTGTGCCTAATTTCTCATCTGCAGAAATTTCACACTCATTTCTAGTCTTTACTTTTATGCAATTTACTTCTTATTTACTTTCTACGCAAGTTTTCTCTATCTTTTACTCACAACCCTCCACCATAAACAATTGTAGTCAATTCACTCAAAACTTGTGACACATTAGTGTGACAGAAACGCCGCCTAAAAAGCACTTGCCGAAGCTCCTTGTTGAAATCGATATAAAAACTGAAATTAATACTTCCACAAAAACATTCTCTGATAAACCTATGCACTTGCAGGCCATCACCTACCAACTGATTAAAAACAGAACTCAACGTTCCAATCTTTGTTAAGATCTTATTGCCCACCATTGGTCATTGCTAGGCAGGAGTTTTCATTGAGTTTTCTTTGTATCCATTTGTTTTCCATACAAAACTCTCATTCATTTGTGCTCTTGAATTCTTCATTTTTGAAATGTTGTTATAAACTATGGAATATTGTTGATTTTTAATTCTATAACATTGATCGTTTGATGAATAAAATCAACATGTGTTGCTTAATTTGATCTTCAAATATATTTCTGAGATTAATAGACGGTTTTGTTTTGCGGGCCAAAAAGGGCGGAACAGATATCGCATACGAGTAATTCTGTTTTGCGTCCGCGTATGCGGTATCTGTTCCACGCCACAGTTTTCTGGCCAGAAAAAATGGTTTGTGGTACACCGCATCCATGGTTTGTAGTACCGCGGGATGCGGTATCTGCTAGAGATGCTTTTAGGTTGGACATCAACATGATATTCGGAACTTATATCGGAGAAAGTATCGTCAAACACTGGTAGAAAAGGGCCCATGCGTCCCGGTTGGTAAGGGCCATTAGTCCCGGTTGCCCAACCGGGACGGGGCAATCGGGACTAAAGCTCTAACCATTAGTCCCGGTTGCCCCACCAACCGGGACAAATGGGGCTGCGTGGCATCAGAGCCGAGGGGTGTGGAGCATTAGTCCGGTTCATAACACGAACGGGACTAATAACCTGCTGCGCTGTAGATTTGGCCCATTTCTGCGCGGCGTAGAATTCATTTGGCACATTTTGTTGCCGCTGCAGCATTTTCGCCACTTTTGTGCCGCAGAGAATTCATTTAGGTTGTTTTATTGTTTATTTAGTGTTTTGCACTTATCAATGAAGGAACCTTATATTACACAAGATCATCATGACAACATTACATTCAATACACGGATCGAGTTCATGCACTACATACAAAGTTGCTATTCGATGCTACCGCCAATTTCTTGAAAGTTGCTATTTTTACAATTCCTATTGTCTATACACAGCGAGTAGTATTCCCTTGTGTGTTTAGGACTTCGCATCCAAGAATCCGCCAATTCCTCCTGTATTGCTCAGATGCGATCCTTTGGCGTAAGACCGTCCCGTAGACGTTCGATCTGATTTAAAAAAAGAGTCAGCCTATATGAATATGAAACTAAACACAATTTGATTGTAATTAAAAACTATAGAAATTGTTTACGTACGTGGAGTTGCTCTAAATTTCTGCCCTTCTCATCGCATCGCCTCTGCGGATGAACTCGCATACATAGTATCCACATAGATTGTTACAGTCCTGCGTCGGGCACTTTTACGACAACGAGTTCAATCAAAATAATAATCAAGCATGATAATAACTGTATCAAAACTAGAATCAAAGAGATGCGCGGATATAGCTAGTGGTGCTTACATCTAGTGGTTGAAATGTAAGCTCCTCTTTCCAAACACCCTAGCCTTCTTGGTGAACCGTTTCAAGCGCTGCCCAGTAGAAAACGAATAAAATAAGTTATTAAGTACTTGATATCATAAAATTCACGACGTTGCCGATATAGTGTCTTAATGATTAGAATTACTGGAGAAGTATCTGCAGGTCCTTCCACGTCTCAAGGGGTTTATGTTTGAGTCCATGACTAGTACGCCCTTTGTCAAGTTGAATGATTAATGAATATAGTGGTACTCGAATGCGTAACTAATCAATTATATACTTAACATCGAGTAAGCGAAATAGAAAGTGTATACAAGACAATAACACTCACGGAAGTTGTAAGGAAATAGTATTTCCCTTTGGTTTCTTGAAACTTAACGCGTACTATATTATCCTCCGTATCCTGGGGCTTATTTTGAGATTAGCTTCATGAACCCAATATGGGTCAATGAAGCCAATGTCATAGATTTGTCCTCTGCTGCATTCGAGAATCTTCATTCTACATATTAAAGTATGATTATATACATGCAATAAACAAAATAATATAGATGGAGACTAAATTAATTACAAATTAGTACTTACGAATAGGCACTCATGATCGATTTGTCCAAGGCGTCTTGATTGAATAATTGAAATAGTTCATCAAATTCAATGGATATCATGTCATCCTTATCTTTCCAATGATGCTTTTTGTAACCCTCAAGACTATCCAGTAGCCCGGCCCTTGTGGCATGCATGTACCAGCTTATGCAATCTTAGCATTTTGTTGGAAGATTGTTTACCTCCTCGGTTTGACGAGAGGTTTTCCGTCTTGGTATTGGTATGCTACTTCACTCCGAGGAAGAACTCTAACTAGGATAAGTATCTGGAAATACTCATACCTTGAGCAGCGGCTTCTCCAGACAGTAACTACCTATGGATCATACTGCTCTTCGGCCCCATATTTGCTCGACCCCACATTGGTTTGAGAAATCACCTTGAGAGGCGCAAGTCTGTTTGCTTGTTCTCCGAAAGCAACAGATTTCCGCAAGATCGATCTTCGAGGCTTTTTGTCGCATGTGACTTGAGAATAGAACGCTCATAGTCCGATGACAGCTTTGGCTCGGGTTGATGAAGAGTCTTTAGCATTTTCAACACTTTGGCTTTTTCTTCTTTGGTCTTTGGGAACTCGCTCTTTCGCCGCCTCGGCTTAAAACGTCATTGCGTTCCGCATCAACGATCGCCAGATCTCCTCTTGATGCAGTCATAAGCTCTCTTGGGAGGAACCGTTGGTACTTTTGGAAGAGGCTCTTGTTTACGTTTGGCGATCGCTTACGGCCGCGATGGCGACGCCACGCTTTTTATCCCGAGGCGCCGCGATGGCTCCCATGGCGATGGCTGCACCGAGATTGGTGAGGCGACGGCGACCTGGGCATTTAATTCGGAGACGGGTGAGGCGGCGAAGATGGCCTTGGCGTGTTGCTGCCAAAACTCACCGGCGAGCAGCGACGAGCAACACGAAGAGCCGGGAGGCTCCAGAACTGGTGGGCCTGGTCCTCGGGCAACGGCCCGCAAAACTCCCAGACACGCCCGGCTTGGTTCGAGGCGTGCCACTGACCTATACGATCGAAGGTGAAAGATTGCTCGATTGATTTCTGCATGGTAAACAAGTATCGTAAAATTCGAGTGACCGGCTCCTGTTTCTCGTGAATCGGCTAGAGCCGATTATCCCATGGTTCTGCATTAGATCGTTATGATAACATGGGGTTTTGCTTGATCACTACAAGTTAAATCGATCTCTGACGGTTTAATGTTTTCACCGTAAATGGAACATCCTACACGTAATTGAGCCTAGTAGATACAAAAGATGATAGAAAACTGATCCTAGAGGAGGCCTAACAACCGACGTAAAGTCAATTACGGAACAACTTCTCTAAAACTAGCAAACCACGTCCTTACGTACTCTTTGGATCGTTCAACCCGTTTATAAGGCGACTACGTAGATGTCAAACTAAACCTTGGTGAGCAAGGCACAACCATAACAGCACGAATCAACTAAATAAAGATTAAGCAGATGCTACCCTTGCACTTGGGAAGAGGTGCAAAGGTAGCGAGGTAACTTAGAGGTAGCATAAACAATTATAACGGAAAAGCACCGATGCTAGCCTCAACAAATCTCGATAGTAGTGTTACTCGCCATCAAAAGGCTTGACGAGTAACACCAAATAACGATAGAAGATATCGCCTAGATCGCAAGATGCGATCTAGGCAAATATTTCTACGAAAGAAACCCTAGAAACAAGGGGTGGCGATGCGCCGAGATTGTGTGTGTTGTGAACGTGATTGTCCTCTTCTTCTCGATAACCTTAGGTACATATTTATAGTCCGGAGACTCTCTACTTTTGGAATAACTCTACAACTCTATCTTCACCTAAAGCAAGAACCTAAACTGAAACGAACCCTACTATGATACAAGATACACGGGCAATTTAGCCCAATTCTACGCACTAGGCCGATCCAACAACACGTTGAATATATGCATCTTCCAAGCCCATCTTGATCACGGCCCATCTCCTTCGTTGGCCAAAATATGGCGATAACACATGCCCCCTGGTTTTGGCAATGATAATTCCAAAACCAATCTGTGTTTTTTTTTCTTCTCCTCTCTCTTTTTTGTATCGGGTTGCTGACGTTGTGAGCAGGACGAGCGAGGAGGCCCTCTGGCTTCTTCTTCAAGAAACGGCATAAGACGACTTTAGGTACCGAAGATAGCGCACAAGACGGCGGCGATGATGAACGATTTACCTCGGCCTAGATTAGGAACCAATAGTAGTAGTAGTAGCAATAAGCTCCCTTTGTAATCAATCGTCCTTTAGCAATCATCTTTTGAATGAATGAAAATCTATTTCAAGATTGCCTTGTTCGCTCGATTTTTGATAACAAAAATAAGTCGATACTCCAGAGCGATAGCAGTATCGGCTTTCACCTTGTTACGTTCTCACACAACCAAGCTATAACTTAAAGAGCCGATGCACATCGGCTTTCCATCGTTGACAAGGTCAACTCGATGCATACTTAGGCAAACCTAAACGGCCACTTCTTAGTTTCAAGCGGTAACCCGACTCTCTTCAAAAGGCGACCTAGATCCCCAAGCGCCTTGCACCGGATCGAGCTCACAAGAACAAGAACCTCAATCCTCAATCATAGATCCATCTCCGCCGCAAACCAGATGGCAGAATCGTCCAACACCAATCCAGAGGTCTCCGGTCTGAAGGTACACCTACCCCTCGCAGTCTGAAAACAATGTTAGAATTTAATGGCGAACACCTGAATTAATGCCTTTATTCCACCATTAAACTTTCTAGGTTTGGACATCCTGTCGCATCCTTCTCTCCCAAATTCTCTGCCTTGGCCCTCATACGATTCTAGTCACCTGCCGATTTCTTCTTGAAGCAAATAGAATCCCCTTCGTAAGCCAAGACCTAGATCTGAACTCTTGGGCCGACTGCTTGCGAGCCTGGCCTAATCCCCCCGAACATTGGATTTCTTGGTTCAATAGGGTAGCTAGAGCTTACCAATCCCAATGGTAAACTACGGGCATAGCCGATGCCTTGCATCTATCATTGTCTCCTCTTGAAAAACACGAGAATCTTCTCAAAACCATCGGCTACTTCTGGTCTGACGCTCTGAACTGTTTTATATTTGGTCATGGCCCTATGTCACCAACCTTGCTAGACGTGGTGATGATCACTGGTCTAGATGTTACATCACCCAGCCCCTCTGCTTTCAAGCTGACCAAAGTCCCCTACAAACTGTCTTCCAAAACATCGCAATTTGGGGTGCTTACCTCCAACGCCATATGAAAACAAAGGGCCCTGTCTCAGAGAAAGAACATACAGCCTTTCTCAACTTCTGGCTGGAGCATTTCATATTCTATGGCCCTTCCTTGGCTCCGACCAAAAACTATCTCTCCTTAGCCCATGAACTGGCCAAAGGTACTCAACTTGGCCTCGGCAAATTGTTTCTTGGAGAAGTCTATCGATACCTCCAATTGATGTCTGTCAAGCTGTTCTCAGGCATAGCTTAAAAGCAGTGGTCCTTGGTGGTTTATTCAGCTATGGGCTCACCTGTATTTCCAAAATCACATCCCAAACTTCCCCTTTTGGCGAGCCGCTTTCTTTCAGATGTAAAGGAAGCAGATCCGATGCACCGCTTATGGCCAAGCTTTGTATCGATTGCCGGCGAACCTGACCTCGGGAGGCATCTAAGTGGATCAGCACTTTCTTCCAAGGCACAGACAACCCTACCTTCTTCCCTTACATGGAGGAATCGAACACTTTGAAAATCCACTCTCCTTCAGTGGATAATTTTGCCGATGATACCAGACTCTGGCTCTTTTCCACCGTGATTCGTCCATGTTTCCTTCCGGTTGGCATGAGTACGTCCAATGAATAATCAAGCTGGTATGAATTCTACCCGATCGTAGTGGCTCGCCAATTGACCTTGGACAAGTAGCTCCCCACTTCTTTCTCCATCACCTTACGGAGAGCGAGCCGATCCTTTCGATCCTCTCACCACCAAAGGTGTTATTCCTTCTTTGATGCTCGACCATCCCAATTCCCAACGACCTCACCTTTGCCTCATCAACCGATGGCTTTGAAGGCGGTGGTCGATGTGGAAGACTCACGTCTTGGAGAGCCACAGGACCGTTCTTTGAAACAGCTCGATCTTGACTATGACATCCCGTGGACCGTGTACCACTACTTGCAAATTTTCTTGATGCAAATTGAATTGATCCTTTTATTAATCCACTCTTTCTCTTTGCAGCAACGAGATGGCCCTGAGCCTACCACAGCGATGGCTCCCCCTTCGAGTTCTTCCTGCCAGCTCCTGTGGTTCTTTTCTGCAAAGACTCGCCACCTCTGAAAAAGGTCATTATGCAGAAACAGCCGAAAACCCACAATCGGCTTCCAAGAAACCAAACTCCTAAGTCACCGCCTCGAGTTCACTAAAACCGAGCGATGGTGAGGAAGGTAGCTGCTAGGAAGACTTTGAGGCGAGCCCTTCTCCGAACAGCTCGCATGTAAGCTAATTCAGCCTTGGTCGATCCTGGTCATTCTTCCATTCTTGCGACATGCTCGCGGACACGATTCTCCTCCTTTATAGGCTTCCGTCAAGACACCTCCGGAGGATATCCGCACCAATCGAGGAGAACTAGGCCCAACGGATTCTCGAGAGGACCATCACACCGAACCCAGATTCACCACCATCGGCTTCTAGGAAAAGGTCGGCTCCTGAACCTGCTGCCCCCCGAGCGTCAGTCGAGGCGGGGCCAACTGCGGGTCCCAAGAGAACTTGCAAAGGACTACAAGCTTCTTCGTCGAGTCAGGAGGTTTCGAAAATCACCACCCTTTTTTGTCTGCCGATTTATCGTTATTTACACTGGCTAAGAACACCTTTCATGCAGACGCCTGACGTTTCCAGTGGGAAAGCCGGGGCAGTGACGACGCCGGATCTGGGAATCCCCGAAGGTGCAGATGAAACGGCTACTACTCTGGCCAAGCCTCCAGCAGCCACACACAAGCCGATGGTCTCCTCATCGGCTATCCCCTCGATCTTAGGAGAGGTACGTTTAGGTTCTTTCGGCTCATCCTTACACGTTTGGATGCGTACTGACGCTTTTCTGGCTGCCAGAGTTGTGATATTTCAGGTTTGCTGTCGTTCGACCCTGAATCCATCGAACCAACTCCCTCTGTTGCCCACGCTGAACCACAAGCCAGGGTTGCTCTACCTCAATTCCAGCGTCTTAAAACCTTCTTTGTCCTCCCGATCGAGGAGTTGATCGAGGGTTACGAGGAAGTGAAGAGCGTTCTTGCGAAATTCAGGACCATCTTCCAAGAGCATTGCAAGTGAAGCTTTGGTCAGTTGCAAATCTGTCCTTCTTCGGGCCACGGGTGAAGTTAGCTTGTGAAAGGATCAATCTGCGCCACGCCTAACTTCCGCTGAAAGCCGATATTGTAGACAGATGTCAGCAGCTTAACGAGAAAAAGGCGTCTCTGGATGCTAAAACTGACACCTCCGTCAGTACCGCCGAGCTCGCATCCTTGAAAAAGGAGCTGGAAGATCTTGAGGAGAAGGTCCGGGTGACTAAACAGCTCATCCGCGACAAGGAAGAATCCATCGCCTGTTCCCAAGACGAAGGAAGGCCTCAAAGCTCAATCAAGACCGATCTGGCGTACATCGTGCCTGAGCAAGCAGCTAGTGATGGGTAAGGATGAAGATGACGAAGCCGAGATCGCCGAGGTGGACCGTGTCCGTGCTGACGCCCTCCACGCCTTCGAGGCATTTCTTTGGTAGCTCGTATGTGTAAACTGGCATCTGTTTGTAACGTGTGTGAACCTCTAGAGTCGATGACCGTGCATCGGCTATATCTTTTTTTTTCTTTTTGTTCGGCCGATTCCATGTATCGGCCTCCACATTTTACTGTCCATCATCCCACATGCTTGGGAAATATTTCTTGAGATGTTGGCCGTTGACCGCCACTGGGAATTTTACGCCGTCCAGCTGCTCGAGCATGTATGCGTTTCCTCTTAAAACTTGATCGACCACTGCGGCCCGTGCCAATTTGGAGACCATTTACCATATGTTGCATCCTTAGTCCCCAATGGCAATGCACTTCCCATACTAGATCACCAACGTGGAACTCCTTTGGCCTCACTTTCTTGTTATATGCACGAGCTACCTTGGCCTTGTTCTCTTTGATTTTCTCGGTGACCATAGCTTTGAGCTCGGTTAAATCCTCCACATCACTCATCGGGCGTATTCTTGTTGTTAGATCGTCACGAAAAGTGACGCGTCTCGATCCAGCGTAATTTCCCGTAGTACGGCTTCTTGTCCATATACTAGATGGTATGGCGAGGTTTTTATTGCTCCATGGCATGACATGCGATAAGCCCATAACGCCTCTGACAAAACCTCGTGCCAACGCCTAGGGTGCTCATCGACTTTTCTCTTGATCAGTTTGATGAGGCTCTGGTTGGATGCTTCACTTGCCCATTTGCTTGAGCATAGTATGGAGATGATCTAATCGCCTTGATCCCGTGTCCTCACAGAACTTTCTAAACTCGTGAGAAATGAAGACCAACCTCCATCGGTCGTGATAGTTTGGGAATCCGAATCTATGGATGACATGTTCTTTCACAAAATTGATAACATCCTTCGAGTTTATCGACTTCATCGGGACAGCCTCCACCCATTTAGTGAAGTAGTCGATGGCCAAAATCCACATGTGGCCTTTGCTTGATGGAGGATTGATTTTGCCTATCATGTCCATGCCCCAACCTCGGAATGGCCAAGGCTTGATGATGGGGTTCATTGTTGTGTGGTACCATCTGAATTTTCCCAAATTTCGCATGCTTGACACCCTTTGTAGTACTTGAAACAGTCCTCAAGCATGGTGGGCCAATAAAACCCGATCGCTGATCAACCATTTCATCTTATGAGCTGATTGGTGAGTTCCACAGCGCCTTGTACCTCGTGTAGGAGCCGATTGGCCTCGGCTGTCCCCGCATTTGAGCAATAGCCCTTCCAGTCCTGTAAAACATGTCATACCCAATAAGCACGCATTTCATGGCCTTGTATCTTATCCGCTTAGGTGCCCCCAGCGAATCCTTCAAGTAATTGAAGATATCGGCTCTCGATCGTCTGCTTCGAGGCATGCGAACATCGGCTCCTTCGCAACGCCCTTGTAGCTCAAGCCATCTCGCAAGATCGTTCGCCTCGGTATTCTGCGATCGTGGGATCCAAGTGAAGTTTATGTACGGAATTGCGCCATCAGCGCCGGCAGGCAGCCATAATGGGAAGAGGGACTCGCTCTCGCACTTGTAGTCCTCGTGAGCTGGAAATCACCAACTTGAGTCCCCAAAATTTCCCATACGCTCCGGCTTCGATGAGCAACTCCATTCCTGCGACGCCTCATACTCGGCGACGTTGTTGGTGCGAGGCGGATAACGATGGAGAAATAGAATGTTGCCCGGCGATACGAGTAGCATGCCGATGCCGCCCCATTGTCACAAACCGATCCATCAAAAACATAGCCCACGCCGGATCTGCGGTCGCTATATTAGTGTTGATCCTTTCAGCGATAAGATCGGCTAACGCTTGCCCCTTAACTGCTTTCGCGGGTTGATACCGGATGTCAAACTCCGATAATGCAAACATCCATTTGCCCAGTCGGCCTTTCAACATAGGAGCCGACAGCATGTGCTTTATGACGTCTGACTTGCATATGATGACAATCTCTGCTGATAGCAAAATATGGCGCAGCTTTGTGCAGGTGAAAAACAGGCAGAGGCACAACTTATCGATATCAGGGTACCTTGTCTCTGCGTCCAGCATCCTTCTGCTTATGTAAAAGACGACTCGCTCCAGCCCATCATAAACTTGCACCACTACCGAGGCGATGGACGTGTCAGCTACTGACAAGTAAATGTAGAACAGCCTGTCAGGCTGCGGTGGAACTAACACCGCGGCTTTGTCGATATTCTTTGATCTCGTCAAGGCTCGTTGTTGTTACGCTTCAGCGAATTCCTCGTCGATTTGATTTTACTAGTCCCATGAACGGCTCTATCCTTCCCGCAGTTAGAGAGGAATCTTACGAAGTTGATCTTGCCGATGAGGGATCGCAGTTCTTTCTTCGTGGTGGGTGGCTTCATTGTTCGCACTGCCTCCTGACTTTTCAGGCCGATTTCAATTCCGTGTTCATGGACCAAAAAACCCAAGAACTGTCCGGCCGTCACCCCGAAGGCACACTTCTTTGGATTCATCCGTAGCCCGAATTTTCTTGTTCGGTCTAGGGGCGTTGCGAATCGTCCAGTGTCCGTCTTGTTGAAGCAGACTTGACCACCACGTCATCGATGTAAATCTCCACCAGTTTGCCGATCAGATCATGGAAAATATAATTCATGGCCCTTTGGTACGTGGCGCCGGCATTTTTCAGTCCAAACGTCATGACTACATATTCAAATAACCCCACGACCACAGGACTCAATGCGGTCTTGTGTATGTCTTCGGAGCCATAAAGATCTGGTTGTAACGGCATTGCCGTCCATGAAGCTCAAAATCTTATGACCAGGCTGCATTGATTAATGTTTACGCCAGGCATCGGATACTCATCCTTTGGGGTAGCTCTGTTGAGATCCCGAAAATCTATGGCCACGCCAACGGCCATCCTTCTTCTCTGGTACGATACTAGAAATCCACTCAAGATACCGCATGGCACGATCAACTTGGTCACAACATTTTCTCGACCTCCTTCTTGACTTCTTCTAGAATTTCGCCTTCATCCGCTGTCGTCACGCTGAAATGGCCGAAATCCTTTTTAAGCGGAGTCGATGCTCAATGATGCTCTGTCTAACCTGCATTTCTGTAGTCCCGAAGCGATGGATATGTTTTCAACATGGCTATCATAGGGCCCCGCATACGGATCTAACTTCTGTCGATAAATGTTGGTCGTGGCTTATCCCCGGGACCAATGTCGATTTCTTCTAGTTCATCACGGATGTGAACCCGTACCTAGCTTCCGCCACCGTCAAATCGATGCTAAACACAGGGCGGTAGGTGAGGATAACAAAATAATTTGGGCGATTGCTTGAATCGCCCCTTTTGCTCAAGATTAGTCAAGGACGGTTTACACCTTATTGTTTTACAGTGGCAGAGCATCTCGCTGCTATGACTACATGAGCTGCTTGTCGCACGATCGCTGCTTTTTATTTTTTGTGGCCGGTCGCAGGGATCGGCCGTACCACGGATAATCGTGGGCTTTTCTACTGTAAGGCGGTGGATAAGACCAGCCTCACCCCGCTTTTTGTAGCTTCAATACGCCACAGCCGCTCAGACTGATTCCAGATCGGCTCTTGGTCTTCGCTTCCCGCACGCTCATGCCAAATATGGAGATCTCGATAGAATCATCTGCGTGGATGACCTCCACTTCATCTCCGTCCCTAATCGATCGCATCGTGCATTGTGGACGGAATGCAGCAATTAGCGTGAATCCAATCCTTCCTAGCAAGACGATGTAAGTGCTTTGCTGTCCACGATGAAGAATGACGTGGGGATGGTTTTTCTGCCCACCGATCTACGTTCAAGACGCCTTGCTTCAAGTCGACGTTGAAGTCGCTTAACGTGGCGTTGGTTACGATCAAATCTGCAGTGGAGCGCCCCAAACGCCGTAGCATGGAGTATGGCATGATATTGACCGCCCGGTGTCCACCAACATCTTGCCGACAGGTTGCCCATTGATGTAACCCGTAGGGCTGTGGCTTTCGGATGTTTGTAACCCTTCTCATGTGGCTTCTCAAAGATAACGGCTGTGGGCAATGAACTGTGCCACCGTAGCTCATTGGTTCTTGGTGCGAATTACGGCGGAGTATGAACACCATGTTTGTGCCAGCCGATGTCTTTGCATCGGCTTTTACCGGTTTGGGGCGCCACTCCTTCCTTCCCGGGCGATCTTCCGTTTCCAAAGTCTGCCTCACTTTGACGGCCAGATCAGGCCGTGCTTTCTTTAAAGCGTGGAGATACTGAGCTTCGGCTTCCTCCAAGTTACGTAGCCGCTGCACTCTGCGCTTTTGGGTGTGTCTGAGTCCGTCGGGACACCACCTTGGACGGTGATATCTGTCTTCTTCTTTGTCATCCCTTGGATTCGCGAGGACGTTTGCTCGAGTGGACTCCCTGTAACGGCTCTGAGGTGGGAGAGGCCCTAGACGTTGGAACACCGAAACTGGCTCCGCGTCCTCCCTCGGCTGACCACATTCCGGGCAGTTGTCGACTGTAGGCAATCGGCTCATTCCCGCGTCCCAGCCATACTTGAAGAAAGGAAAATCCCAATGTTTGTCTGCGCCTTCCTTTTCTTTTGACGGTCCCCTAGCAAGGTGCTCATATCTTTCGTCGTCTCTGTCGCGCCGGCGACGTTGGTCATACTGGCGCTCATACTTGTTAAGGAGATGCGTGGAATGTGGCTTCTGATATCGCACTCTCCTCACTTGTTCCTCTTAAGTACCGCTTTGTCATTGTGGCTGGGCGGTCGCGTGGACTAGCCTCCTCTCTTTCTTTGCCCGAGAGCGACCACCTTCCGCTTGTGCGTGTCATGGTGGTACCCGCACCTGCCATATTAACGCCGAACGAGAAATCCAGCTGACGCCTCGCGGAGCGACTGAGTTCTACCATGTTGACGCCGGGAAATGGGTTTGTGTCCACTTTCATGGCGAACTGCCCAAGGATCAGACGGCCTTGTTCTATCGCCGTTTGGATTTGGCGACGTAGCTCTTTGCAATCATTGTTGGTGTGGGTGAACGAATGATGCCACTTGCAGTATGGTCTCCCGTGCATTTCCTGAGCCGTAGGGATTTTGTGGCCTTAGGGTAACCTCAGCTGCTTCTCTTTTAGCAGTAAATCGAATATCTGCTCGGCTTTGCTCACATCGAAGTCGAACCCTTTTGCAGGCCCTTGCTGTTTCACCCATTTGCAGGATCAGATCTGCCCCGAGCCCACTCGGCTCGGCCACTTCCTGGTCTTGTGTAGGATCATCTTCTTACGCATCGACCAGGCCTATCGGACGCTTGAATTTGTCTTGGTACAACTCGGTGGCGCTGTTCATACATTGTCGCCTTCCAGGCCATGTGCGCCAAAGTTGTACTCTACACCGAAAGCGTGTCCTTGATGGGTCTGAGAGACCCAACACTGCTAGCTCGACCGCTTCTTTCTCGCTTAAGCAGCTGAGTAACATCGTTCTTAGCGGTCTGGCGCTGGATATACTCGGCTACGGTTTCTCCGCTTCTGCTTCTGCCAGTGCAATGCCAGCCTCGGTAGCCTCTGGTGATACCGAGTGTGGAAATGGTCTTCCGCTTGTTTCAGTCTGAATTGAATCGGTGGTAGCGAGGTGTACCATCAAAAGCTGGTCTGTCGGCGATTGCGAAGAACCTTACGCGGTGATCCGATCTTGAAACCACGCCCAATGCGGTATCGGCTCACGTGCTCGATCGAGCTCGATCCTTCTGATCCGCTGAACCTTGAGAACTCAGGGAGCCGATACTTGGGAGGCAGCGGGATCGGATCAAACTCGTTGGGGTACGGCTTTGAATAGCCGATTGTCCTTCTCTTTGCACGGCCGAAGCGGGTCTCTCAGGATGGTACGGATTTGCTCCGCTGTGTGAGCTGTAGGGGCTAGATTCTCATGACTCGTTCCAGTGGCATACTTGGCTAGCCATGCCTGCTTGTCGGCGTCCACCCCGGGCATCGCTGCCCCAGGAACGCCTACTGAAACCCCAGCTCCAGGAACTCCTGCCGCGGAAATCCCTGCGGCTGCAATCTGGTGCGTGTCGTTATTGCGATCCGACGTAAGTGCACACATATCCGTGTGGGATCTCTTTAGGTGGTTCAAACAGGAACTGGCAATCGCCTGGGTCGCCTCCAACCTTGTAGACGACATACGTGGCTGCCCCTGGCGGCTCCGGAGCTGCAAGTGCGAATGGCAGTGGTGGCCTGTCCTGGAGCGGTCTTTCTCCCTGGTGAGTCCCAGGCAGCAGGCCCGTCGGAGAATACGATGTTTCATGATCTCTGAACTACGAATCGCGATCCGCTCAAAAGCGTTCACCAGCTCTCGGAATGGCGGTGAAGAGAATGAGCCACCATGTAGTTGACTTCTGTCGCGAGCTCGATGCGCTCCTCTGAAGGCAGACAGATCCACCTCATCAAGAGCACCCTCGGGCGAGAATCCCTTCCACTTGATGCCATGCTTACGGGTCCTCTCGAAAGAGCCGATGAGGTCTTCTTCGAAGAGAGCTTTGATCTCGTCATACTTGGCCTTGTGCTCGTCAGGTAGATCGTCTTAAGTGATTGGTCTGTCCCCCATCTCAGCGTCGGATGTTGATGCAGATGTTGTTGAATGTCCCACCGGGCGTGCCAGAATGTGTTGCCTGCCAAAACTCACCGGCGAGCAGCGACGAGCAACACGAAGAGCCGGGAGGCTCCCAGAACTGCTGGTGGGCCCTGGTCCCTCGGGCAGCCGCAAAACTCCGACACGTCTGTCTTGGTTCGTGCCACGACCTATACGATCGGGAAGGTGAAAGATTGCTCGATTGATTTCTGCATGGTAAACAAGTATCGTAAAATTGAGCCGTGACTGCTCCGTGTTTCCACAGTGAATCGGCTCCTAGAGCCGATTATCCCATGGTTCTGCATTAGATCGTTATGATAACATGGGGTTTTGCTTGATCACTACAAGTTAAATTGATCTACGACAGTTTAATGTTTTCACCACGTAACTGGAACATCCTACACGTAATTGAGCCTAGTAGATACAAAAGATGATAGAAAACTGATCCTAGAGGAGGCCTAACAACCGACGTAAAGTCAATTACCGGAACAACTTCTCTAAAACTAGCAAACCACGTCCTTACGTACCACTGGATCGTTCAACCCGTTTATAAGGCCTGACTACGTAGATGTCAAACTAAACCTTGGTGAGCAAGGCACAACCATAACAGACCGAATCAACTAAATAAAGATTAAGCAAGATGCTACCCTTGCACTTGGGAAGAGGTGCAAAGGTAGCGAGGTAACTTAGAGGTAGCATAAACAATTATAACGTAAAAGCACTGATGCTAGCCTCAACAAATCTACGATAGTAGTGTTACTCGCCATCAAAAAGGCTTCAGTACGAGTAACACCAAATAACGCATAAGTAAAGATACTCCCTAGATCGCAAGATGCGATCTAGGCAAGATGACATACTGCGAAAGAAACCCTAGAAACAAGGGGTGGCGATGCGCCGAGATTGTGTTTGTTGTGAACGTGATTGTCCTCTTCTTCTCGATAACCTTAGGTACATATTTATAGTCCGGAGACTCTCTACTTTTGGAATAACTCTACAACTCTATCTTCACCTAAACTGAAGCGGAACCTAAACTGAAGCGAAACCTACTATGATACAAGATACACGGGCAATTTAGCCCAATTCTCGCACTAGGCCGATCCAACAACACGTTGAATATATGCATCTTCAAGCCCATCTTGATCACGGCCCATCTCCTTCGTTGGCCAAAATATGGCGATAACGATGTGATTTAGCACGATACAATCCTTCGGACCATAGAATGGTGACGTTTTTGCGTCACCAAGATCACATCCCTTCACCAAAGGGTAGTGAAGATCCAAAACCTCAAAGGTGGGCATGATTTCATCCATGCCGACAACAGCAATAGCCCCTCGAACCGGACGACGTGGTAAGTTGGTGTGGGTCCAATTGGTAAGGCATAGCCACCGCCACCTTCATTGATATGTTCACAACTTTGACATGTAGCTCGCGATTGTCATCTGTGATATCATCCTTTGGGTAGCCAACAGAGCCATCGCTTGCATCATCGGCATCGCCATTGTCATCACCGGGACCTCGGTGGAAGCCACATCGCTTTTCGATTATTCGATAGGCCGGTAGCATCGAATGCGGTGTCCGAGATGGGCCGTAGTACTTTTGCTTTAAGTGAGTTAATTTCATCTTGTTATTGCTTTAATCGTTCTTCAATTAAACGCATTCGCTCTTCTCGACTTTCTCGCTTCAACCGCCTCGCCCTTACTCCTCGACGACTTCTATCGATATTTCTTCCTCTCTTGAAACCCAGTCCTCCATGATTGGGAGCCTATTGTGCCTCGTGTTCGTCCATCATGTTCCTTATTTCCAAGGGTGAGTGTGAGCTCATCATTCTCTCTATCGGGAATGAAGTCCCCATCTTTAACAGTCTTTACTGCTTTTCTGATCCTCTCGATTGGCAAGGGGTCTTCTTTATGTCGAATGTTATATATACACCTACCTTCCGAGTCCAACGTGCCCCCATGCCCGTAAAACCAATTCCTTGCACGTTCTACCCAATCGTCTGTCTCTGGGGTGATATTTTTATCACGCAGTTCCTGCTCAAGTTTCTCCCACTTAGGAATGCCAAACTTGTAGCCACCTTGCCCCATAGTATGGTGATACTTCTTCTTAGCAGCATTCAGCTTATTCGTTTTAGACATTTTCTTAGCTTTTTCGATTTCTTGTATTCCACAAACTCATCCCGTAATGGTTTTATCTTCTCAAACCGAATATTCTTGAAATCGAGTCTTCTTTTCACGACATAGTCAAGGTGCAATCTTTTCTTCCAGTTGGTGAAACACTGGCCATCTTCTTCAAAGCCCACTCCCGACCTTAGCCTCCATGGCTCTCCCATGTTGTAAGGCGTCCTCAATCGGATCCTCCGCATTTGGATCTAGCTCTATCTTCGTAGTTTGAAATTAACCATGAGCCTCTTCCACAAGAAATCTTTGGCGTGGTTAGGAACAAATAAACATGTTCCCTCTTCATCTGCATTAGCAGGCCTATTCCAATTTCTAATGGTGATCGGGATTAAGTCCCTAATGATTACTCCGCATTGTGCCACAAATTTGGTTGAGACAACTTCGAGCCGCTTGTCATTGCCTACGACATCTTCGATCCTGAACCTCTCATGGTCTTGCAACTTTTTGGTTGGGCCTCGTCGCTCTTTTCAGAGATTCCTTCGATCCGAGGGCTAAAAGAAGAAAGATCGTTACTATTTCTATATAGATAGATGATTAATTAATGAATTGATTTATATTACATGGAACTTGCCGAGCGGTCGTCTTCGACACACAAGGCATTGCCTTCTCCTCATGAAGGCAACACCTTCAACCTCAAACAAGTTGTCTACTCTGGTAAAAGAGGATCACCCTCACCGGAGTTGTTCGTAAACGTTGATACGTCTAAATTATCTTCCCACGGATCACACCTTGGATCAACTCTTCCTTTTCTTCGTCTCGACGTGTGGGTCCATATTTTCGCATAGGTCGAAAATGAATAAGTCAAAGCGGCTAAAGGAGAAATTTAAATGCGGTGTTGAGAGATATAAACCCTAATTGGAGAAACCCTAATATATACATACACAATAATAAAAATGAAGAGAAAGGGAAACCGTGTAGTAGATAGGCACATCGTCGAACCCATGGCATCGATGCAATGCTCAAGCAAGTATGATGATATGACAAGTTAATTTGCATTGGAATGTAACCCTAAGAAATGCTCGACGATTTAATCGGGGTTCCGAGGGGTGAAAACCCTAACTCGGAGAAACTCCGGAACACATGAGAGGGGTGGATTTGTTCTTCTAATTAAACTTGTAATTTAAGTTGTTGAACAATGCATGATTATAGCTTAGATAGCTAGGTTTCATTTTTCTGAACATTATGATATATTATTCATATTTTTATGACTTATAAACAATAAGTTATTGAATTTACAAGTTTAAATCATTTTCTGGAATTAAAAAAAAAGGCAAATAGTTTTTACACCGGGGCGCCAGAAAGAGAGGGGAACAATCAACACATGGCATCGATGCAATGATCAAACAAGGATGATGATATAACATGTTAATTTGTATTAAAAAGTAACCCAAAGACATGCTCAGCAATTTAAACGGGGTTCCGAGGGGTGAAAACCCTAACTCGGTGAAACTCCGGAGTATATGAGAAGGGTTGATTTTGTTTTCTAATTAAACTTGTCTTGAAAGTTGTTGAACAATGCATGATTATAGGTTAAATAGTTAGATCTCATTTTTCTGAACATTTTGATATATTATTTGTATTTTTCTAAGTTATAAATAATTAATTATTGAATTTACAATATTATATCAATTTCTGGATTTAATTAAACCATTTCTAAATTTAAACAAAACAGAAAACATTTTTACACCGAGCCCACTGCTAGCCACAGTGGCTGACAGAGGGGCCCGTGGCCACCTCAGCCTCCACACAGGCAGGTGGGACCTAGACCAGGGCTTGACGGGTGGACCTGGACCAGGCCACTTCTAACTGCCGCACCCAGAGGCACCTAGCCTCGAGGTCGGCATTGGGAACGGGCCAGGGCACCACGTCACCACGACGGGCGGTAGTGCTGCTCACTACGCGCGGCGGCGACGCGTCGGGAGGGTGGTGCTCTGGCGATTCCAGAGGGGTAAGGGGAACATGGACTATTACGAGTGGTTGCGGTCGAGGTGGGCTCGGTGGTGGTCGCGGTTGAGGGGTGCTCCTCTGTCATCCTAGATTCCTCGCCGAGTTGCGCTTGCGGCGGCTCTGCGCACGAAGACGATGTCGAGTATCTCGGGCTCGAGCAAGCAACACAGGCATCAATGGGGTGCGCTAGGTCCTCAGATGAGACCTTGGTGGCCAAAGTAGGCGGAGGAAGGATAGGTCTCACCGGCGGAAGGATGGCGTCGATGGCGGCGGTTGCCGATGCCCTCTTCGATTCCTTTGCGGGAGATGAGGGAAACGAGGCGGAGCTCGTGGTAGGGTCAAGGCGGAGCTCGGCGGCGCATGAAGCTGTAGGCGTCTCCTGTGCGCGCGTCGATGAAGCAGAGAAGTGAGATGGGGAAGAAGAAGAGGAGGCGAGCCAGTTATAAACGAAGGGCCTTTTGTCCTTGGTGGCTCCAACCGACTAAAGGTCATACGTCCCATTGAGCCACCAACCGGGACCTATACTCCAATATTTTCAGCAGACCAAGGGTTGGCCTTGAGGTTCTTTAGTCCCGTTGGTGGCTCCAACCGACATATTCCTGTTTCAAAAAATTCGTATTTTCTCTCTTCGCTTTATTTTTCATTTTGGGTTTAAATTTGTATTGTTTTTTAAATGATAATTAATTTGGAATTTAGAAAAACTTTAAACATAAAAAGTGTTTGGATTTGAATAAATAATTCAAAACCATTTTCTGTTTTAAAAAATAATTAATGTAACCATTTAAAATATGAACCATTTACAATTAAAAATGAATTAACTTATATTTTTTTAATATCAATTTGGAATTTAGAAAAACTTTAAACATAAGAAGTGTATGGATTTGAATAAATAATTCAAAAACATATTCTACTTTTTAAAAATAATTAATGTAACCTTTTAAAATGAATTAACTTATATTTTTGAATATTAATTTGGAATTTAGAAAAATTTTAAACATAAAAAGTGTTTGGATTTAAATAAATAATTCAAAAACATTTTCTTTTAAAAATAATTAATGTAACCATTTAAAATATGAACCATTTACAATTAAAATGAATTAACTTATATTTTTTAATATCAATTTGGAATTTAGAAAAACTTTAAACATAAGAAGTGTATGGATTTGAATAAATAATTCAAAACATATTCTATTTTTAAAAATAATTAATGTAACCTTTAAAATGAATTAACTTATATTTTGAATATTAATTTGGAATTTAGAAAAATTTTAAACATAAAAAGTGTTTGGATTTAAATAAATAATTCAAAAACATTTTCTGTTTTAAAAATAATTAATGTAACCATTTAAAATATGAACCATTTACAATTAAAAATGAATTAACTTATATTTTTAATATCAATTTGGAATTTAGAAAACTTTAAACATAAGTGTATGTATTTGAATAAATAATTCAAAACATATTCTATTTTTAAAAATAATTAATGTAACCTTTTAAAATGAATTAACTTATATTTTTGAATATTAATTTGGAATTTAGAAAAATTTAAACATAAAAAGTGTTTGGATTTAAATAAATAATTCAAAAACTTTTTCTGCTTTTAAAAATAATTAATGTAACCATTTAAAATATGAACCATTTACAATTAAAATGAATTAATTTATATATTTTTAATATCAATTTGGAATTTAGAAAAACTTTAAACATAAGAAGTGTATGGATTTGAATAAATAATTCAAAACATATTCTATTTTTAAAAATAATTAATGTAACCTTTTAAAATGAATTAACTTATATTTTGAATATTAATTTGAATTTAGAAAATTTTAAACATAAAAAGTGTTTGGATTTAAATAAATAATTCAAAAACATTTTCTGTTTTAAAAAATAATTAATGTAACCATTTAAAATATGAACCATTTACAATTAAAAATGAATTAACTTATATTTTTTTAATATCAATTTGGAATTTAGAAAAACTTTAAACATAAGAAGTGATAGGGGACGGGCATTGTTAGAACTTGCATTGGATCTCTGAAGAAACCACATATTGCGAGTCTAAAAATGATTTTTTCAAAAAATCACGGGCGATAGATCATGTACCTGTAGTACAAACCGGACCCACTTCCTACCGATTCGGCAGACATTTGTCCTTTTTACCCGGGATGGACGAAAAGGTTTGAGATGTACCGGTTGGGATATAGTCCATGTAAGGTGGTCTAGTATTTTAGGAAAATAGGACGGTAGCATTCTGAAACGGCATTTTGGTGGTTACTTCACAAAACGACCCTTTTTGCGCTCGAAAAATGGAAAAGGGCTTTTCCGACAAAAAGGAAAACTTCCTCCTGCAACATTGTTCTCCATACCAATGTCCACACACATGCATAATATGGGCACAACATCACAAACTATGCCGTGATTCAAGACATAACATCGGTCATTTGACCAAAGCCATGAAACCTCGAACATGATAGGTCATTTTGTGAAGGTTTTTCAAACATGATCAATATACCATGTCCGGTATTTTTCCTTTGAACTATGTAACATAATATGACACCACGCCAAGGATTTTCGTTGTTCGGATTTTTTTGAATTTATTATGCCCGTTTTGAATTATCCAATTTCTAACTATGGTCGAACCGGTGCATGAAGATAGGGACGGGCATTGTTAGAACTTGCATTGGATCTCTGAAGAAACCACATATTGCGAGTCTAAAATGATTTTTTCAAAAATCACGGCGAGATCATGTACTGTAGTACAAACCGGACCCACTTCCTACCGATTCGGACATTTGTCCTTTTACCCGGATGGACGAAAAGGTTTGAGAGGTCCCGGTTGGGAGATAGTCCATGTAAGGTGGTCTAGTATTTTAGGAAAATGGGACGGTAGCATTCTGAAACAGCATTTTGGTGGTTACTTCACAAAACGACCCGTTTTTTGCGCTCGGAAAATGGAAAAGGGCTTTTCCGTGCAACAGAAAGGAAAACTTACTCCTGCAACATCGTTCTCCATACCAATGTACACATGCATGCATAATATGGGAACAACATCACAAACTATGCCGTGATTTAGCACATAACATCAGTCATTTGGACCGAAAGCTATGAAACCTCGAACATGATAGGTCATTTTGTGAAGGTTTTTTCGAGACATGATCATTGTTCAAGACATTTAGTCCCGATGTAGTCACAAACCGACTAAAAATATTTTCCGCCATTTCCCACCTCTTCCCGCCAAGTTTTCCGCCTTTCCTTTCTACTAGAGCTTTTAGTCCGGATGTAGTCACTAACCGACTAAAGATATTTCCGCCATTTCCCAAAGCTTCACGCCAAGTTTCCCGCCCTTTCCCTCAGATTTAGGGTGATCGTGTCATGGCTATCCACACATCCACACCTTCCTCTCTTAGAACAATGGACAACGCCATCTTGGGCCATTCGACCCTCGAGGAGACCGAGGCGTGGCGCCAACTACCTTGTCCACCGGGTGCCGCCCACGCCGGATGTCGAGCGCCGAGGGTTCTGTCCCTCCGTCCCTCAAAGTTCCGCACGCCAGTGCCATCACAAACCACTTCTACCACGAGCTCACGCCGAGCAGCGGATGGATCCCAGTGGGATCCCGACAACTATGACACTGAATGCCTTCTTCGCTAATAGGCGGGAAAGGGAGCTCGCCAGTACGAGGGTGATGGCCGCCACCGTGAACCACAACGAAGTCGGCCGTGGTGGGAGAACCGTACTATCATCAGTGATGCGCTACATTGCCGGGAGACCATCTCGCCACGGTGCCCACGATTCCACCCGCCACAGGCCCCACATCGTCCCGTGGTGGCATCGCCTTCAGAGACCCCTCTCCCACCCGCCGTGAACTGAGGCTGGAATGGCCTGGTATATGCCATGGATGTGCCGAGGATCCCGGCAGTGTGACGGCGATGGCGATGATGACGGCGACGATGAAGACCCTAAAGCTGCGTACTATAGGACTAGGCATGATTATGACTAAAGGGGGGCTTTAGGCACGAGAGTTAGCTAGTCCCGATTTGTCCCGGTTTTAATATTAATAAATGTCTTAAGTGTTACCTAATAAATAGAGAAATGCCTATATAAAGAGAGGTTCATATTTAGTCTCGGTTGGAGAAACCAACCGCGATCAAGGGATTCGGCAGTGGGCATACAACACTAATAATAGGGGTGAGTGTCGACATTATGTCGTATGGTTACCTTGTCCCGGATGGTGTCACCAACCGGGACTAAAGATGAACTTTAGTCCCGGTTGGAGACACCAACCGACTAAAGATGAGTCGACTAATAATAGGTGAGTGTCGACATTATGTCGTGAGTGTCGACATTATGCCGAGCTGCTTGTACTATAAATATGCATCCTTGTGAGTCCAGTCCTCCACCAGTTTGAGGCATCTCCAAGATGGTTTTAGAGAGTAGGGACACCACTACGGCCAGTTTCGGAGATGCCGGAGCCCATCCTCCGGCATCTCCGAGAACTGTTCATAGAGGCACTCCTAATATGTGAAATTAGTTAGCTCCGAGGCGTATTGATCTAGTTAGTGAAGTTACAAGCTGCAAGATGGTTTTCGAGCAGGGACACCATCACGCCAGTTGTGGAGATCTTGTGGAGCCCAGCCTCCGGCATCTCCAGAAATCGTCATAGAGGCACTCCTAATATGTCAAATTAGTTAGCTCCGAGGCGTATTGATCTAGTTAGTGAAGTTACAAGCTGCAGGATGGTTTTCGAGAGCAGGACACTACGACCAGTTTAGGAGATGCCGAGAGCCCAGCCTCCGGCATCTCCAAGAAACCTGGTCATAGAGGCACTCCGGTCCAGCCACAAAATGGGACTAACACTCAAGACATTTATTAATATTAAAACTGAGACTACAAAACCGGGACTAAAGGCCACAAATCGTGAAAGATATCCTTGGTCAAGCCACAAACCGCGAAAGACATGAACTAGAGTTACATAATATGAGCATGAACTTCTTGGCATATGTCATTCCTTATGACCGCTTGAGACGTAACCATGGAGCATCTTCTTTACTTAACGGAATGCTTGGGTTTTTCACCGTGAAGGGCGGAATTTCATCAAACTTATTATAATCTTGACATATGTCTTGTCCTCGATTCCCACGATGTTTCTTTTCCCGAAAGAACTATGTGACGCTTTGGCTCATCATATGATGTATTCGTTTGCATATTTTTTCTTTTTCGGTCTGAAGGACATGTCCTTCACATAGAAAACCCGAGACACATCATTGGCTAGGACGAATGGTTCATCTCTATAACCAAGATTATTGAGATCCACTGTTGTCATTCCGCACAATTGGTCTATCTTTACCCTCGTAGATTAAATGGCTCTGTTTGTTCTCATCCCACGTACACCGGTTTGCCCACAACGTAAGAGTTCTTCAACTAATGGCCTAAGGTACACATCAATGTCGTTGCCCGGTTTCGGGCCTTGGATGAGCATGGCATCATAATGAACTTACGCTTCATGCACAACCAAGGAGGCAGGTTGTAGATACATAGAGTCACGGGCAGTCTTTGTGATTGTAGCTCTGCTCCCAAAAGGATTCATGCCATCCGTACTTAGACCAAACCATAAGTTCCTTGCGTCACACGCAAAGTCCGGGAAGTATCTCTCGATTTTTCCACCGTGACCCATCGCCAGGTGTCTCAACTCCCGTCTTTCTTACGGTCTTCTTTGTGCCATCGCAACAACTGGCATGCTCTTTGTTTTGAACATGCGTTTCAACCTTGGTATTATAGGAGCATACCACATAACCTTAGCAGAACCCTCTTCCGAGGGGCTCTCCCTCAACATCACCAGGTCATCTCGTTTGATCTTATACCGCAACGTTGCATACCGGCATTTATCTAAATTCTCATACTCCTTATGGTAGAGGATGCGCCATTAATGGATGCATGTATCTTTTGCACATCTAATCCCGGAGGACAGAGAGTCTTCTTTGCTTCGTAGGTACTCGGAAGTTCGTTATGTTTTGGAAACTTGGCTTCATTATTTTCAGCATCTTTTCAAATGAGGAGTCGGTTAGACCACACTGCCTTCCATCGCAACAATTCCGGTGGTACCGAGCTTTGTGCTGCCATCTTCACAATTTGGGTACAACAATTTCTTATGATCTTCTAACATGCCTCTAACTTCAACTTCTCATTTTGCTTTCACCTCGCTTTGCATCGAAATGACCCTACCAAGTTCATCACCGGCTCATCCGATGCCCGTTCTTCACCTTTTTTCCTCTCCATTGTCTTCCATTGCGGATCACCGTATTCAGGAAACATATGATGATAGTTGTTATCATCATCTTCTTCTTTACCATCTTCCATCATAACCCCTCTTTCCCGTGCTTGGTCCAGCAATTATAGTTGGGCATGAAACCTTTCATAATCGGTGGCCGCGAATGATTTTCGAGGAAGAGTACTCCTTGTTGTTCCGACATTGAACACATGGACAACGATAAATCCATTCTCTTTGTTTGCCGTAGCCACATCGATAAATTTATCCACGCCTTTGATATACCCGGCTACCCGCCGTCACCGTACATCCATTCCGACTGCTCATCCGCATCATATAAGTAAGTTTATCAAAAAAGGACATCATAAATAGTGAAATAACCAATTCACACCGACACATGAATTGTATCAATGACCTAGAAAAGATAAGATTGCTAACCTCGATCGAGGGAAATAAAGAGGAGAAAGCTCAAGTGCGTCTCGGACACCTTCTATATTTTTGTTCAGGAGAAATTCAACGGATTTTCACTCAAACATTTCAACAAACACCTTCAATGCATGCATGAGAAAAACTAGCACACACCCTCACACCTTACACCATTCAAAAAAGAGTGGAGGCAGAGGGGCTTGGGCTAGATTTATAGAGGGCAAGGGGTCTTTAGTCCCGGATGGAGCCAGCAACCGGGACTAAAGGTGCGTGCCACGCCACGTGGCTGTGGCCAAACCTTTAGTCCCGGTTGGTGGCTCCAACCGAGACGTATTCCCCCTTACCAACCGGGACGCATGCCCCCTGGCCCCGTGCCCGCTCCAACCGGGACGCGTGCCAGCATTAGTTCCGGTTGGTGGCGCAACCGGGACTAATGCTCCGAGGGGTCGCGAACGGATGGCCCTTTTTTCTCTAGTGAACTTAATCGATAATCATGCAAGACCTTTCATGAGGTGCAAATATGTGACCGTCAAAGATTAACACGTACCAAAAATATTCAGGTACCCAGTACCAACACATTACATATTGAATCGTACTAGAGCTTTAATATGTAAGCGTGTTGGTGCTACCTCTTGGAGAAACATCTTCTCTAAAAGACTCCTTATCTGTATTAGAGCTTCAATATGTAACGTGTCAGAGTCCATGTCCCATACGTCTCGGACAAACATCTTGTCTAAGGCTGGGCATAGTGGTAATACCATACTACTAGTATCATCCATATGATACTAGTGTATAATATTATTTTTATAATGCATAGTATCATACTAGTATTATATTTAATGATTTATAGAATCTCAATCTAAAATTGTGTATAAGATATATTTGTATGAGGATTTTCTAGTTTTACGTGCTATGATACGGTATCTAGCTATAATACTTTAACCATCTTTTTCTTTATTAATTATTGTATTCAGATTTTTACCAACATGGTATGCATAATACTTAGATACTTTCACTAGAACCAGCCTAAAAGACTCCTTGATCTGTACTACCTCTTGAAATGTAGGCCCACTTTAATACTAGTTTGTCTCTTTTGGACTAACGCTTAAGCCCTAATATAGGGGTGTTTTTGAGACCACGTTGATTCACATATACTAAAATTATTTGATCCATCCATTTTAATTATAATAGTTAAGATTTAAATCTAGAATAAATAACGTAATCGATAATCATGTACAACTTGTCATGTAGGTGCAAACAAGTGACAATCAAAGATTGACACGGTAATAACAAAAAAAAATCCACATTCGCAGCACCAACATGTTACATCTTTGCATCGTACTAGGCGGGGTCCATGTCCAATATGTCTTGGAAAAAATTACCTATAAAAGAGTTCTTCTTGATTTCGACTATCTCTTGAAATGTTGGCTAACTTCAATAGTTTTTCTCTTTTGGACTAACGCTTAAGCCCCAATATATAAGGGTGTTTTCAAAATACCACGTTAATTTACATATACTAAAATTATTTGACCCGTCAATCTTGATTATAACTGTTAAGATTTAAACCTAGAACAAGTAATGTAATCAACAATCGTGTACGACCTGTCAAGTAGGTGCAAATAAGTGACAATCCTCAAGCTTCCGCCTTGCACCCCGATCCTCCATGGATGCACGCTCTCAAGCCCTGCATGCTATTCATCCACCACAGGCTTGAGCCCTCATGCCTGAGCTCGTGAGCCCTCCGGCCCCGGCGCTCGCGCTGTCCTCCGCGGCTGCGCAGTCTCAAGCTGGACAAAACTTAAATGGAAAAAGGTTTCGGTCGGTTTGAAAGAAAAAACATTTCACGTAGTGAGCCTAGCGGAAAGAGACCAGGCCGTTTGCCCTTGTCCAACAGTTTTTTTTGGTGGATCGGCTCAACCAAGTTTTTAAGGAATAATGCACCCCTTTCATCTCTTGAACCATACATGTCGTAACTAACTAAAAACCTAGCTGACACTATCCTACTAAGGAAAAACAAGTGAACCAAACACAACCTAATTATTTGACCAGACGTGTTAGCTTCTCGAGAGCTCAAAAGAAACCCTAAGGATCACAATGTTTTTCCCTAGCATGATGTTTTCCTCAATTGACTAAGAGTACTAATATTTCAGGTATGGTCCGATCTTCAGGACAAATTTAATCGGCGAAGACCTAATCGTGTCCCTGGATACAGAGCTGAACAACCTAGTGTTCCAGCAAGAGGAGAAGTTGTTCCAGATCTGGTACCCGGAATCGCTGATGAGGATCATGGGAGCTGACTGCATCGTTGCTACGCTCGGGTCCTTCCACAAGCACATGAGGAGTCTGGTCCTCAGGCTCTTTGGCCCTGAGAATCTCAGGCTGGTCCTACTCCACGATGTCCAGCGAACTACCCAGGCCAGTCTGCTCTCTTGGCTGAATCAGCACAACATCGATCTCAAACAAGCAACCTCAAGTGTATGTCAAATTGTCAGCTCAGAATAGCATGCATGTTGTGGCACTCAAGCTCCTACGAGTAGTCATTAATAATATGTAGCATTGTATTATCGTAGATGATATTCAGCGTCACAGCAAAGAGGTTGATCAACTATGATGAGTCCTCAAGCTCAAAGGAAAAGTTGTGGATGCAATTCGACGCATTCCTTCAGGGATTGCTAGCATTTCCACTCTACATTCCTAGATCGGCTTTCTACAAATGTATGCAGGTAATTAAGAACTATATAGATACATATATTTGAAATAAAAGTTATTATAAGTAGCAGAGGGAACAGTTAGGATCTAGGTCTCGAACAACCAAAAAGATGTTAATAGAGGACATAAATCAACATGCATAGATAGCTAAGTGAAAATCAAAAATTATAATCAATCATAAAGTGAACTTGGAGTTAACCGTTGAAATTATAACTTTCACCTTGAAACTGAACAGAAGTTGTATTTTACCATTAAGAAAAGTGAATATGGTTAGACTAGGTAGAGATGTATATAAATGGTAACGTGATTGGTCACATTTGACATAATTATTCCTTTATTGCCAGGGGCGGAAGAATGTGATGAAGATTTTAAGGAAATTGCTCGATGAGAGGAAGAAAGCACCACATCAGAAGAGCGAGGACTTTCTCGATCTTCTGATTGATGATTTGAAGGAGGAGAAGCATTTAATGAATGAGAATTTTGCCTTGGATTTGCTCTTCGTGTTGCTCTTTGCCGGCTTTGAGACCACGTCATATGGAATCACTATCGCACTCAGGTTCCTAACTGACAATCCCAAGGCTTTGCAAGAATTCACGGTAAGCAAGAGAAAAAAACTAGTCCTGATTGGGTTGGTGTAACTTGTGTGTGATTCCCAGTATTTACCTCAAGCTTAAGCTAAATATATAGGAGCACAAAAATATTTCTCTATGTAGTTGGGTGGATTTCATATATTATGTTGACCATATGATTGAAACAGTCTCTTTGATGGTTCTAGGAGGAGCATTATAACATCCAAAACAGAAGGATTGATCCCGATTCTGAAATAACATGGGAGGAATACAAGTCCATGAAATTTACATCTCATGTATATATCTTGCTTCACCACAACCACACACACTTCTAAATTGGTTCTTTAGTCGGGAATGCTCACTTAACTATTACATTGTAGGTTATACATGAAGCACTAAGGCTAGGCAACATTGCCCCCGTCATGTTTATAAAAGCCACATCAGATGTTGACATAAAAGGTAAAACTATGTAAGAAAAACAAGACATGTAGGAGTAACTACTCATATAGATGTATAGGCCTATTTGGTTCATAGGAAAAATGGAGGGAAACTATAGTCAATTTGGTTCAGAGGAATAGAGCAAATAAAAAAATAGAGGAACTATACATTTCCTTGAATCATAATTTCCAAACAGAAACATAAATCTTAGAGTCCATTGAGGACACTTTTTAGAATTCCCATGTGGAAAGTATGAATCCCAGATCTTTAGAGGAAAAATAGTTTCCTAAATCCTAATTAGAGTTTCCTTGTGTAGCTTTACTTTTATTTTACCATGTTTATTAGACTCTATGTGTGTTTTGTGTTCCATTAAACCAAAATCGCAATTTTTAAAAATTCATGTGTTTCCTACTATT
This sequence comes from Avena longiglumis, assembly GCA_030063025.1. Lineage (NCBI taxonomy): Eukaryota > Viridiplantae > Streptophyta > Magnoliopsida > Poales > Poaceae > Avena > Avena longiglumis. The sequence continues at coordinate 479,610,915 of CP125978.1, read as the reverse complement.
TTGGTGCACACCTGCATTCCTATCATATTCTTGTGATTCTAAAATCCTACAGTTTTAGGATTCTGCTAACAAAATAGACCCATGTACATTGATACAATTATAACTCTATCTCCGCCTCCTCCTCCATGCAATACTACTACCTCATCGAAGAAATGAAAGTTTGATGGTCCCCCGCGCCCCGCATCGAAGAAAGGTCAAACGGCGAAGATAGTCGACATCCCGCCAGCTCTTCCAAAGAGACCTTATGACAAGACCGATGAGGAGACTAACGCGGATGTGGCTGCCCATGTTAAGGCACATTTTGCACCCAAAAATCCTGAGCCAAATCCAGTATATAATGACAAACCAAAAAGTAGGCTAAGTCCTTTCTTGAGCAACCATCCCAGATATCGATGAATCTGGAATCAGACTATGACCGGGAGATTATTAAGCAAGCATAGAAGAAAAAAATCACAAGTGCAAAAAGCGGGAAGCAAGTTGCCCAGCTCGGAGCACAGAAGAATCAATCGGTCACCCCGCTCAAAGTCATTTCATACCTCGACAAGGCCTTCAGAGCTGAAATGGATATGGACATGCAAATAATGGACCCCAGAGCCCGTAATAATGCTGCACTTATGGGAATCACTGTATCGCAGGCCAAAGCACTTGCTACCGAAGCAAATATGTCTCTTGGTCAATATTGAGGCTATGAAGATACACCATTGGGTCAGATAGTACGGCAGTATGTCCAAGGGGAGCCTCTAGTCATTAATGAGGAGCTCGCGCGTCTATCCACACATATGCGAAATCTGCACGAATGGTACATGTCACAAGCAGAAAAAATCATCAGAAAGATTGGTTTCCAGTGGACGTTAGAAAGGAGCATAACTTCAAACCATACTCGATACAGGTTCAAATGACCGAACTGTTTTATTTATACAACTAGCGCGCCCTCAACAAATCTATCATTGGTTGCTACTGTCTGTAAGTGATTTATTTCTATAATTAAGTTTGTAGCTTAGCTTGTTCATTGCATTTAATATATTATCCTAACTATATATCCTTTTATATGATGATATTTATTCTGCAGAATGAAGATGCTTGAATGAAAAAGAGCTAGAAGATACGACGTTGGGTTCATTAACCCATATATCATTAATGAATATACGTTAAAGAATCATCCCAAGGACGTGGAGGAAGACATGTGCAGGTTCCTAACCGAGAATAATTTTGTTAAGGAAATACTATTTCCTTACAACTTCAAGTGAGTGTTTATATCTTGTACACATTTTATTTTTGCTTACTGGATGAGCTATGCATGTATGCTTATGTAAACGTCCGCATATTCCACTGGATCTTGCTAAACATTCAAGTTGACAACTCCCTAGTTGAAGTCCACGACTCATTAAGTTGGGACCAAGAGCAGTGGAGCGACATGAAAGCAATGCTCCATAAGTAATTTCAATCATTATCACATTATATCGTCCTCTTTCATTCATTTCCTGATATCAAGTAACTAACAACTCCTTTGTTCATTTTCTTTGCCGAGCAGGTGTTGGACACGGTTCAGACAGAAAATACTAGGTCCATTCAAAGAAGAGTTAACTTATAAAATGGTGAAGAGTTTACAACAGCCACCGGGAACTCATTTATGTGGATACTAAATGCGAAAGTACATCCGTGAGTTGACAAGGAGCGGAAAGTTGACTCACATTATATTTATGATTTATGGAGAAACTAGAGCCGGATCAAGCATAAGAGCAATTCAAGAGGAGTCGGGATTTATGATGAAGGAAGTCCTTGATGTACATAGAGAGCATTATGCGGATGACGTGGAACTCGATTTGCCTTAGTCATCTCCATGTAGCTGATATGATATATATATTCATCAATGACCATGTAATTTCAAAACATTTCTTCCTTTTGATATGATTGATTATATGTATGCTTGCAAGGGATCGATTAATTATATAAATGCATCGACGTGTAGTATGTATGTAGTAGCGTATAATATGTATACTGAAATATATGTTTGAATTATAGTAAAACACAAAATGAAAAAGGAACGAAATGGCAAAAAAAAAGGAAATACACAATCTCTGCCACGGCAGAGAAACACACAATTCTCTGCCGCGGCAGGAAACCTTATAGTCCGGTTGATGTTACGGCCCGGGACTAGGGGGTTTCCGCCCCCCCCACGGCGCTGAAACAACCACGTGGCTGTTATCAGTCGTGGTCCGTAGCGAGCCGGGACTAGAGGGGGTCTCTAGTCCCGTTTTCGCAGTCCCGGGCCCAAAACCGGGACTAAAGCCAGTTGCTGCCCGGGACTGCAGGCCCTTTTTCCACCAGTGTAGTGATTCAAATTGGATATCTGATGCTGACAAGATAAAGGCCACGAGTGGATATGTATTCACACTTGCTGGTGGCGCTGTTTCTTGGAAGTCTTGGAAGTAGACCATCTTAACGAGATCAACTATAGAAGCAGAACTCACAGCATTAGACACATCCACTGTTGAAGTAGAGTGGCTTCGTGAACTCTTGATGAACTTACATGTGGTTGAAAAACCAATACCCGCAATCCTTATGAACTGCGATAATCAAACTGTGATTTTCAAGGTAAATAGTTCTAAGGATAATATGAAGTCATCAAGACATGTGAAGAGGAGTCTGAAATCTATCAGGAAAATGAGAAACTCCGAAACTATTGCATTGTATTATATCCAAACATCTAAAAACTTGGCAGATCCCTTCACAAAGGGTCTATGACGCAACGTGATAGAAAATGCATCGAATAAGATGGGTATGAGACCTACAATTTGAGCTTTCCATAGTGGTAAACCACTCTATGTGATCGGAGATCCCGTGAATTAGAATTGGGAGACAAGTTGTTGGTTAGCTGAGAGGAAAGTATCCCTACTTTAATAAACACCACTTCATAAAGATGTAATACTTTTCTATTCTGCACGGCAGGTTAATTTATTATCTTAATGTGTTCTAAGTGACTTATCCTAAGAAAAGATGTTGTCCTGCAGAACATCTTTTGAAGAACACACATATATGAGTCTGACTGTTAAAACATCACAGTCTATGAGAGTAGGATGCTCTCTAATAAACTTATGAAAGGTCAAGGAGTATAACGCATAAGCTCCACCCGCTGGAAAGTCCCACGGTAGCCTAGTATCGGTCAAGAATTTTTGTGAAGCTAGGTTTGCAGCAAACTTGCAGTTCAAGGCATAGTCTGTACAAGTTGCAGCCTAATATAACATAAAGCTCTAGGTGGAAGTTCAACTTAACAGTCTCCACTACAGTACCGATATATAAACAATGTTTTAGAACCAAAGGCAAACTTCATGTGCCTCTGAGATTTGGCGGGGGATTGTTGGAATTTTTGCCTAAATAGGCTCAGTCCATTTATTATATGCCAATAAATTTCTGAAATTCTAAAGGCCCATTTGGCCCATTCATGCAAGTCAAGAGCTGGGACAAATGTTTAGTCTCACATTGCTAGTTGAGTGGAAATTGGACCAGCTTATAAGGAGAGCTTTTTAACAACTTGTACGAGCTTGAGAAGAGAATACATATACACACGCGCTCCTCCTCCTCCTCGCTTGCCTTGCCACGCCATGCCTCATCTCGCCTCATCACGTCACGTCACGACACGCGCGCGCTGCGGGTTGCGGGAATCTCGCCAAGCCGAGCTTTATATTGCCACGCATGAATGGTATATGAATAGTTGTATAGAAGATAAAACATTTTGCTCGAGTGGAATTTTAATACGAGCTAAATGAATATGAACTAAGTGGAGGCTGTCTGGTGGGCTGCCGCCTATTCGTTTCAACTTCTATCCATTCATTTCGTCTCCTACGCAGCCTGTCTGCCTTCCCCTCTGTGCCTATAAGAGAGAGGTTGCGCCTCCTCTCAGAAAAACTTCCACATATCCTTTGCGCCTCCAGTTCCAGAGCACTGCGCTACCTAGTCTTCCCCATCCCGGGACAGTAGGCCTCCGAGACCTCGCTGCTTCAAGTCCTATACGGGAGAAGGGCGATAAGGTTTTTGGGAAGCGCATTTGGTGTGACTACTGGCTTTATCACGGACTCCCTCACGGATAGAGATTGCGCCGACGTCTTCCCCAACGAGAACTTCTTTCCCGACATCAGCACCCTCTTCCTTGACGACATGGCTAACAATGGTGCCAACGTGAACGCCAGCTGTTCCTCTGCTGCTGCTGTCGTGTATATTCTCCTTCTCAACCGTGTTCTAATCGCATCTCAAGTTCTACGCCTTGCAGTCTGTTTGGTTATCTTCCTTAATATGTATTCTCTATTTCACATGATTAGTATATTTTCTATTATTCTAATCATGTTTTACCTAGCGTTTATTATGGGTAATTCGTTTGGTAAATTGCTATTTTATTCAACAGGTGTCGCGTGGCGCCAGCAAGGGGCGGTGGAGAGTGTGGCGTCCAGTCAGTCATTGCGTCGTCTTGTCGTCATTGATCGCGCATGCTACCGCTGATCAGCCTTCCGTCAGCGCCCCTAAATCACTACTGCAGTTGCGTCTGAATACGTGTCGCTGTGCGTATTTGAATCAACGCCGCGGTGGCTGACGGGTGGGCCAACAGCACTAGCGGGCACGACACGCCTTTGATACGTCCAAAATGTATCTCCTTTTCCGAACACTTTTGCTATTGTTTCTCCTCTAAACTTGTGTGATTTGGATACAACTAACACGGACTGACGCTGTTTTCAGCAGAATTACCTTGGTGTCTAGTTTTTGTATAGAAAAAGAACTATTAGGAAAAATTCCGGAAAATATGCCAAAAATTATATTTCACCTGAAGATCCCCGGAGCCAGAAGACGAGACGGATAAGGGGCCACCCCTGCCAGCGCAGTGGGTCCTGCCCTAGGGGTGCAGCCACTGTGCACCCTCGGCCTTCATCTGCGCCTATAAGTTGCCCCTTGATCTAAAAACCGAGGGGGGTCGATAGTTTTCCAGAAAGAGTTCCTCTCCGCCGCTGCCACCAGAAACAAAGATTCGGATCCAAAAACTCCGTTCTGGCACCCTGCCGGGATGGGGAATTTGGAGAGGATAATCGCCATCATCATCACCAACACATCTCCATCAACCACCGATGTTTCCCTCATCCATGAGTGAGTAATCCCCCGCAGTAGGCTTGGGGATGGTAGGGATTGGATGAGTTCTACCATCTAATCAAATAAGATTGTTAGGGCATAGTGCCTAGTATCTCTATTAGTGCTATTTGACTTTGTTGCAACTTGTTGTGCTTAATGCTTGTCACTAGGGCCCGAGTGCCATGATCTCAGATATGAACTTATTATTGAATCATTATGATAGTATTGTTTGTGGTCTTATCTGCAAGTTGTGTACACATATCATTGTCTGGATCCAAAGGCCCCAAAGTGACAATAATTGGGACAACCGGAGGAGATGGCTGTGGTGTGAGGATCAAATGTGTTCACGGAGTGCTAATGCTTTGCTTCGGTGCTCTATTAAAAGGAACACCTTAATTGCCAGTAGTTCCCTAGAGGCCCGCTGCCACGGGCTGGCTGGACAGAAGATGTTGTGCAAGTTCTCATTGCGATCACATATGACTATATTTGGAGAACATGCCTAGGATTGTTTAGTACTTGAATGCTTGTTATTATTTATCTGCAATGCCCTAGATCTTAAAGTTACATGTTTAGACTCGTCCATGAAACACCCGTCCATCCATCCCTATGCCTACCGCACAAGAATCCCACTGTTTACCGTTACTGTTACTATTGCTACTGTTTCACTATTGCTGTTGCTACTACCAAACTATTGCTACTGATAAACTTCTGTGAGCAAGAACTATTTTCAGGTGCAGCTGCATTGACAACTCAGTTGTTAAGGTTTGCAAGTATTCTTTGGTTCCCCTTGTGTCGAATCAATAAATTGGGTAATATTACCCGTGAAGACTGTAACGATTCCCTATACTTGTGGGTCATCAGCCTTCTGTTCGTGCATGTCCGGGCCGATGCAACCGTTGTCCATATTTTGTGTACGGATGGGTCGAGCATGACGCGTCCGTCCGAATGGATCGTGCCGCTGGGTGTCGCGCACGTCCCGTGCATCCGAGCGGACAAGTGCGGACGCGCTCAAACGGGTTGGGTCGACAGGATGAAGATGCCCTTACTATCTAACTCTGATTCACACATGCGGTCCCCGCTCATGGGGGTTCTATATAACATACCAAAAAGCTCAGCGAGATATTCATACCTTTGTGCAAAAATAAGTGACGTTCGAATATATCTACACACGTCTAGATACGTACGAATCTAGAGAAATTGAAATCACTTATTTCTAAATGGAGAAAGTATTATTAATTCATAAGACGTGTTTGCCCGTACACGCTTACTAGTAGTTTAGATAATGAACTAACTAATTCTTTATAACATGCATGTCTAGATGATGAAACCTAGCTAGCTACTTATCTGGACTCGTATTAATTGGTCAATATTTTTATTTCAGTTTCAATGTCAAGAACAAATTAATACTTTCTACAACTCGTAAACTATACTTTCAACAACTCATAAACTATATAAAAGATTCTAATGTTTGAATACGTTTTACTATTTGCAAACTATTTATAAGATTAAGGTCAAATATCAGTCGAAATACCCTGATGAATAATGTAAATTGAAATCTAGGAAATAATACTGATGACGTTCCCTGTACTACACATACTAGCCAAGGCACGGCAACACAAAGCGTCCTCGACATTAGTTCAGTTGTGTACATGGCTAGGTTTGACATCCACATGTTTTTCGGAAGTTATATCATAGAAATTACCGTCAAAGAAAATATTCACAATTGAGAACTGGTCATAAAACTAAAAATACGGTTGTTCGCGCCGGCTAACTAATTTCTGAAAATTACAGTCAAAAAGGTGTGTGAAAAATAATCGCCGAATAGTTAAAGAAAAAGAACGTATACTTCTTGTTTGAGAGGTAGACGTAATTAACTACGATCGGTCAATTTGAGCCGAAAAGTTGCACCAAAAATTACCATAAAAATCCTAGAAAGAGGAACCATAAAACCAAAAAAGAAAATAATAATAATACCCATGTAGAATGGGACACGTGGTGGGGGCTGAATCGGACAGAAGCAACCTTTAAAAACGATGTCAACACTGGTACTGTTGACGGATCTGTTTAATAGTTGTTAATATTTATGATGCTGTTCATACATGACACTTACTATTTGTCTTCATTTGCGCTGATGTGTCGCACACTAATTGACAGAAAATCACGGATGCACGGTACCCGACGCGCTGGAGCGCTGAGAAGCCACAAACTTCACTGCCATTGTTGATATGATATCTTAATCTTTTATTGAGCGGAAAAACTTTTACTTATAATCAAGGTTACATCAGAAAGAGGAAAGAAGTATAAATCGATTAGACTCTTGAGGGACTGTTCCTCTCCGTGCCTAATTTCTTATCTGCAGAAATTTCACACTTATTTTTAGTCTTTATTTTTATGCAATTTACTCCTTATTTACTTCCTACGCAAGTTTTCTCTATCTTTTACTCACAACCCTCCACCATAAACAATTATTATAGTCAATTCACTCAAGACTTGTGACACATTGGGTGTGACAGAAACGCCGCCTAAAAAGCACTTGCCGAAGCTCCTTATTGAAATCGATATAAAAACTGGAATTAATACTTCCACAAAAATATTCTCTGATAAACCTATGCACTTGCAGGCCATCACCTACCAACTGATTAAAAACAGAACTCAACGTTCCAATCTTTGTTAAGATCTTATTGCCCACCATTGGTCATTGCTAGGCAGGAGTTTTCATTGAGTTTTCTTTGTATCCATTTGTTTTCCATACAAAACTCTCATTCATTTGTGCTCTTGAATTCTTCATTTTTGAAATGTTGTTATAAACTATGGAATATTATTGATTTTTAATTCTATAACATTGATCATTTGATGAATAAAATCAACATGTGTTGCTTAATTTGATCTTCAAATATATTTCTGAGATTAATAGACGGTTTTGTTTTGCGGGCCAAAAAGGGCGGAACAGATATCGCATACGAGTAATTCTGTTTTGCGTACGCGTATGCGGTATCTGTTCCACGCCACAATTTTCTGGCCAGAAAAAATGGTTTGTGGTACACCGCATCCATGGTTTGTAGTACCGCGGGATGGGGTATCTGCTAGAGATGTTCTTAGGTTGGACATCGACATGATATTCGGAACTTATATCGGAGAAATTATCGTCAAAGAAAATATTTACAATTGAGAACTGGCAACAAACTAAAAAATACTGTTATACACGTAGGCTAACTAACTTCTGAAAATTATATCCGAAAAGGTATGTGAAAAAAATTATCACCGAGTAGTTAAAGAAAAAGAACGTAAAAAGATGTCTAGGTAACTTCTTGTTCGAGAGGTAGACGTATTTAACTATGATCGGTCAATTTGAGCAGAAAAGTTGTGTAAAAAATTATCATTGAACGGCCTACAAAGAGGAACCAGAAAACCAAAAAAGAAAATAATAATAATAATCCCTCCATCCCAAAATATAAGATGCGATTGCTCAAAATTAAATCTTATTAAGTTTGACCAAATATTTAGGAAAAAAATATCTACATCTACAATATTGAATGAACACATTAAGAAAATATAGTTTATGATAAATCTATTAATGTTGATTCCATATAATAAGTATTTATACTTTTATATATAATTTTGATCAAACGTAGAAAATATTAACTTTTGAGACGGCTTAAATTTTGGGACGAAGGGATTAATAGTGTAGCATGGGACGCGGGGACTGAATTGGAGAGAAGAAATCTTAAAAAATTATGTCGATGCGTGGTACTGTTGTCGGATCTGCTTTATAGTATCGTCAATGTTTATGGTGCTGTTCATACATGACACTTACTGTTTATCTTTATTTATGCTGATGTGTCGCGCACTAATTGATAGAAAATCAAGGATGCACAGTTCCTGACACGCTAGAGCGCTGAGAGGCCGCGAACTTCACGCGCCTTAGTTGATATCTTAATTTTGTTTTTAAGCGGCAAAACTTTTACTTATAATCAAGGTTACATCAAAGAAGTATTGATCGATTAGACTCTGGAGGGACTGCTGGAGGGTAATCCGAGCCACACATGCTCAGATGACTTCCCAAGCTAAACGTGCTAGCTTGTGAGCAACACAGTTTGTCTCACGATATGTATGCTCAAAGATAATCTTTGGGAATTCTATAGATATATCTTAATCTTACCTACTCCGTTTGTCTAAAAATAAATGACTTTAATTTGTTTAGATTCACATGTATTTAGATATGTTTTAGTATATAAATACACGTAAATTTAGATAAACCCAAGTTACTAATTTTTGAACCGAAGGAGTCGCTACAGGAGAAGACGGATACGCCGATGGCTGGGTCCCGTCGGGGTAACCGCAAAATCCCGTCGGCTTAGGCTGCGCCGACTATTGCCGTCAGCGTACAACCCCGTAATCCTAGCCCCTCTTCCCGTCGACGTAGAAAAGCAGTCGGTGTATATAGCTATGCCGACGGCTTTGCCCGTCGGCATAGACCGTATGGGTCCCACCTAGATGACTAACGGCCGTTTGGCTACACCGACGGCTTGCCGTCGGCCTAGATTTTTCCAATTTTTTTTTATTTTTTTTTCAATTTTTTGTAACATTTTTGAATTGTTTAACGTATTAATCTCACATGTACATATTTAATTCTAAGTAATTAGTCTCAAGTCAAATTGCACAAGTAGTCAAACTTTCCAATCGATCACCCATTCTAACACTATTCTAACCCAACACGCTTAACTTTTCATTCCTTCCACATTGGATCTCTGATGAAATAGCATATTGTGAACCTAAAAATAATTTTTTCAAAAAATCATGAACATCATATCATGTACCTATAATTCAAATCTAACTCATTTCCTACCGATTTGGCAGAAATTTGTCTTTTTCACAAGGAGCGGACGGAAAGGTTTGAGATACCCAGATTGGGAAATTGTTCATTAAAGATGGTCTAATATTTTTGAAAAATGGGGTATTGTCATTTTGAAACTTCCATTTGGTGGTTTCTTCACAAAACACCCCGTTTTTTGCACTCGGAAAATAAAAAATAGCTTTTTGGTGCAACGAAAAGAAACACTTCCTCCTGCAACATTGTTCACCATCTCATTTTACACATGCGTGCACAATATGAGTACATTATCGCAAACTATAACGCGATTCTAGCAATAACATTGGTTATTTGACCTGAAATCCAAAAAAAACTCGATTGAGATAGGTCATTTTGTGAAGGTTTTTTGAGACACAATTAATATACCAAGTTTGGTATTTTTCCATATAACTATGTCACATAATATAACATCGCGTGAAGGCTTTGCATTGTTTCGATCTTTTTAAAAATTTTATGCCCGTTTTAAACTATCGTCAAACTTTCTAAATCGGCGAGCATGAAGATTCTTAGCTCGGGGCTGAGCCTCACTGATACGTCATAAACGTATCTATAATTTTTAATGTTCCATGTTTTTTAGTATCCATTTTGCTATGCTTTGTCTACACTTTGAGGTATTTTTATACATTCTTTGGGACTAACCTATTAACAAGATGCCACAGTGTCAGTTGCCTTTTCTACTGTTTTGGTTTTAGAAAAGCTAGTAAGGAAATATTCTCGGAATTAGACGGGACAAAAGACAAAGTCAATATTACACCGAGACGAACACATAGACCGAAGGGCGGCCGGAGGGGCGCCACAGGGTGGCCATCCCCCACGCGCGGGCCCACCCTAAGCTGCGCCTGGGCAGGGTGTGGACCCCCAGGCCGCCCTCCTGCCTCGCCTCTTCGCCTTTATAAACCCATGATGACAAAACCCTAGGGACCCAATCAGATCTCCACGAAACAGTCTGTAGCCGTCGTCACCATCGTCCCTACATCGGGGAGGGGGGGTCTGAAGCTCTTCCCAGCACCCTGCCGGAGGGGAGAGATCATCCCGGAGGCCTTCTTCATCACCATGTCAGCCTCCGGTATGATGCGTGACTAGTTCCACCTTGGACTATGAGTCCATACAGTAGCTAGATGGTTGTTTCTCCTCCTTTGTGCTATCATGTTTAGATCATGTGAGCTCCATTCATTATTAAGATCATCTATTTGTAATCATGCATGTTGTGTTTGCGGGGATCCGATGGATATTGTGATTACTATGTTAGATTGATTGTTGATTCTATCATGTCTTCTTGATTATTGATTATATCTTGTCTATGTTGTTCGATATCTTGCATGCTCTCCGTTTCTAGTAGCTATCTTGGCCAAGTAGATGCTAGTGACTCCAAGAGGGGGTATTTATGCTCGATAGTGGGTTCATGCCTCTATTGAATCTAGAGAAGTGGCAGAAATTTCTAAGGTTGTAGATGAGTTTTTGCTACTAGGGAGAAAACAATAATCTTTTGTTCATGGAACAATTGTATTGTTTACTTTACACACATTGCTTAAAACAGTTATCCGTTGCTTACAACTTAATACTGGAGGTGGTTCGGATGATAACCTGAAGGTAGATTAGTAGTCATAGATGCAGTTGGATGGCGGTCTTTGTATATTGTTTTAATGCCTAATCAAATCTCATAGGATCATGAATGTCTAATATTGCATTATTATGCCTTACTCAATCCTGTCAATTGCCCCGCTGAAATAGGTTTACCCAGCATGTTATGTTATTTACCTTAAGAAGAACACCTCTAGTGAACTGTGGGTCCCGGTCCAATCTTTACCATTGATACATCATCCACTGTTACTGTTTACTTTCTGCAATCAATTATTACCTTCCACACCATATGTTTAATCCTTTGTTTTCAGCAAACCGGTGAGATTGACAATCTTACTGTCTGTTGAGGCAAAGCCTTGAGTTTGTTTTGTGCAGGTTCCAAGTTGTTAGCAACACCTTGGAGTCGTTTCCTTCCTCCTGCTGGTTCGATAACCTTGGTTTCATTACTGAGGGAAGGCTTACTTCTGTGCTTATCACACATTTCTCTTGGGATTTCTCAACGAAGCTCTACAGTAATCTGAGCCGCATCACTCACTAAACTTGTATTGGATCTCTGATGGAATAGCATATTGTGAACCTAAAAATAATTTTTCCAAAAAATCATGAGCATCATATCATGTACCTATAATTCAAATCTAACTCATTTCCTACCGATTTGGCAGGAATTTGTCTTTTTCACGAGGGGTGGACGAAAAGGTTTGAGATACCCAGGTTGAGAAATTGTCCATTCAAGATGGTCTAGTATTTTGTAAAAATGGGATATTATCATTTTAAAACTTTCATTTGGTGGTTGCTTCACAAAACACTATTTTTTTGCACTCGGAAAATAAAAAAATATGTCTTTTTGGTGCGACGAAAAGGAAAAATTCCTCCTGCAACATTGTTCACCATCTCATGATACACATGCGTGTATAATATGGGCACATTATCGCAAACTATACCGCGATTCTAGAAATAACACTGGTCCTTTGACCTGAAATCCAGAAATCCTCGATTGAGATAGGTCGTTTTGTGAAGGTTTTTTGAGACACAATCAATATACCAAGTTTGGTATTTTTCGTGCAATTATGTCACATAATATGACACCACGCGAAGGTTTTGCATTGTTTTGATCATTTTTTTACCTTTTTTATGCATGTTTTAAACTATCGTCAAACTTTCTAAATCGGCGGGCATGAAGATTTTTAGCTCGGAAATGAGCCTTACTAAACTTGCATTGGATCTCTGATGAAATAGCATATTGTGAACCTAAAAATGATTTTTTTTCAAAAAATCATGAGCATCATATCATGTACCCGTAGTTCAAATCTAACTCATTTCCTAACGATTTGGTAGGAATTTGTCTTTTTCACAAGGAGTGGATGGAAAAGCATGAGATATCCAGGTTGGGAAATTGTCCATTCAAGATGGTCTACTATTTTTGAAAAATGAGGTAGTATTATTGTGAAACTTTTATTTGGTGGTTGATTCACAAAACATCCCTTTTTGGTACTCGGAAAATAAAAAATATGTTATACAAAAGTATCTGTATTATATATATATTTTTGAACAAAAATATTTAATAGTTGAGTTTATATAGATAGATCTTATTTTTCTGCAAATGTTGATATATTATATGTACTTTTATGAATTTAAATGATTTAGTTATGATTTTTCTAAGATTAATATGGTAAAAAGAAAAAATAGCTACGCCGACGGCTTTGTCTAGGTGTGAAAACTATGCCTACGAGTTTGCCGTCGGTGTAGACTTGACACCGTCGCTCTGCCGTTGGAGGCTACGCCAACGGTCTCGTTTATGCCGACGGCTGCTGTCGGCCTAATGTCCTATGCCGACGGCAACACTGAACGACGGCGTGCAGCCCGGCTGCTGTCGAGGCCGTCAAGCTGCGTCGGCGCAACAGACGTTTCTGTAGTGAGTATTATCTATCTACGGCCGGGTAGTAATGGTGTACGGTCCGTTGCGCGCTGCAGGTCAGTTTTGCCGTATCCGTGGAGATGGGCAGCCTCCGCGCGCCGCCATGGAAGAGATTTCGCCGCCATGGGCAGCCTCCCCCGCCGCTGGGCTGTAGCATCCGTACATTAGAACCGGAGGAAGAAGAGTGAAGAACACTATGCTAGTGGTAGGCGCGCGGGTCGTATTTTGCTCCTTATTTTTCGATGTAGGCCAGTGATACGATGGCGTGGACCCCTTTCGCGGTCTATATAATGGACCCCCAAAACACAGCTAGAAACAGTAGCGAGAGAAAGAGAGATATCCACACCATTTGTGTGCCTCCTAGCAGCGATCGAGAGCAACACGGACGTGCAGTGCAGTGCAGTTAGCTGAAAACCGATGTGGGTTAGTACCGTAGTCCTAACCCACGCAGCGACCCGAGGCTGTTGCCTTGGCTTGCTGTTGCCTTCGGCGGAGGCCATGCCTTGGCTTGCTGTTGCTGCCATGGCCGTAGCGGCCTGCTTGGTACTGATGACGAGACGATACTGGATCCCACGCAGCGACCCGAGGCTGCCGCCGGGGTCAAGGGCTCCCATCATCGGCGAGTCCTCGAGTTCTTCACCGCCAGCCCGTCGCTCGAGCTCATCCCCTTCTTGAAGCGACGTCAAGAGAGGTAACTAATGGGCATTATTAGTCCCTGTCCGTCATCGTCCTCGGTGGTCCAGTTAAGTCCGACTTGGCATAACGATGTAACTCAACTATAGTAAGGCTAATTATAATGAGAGTAATTTAGCTAGTAGCAGTAACATGCATGTTCATGCCAACTAAGCAAATTGATGACAATGGCATGATAATTAATAAAGAAAAAGAAGGAGGTACTAACTTAGCTACTACTCCTTTTACTCCTTAGTAGGAGGTATTGTACGTTCCCGAAGATAATCTTTCTTAGTATGAGGTATTGTACGTTCCAATTGTTAATAAGGAGCTTTCACTCACGGGCGTTGGTCGTCTTCTAGAATAAAGACTAGCTCATGGTCGTCTTTTCAATTAAAGAAGGGGCATGTCGTCTTTTGAAAAAAAACTAGCTCCGGTCTTCTTTAACAAAAAAGGCAGCCCGTTAGATTTGCAAATTCCTCGCTTCGTGTATTATTTATAAAATTGAATAAAAAAATATATCATTAAAAAAATAGCGAGGGGCAGCAAGAGTGTGCGGGAGGTGAAAAATTCATCATGTACACTTAGCTTTGTGACACGGCACCGTTCGGTAGAATCCACTAAATCTATTATCTGTTAAATTATATACAAAAAAGTAAGCAAAATAACAGTTTTTTTAAGGCAACAGATTGATCCACATCATTAAATTTTTTAAACAATTAGATATATAATTAACGGATGAGATTAAAAGATCAAAAAGTTACGTGCATACAAATATGTAGTCAAATTCATGTCCTATGCCCTATACCCGACACGTACATAGATAGATTAGTTGTTCAGATTTAAGCCTAGCATATAATAGAAAAAAATATACATACTAGAGAAGATTGGAGATATACATATACTCTCTCCATTTTAAAATATAAAATGTTTTAGATTTGCGAAGAAAATGTATATAAACTTATTTTAGTGTTTGGATACTCTAAATCTAAGTGAACCTACATATTAAAAATAGTCTAGATACATTTGCTTCACAACCCTAAAACATCTTATATTTTGAAAGAGAACGAGTACATACTAGACATCTTAATGTGTTGCAGCCCTTGCATTAAAAAAACGTATTGCAACCCGTACTAGAAGAAAACCAGGGGAAACACGACACGGGCGAGGGCCATAATGCATGCGCTGACATCATTGATGACATCGGCTGATTTAACATAATATATGGGGTTTAGTTGCTATTACGTGCATGTTAGGATTGTAGTAACATGTAGAACATGTACACGTAATAGGTGACAATAAAAATAGTACAAGCCTAGGATATGTTTTTGAAAATCTAGCGATGCAGTTTACAAAAATAAGAAAAAATATGAACATAGTTGGTTTTATTTTACCGCCTTAGTGAGCTCTCACCCGGAGTCTAAATCAGTAGAACTCTATGTTTGTGTCGACCGCTCGAGGAGTGGGACATGCTTATCTTCAAATTACCATTTGAAGTTTTTTGTAAAAGAAAAATGTAGCCAAACATGGTGGTGAGCTTTAAATCATAAATTATAAAGTATTGTCTAATCCTTTCTCTAGCGTGTTTCTTTAAAAGACTGACATAGACATTTAATGATTAGGACACAAAAGAATCGGCTGGTCACATTGACAAAGAATGATTTTAGGGTCCAAAAGAAATGGTTTAGATACTATAGATGAAAAAATACCAACTAAGATTTTAGTCATGGATGAAAGAAAAACAACGAATATTCACATAAAAAGATATCTTTTGATGTTATTAAAGCTTCATGTCATACTATAACACCTATAGTATTATGGGGGCATACACACTTCTCGGACACATGGAAGTTGCAACCATGCAACTTCTTCTGAATCCAGTTTAAAATCTAAGATTACATACATATAAAGTATTTTTTAAGTAGTTTGTAGATATCTCAATTTATGTACATATAAAGTAATTTGGCACCTCGCGACTACAAAAGATCAATTGGTCAGGTTCAGTGTGAAGGTTAAATCCGATCATTGTTCCATCTATATACAAGTCAAGGCATGTACATAATATCTAAATCTTCGATTGATGAATTTAACACTAGCAAGAAGTGAGGTAATGTCACTTTATATTAAGGAAAATGGATGTACTAACCGGGTTTAAGTCTTCACGGATGCTTTAATTCTCTTTCAATAACAAAAAAAGCACCGTAGGTTCCTCCCTCAATGCACTCTTTAAACAATTAACACTACCAAATAATTGTTAATCACCTGAGATATTTAGAAACTATTCATGAATCTTGCAAGATTATAACAAAAAAAACAATTAAGTTGATACAAAAATACAACTATAATTTATATGTAATGAAAAACTACATTACCATTTTAAAGAATGTAGATCAATAATTATATTGGCTCATGATATGTTTAAACTGTTGAATAAAGGATGCCCCCGAACACCTGCCTAGGTTAGACCTAGAGTTTTCACCTTGCAACTAGAGATGTGGTATTTAAAGAACAAAACAGAGAACAAAATCACCCTGATTTGCTATTCTAGAAATGCCATAAACATGATTCACCAACAAATTAAAGGTGAAAAAATATGTTTTCACACAAGCAATAGTACATTGAGCTTAGAATTGGAGTATAATTCTCTGACCCAAAATTGAAATAACCACAAACCTTCAAATTTATTTCAGAAACAATTTCAACACAATACTACTATGCCCTCACAATTGCGAGGGCCACCCTGCTAGTTTTATACTAAAAGCAAAATAAGTGTGTTTTCAAGACACCACGTAGATCCACATATATTAAAATTATTTGATCCGTCCATCTTAATTATAACGATTAAGATTTAAACCTAGAACAAGTAACGTAATCGATAATCATGTAAGACCTATCACGCAGGTGCAAAAAAGTGACCATCAAAGATTGACACGTAACAAAAATATTCATGTACCCATCAACAACACGTTACATCTTGCATCGTACTAGAGATATCCGTGTCAGAGTCCAAGTCTCATACGTCTTGGAGAAACATCTTCTCTAAAAGAGTCCTTGATCTAGATTACCTCTTGAAATGTAATCCCACTTTAATAGTTTTTCTCTTTTGGACAAACGATTAAGCCCCGATATAGGGGTGTTTCAAAGTATTTGATCTGTCCATCTTAATTATAACGGTTAATATCTATCTACTAATTTCTCTAAAGGTAGGTTAGTCTTTCGGTAATTTTCCGTCCGCTTTTTTCTTTCCGATTATGCCCCTGGTTATTTGAAGAATTTATCTGACCTGCCACCGCATCGGTTTCCCGGTGAAAATCCCCCACCGTGTCCACACCTCAGCGATGGCCGCCTCGCCGCAAATCCGCCCGCCCGCCACCCTCGGCGTATCTAGCCCGCTAATCCTGGCCGAGACCCTCAATCCTCATCGACGACTTGACCGGGCGCGCCTTGAGATCCACCGGTGACGCCGTTATTTCGCCTCGAGATCGATTGAGGCGTTGTCCCCATCCATGCATCGCGTCGGGCGCTGCCCCCACCCCCAAGGAGGAGAGATGGGACGGGGAAGACAGATGGTGCCTCCACAACCTCGACGGCGCCCCTTCCTGCCTCCATAACTGATGCCGCCGGTCCTCCCGCGCCACTGCCTGATAGGTGTGTGTTTATTTCTGAATCCGTTTTCTCCTTCAATGTCTGAGCCACCGGCGTTGTGCCTTCTACTTTCTGACCTGGTCCTATTTGTGTCTCCTCTCTTTGCTGTTCTGGATTTGATCGAATTTGTGTGACGCCACGGAGATAGATCGGCCCGGCCAGGTGGCAGCCGGCAGTGTACGGATGTCGCGTGCGTCGCTGGAATCCAGACGGTCATCATCGGGAATCTATGTCGACGAAGACGGGGAGATCCTCGCCGCAAGGAATTGTCCTTGGGCAGCGCTAGCCCGCCCCTTATTGCCGGCGGCGGAGGTGATTTCCACAGGAGGAGATACATAGGACGGGTCGCATGAGAGAGGAGAGGAGCGTCGATCTCCCTCCGTCGCTTCTTGCGTCAGAGGACGAACCGCCTCTGCCCTCCCTTCCTCCTTCTGCAGAGAGGAACGACCCCGCCGCCGTGCTCCCTTACTATCCTCTCCGGCGAGGAACAGTCCCACGGTCCTATGCGTCCTTCTCATGTCTCTATTCACTTCGCGGCCACAGGTGCCCGTTAACGCGGTGCCCGCGCCCGAGCGAGGTCCATGCCCAGCAGATTGCCTCGGGCGATGTCCTGGACGAGGTCATAGCGGCCGCACATGCAGACGAGTTCATGTCGAACAAGACGTTGGATGTCCAGCAGTTCAAACGTATGAATCATGTGAGGCTGCAGGTATCAAGGTACGACAATCTGCCGATTTAGATGGTTGCTTGAGAATGATTACCAAAAGGATTGAAGTTCCCAAACCTGAAGCTTCTGTCAATCATTTGACACTTAAATACTTTACCCTGTTTGACTGACAATTAGATTGCCTATCCAATTGCCATCTCCAGCCTCCAATCTCGGGTTGCGCTCAGCCGAAGCTTATGTCAATCACCAATCAGCTGACACCTAAATACTTTACCCTATTTGACTGACAATTTGATAATCATAAGCATGTTGACCTCGCATCAGAGAAGTACGTGCTGTCACGGAGCTTGCCCGCGGTGCCCTACTGCAGGTTCGCTTCCGTTCCCTGACATACGGGATGGGGATTGGGACCAAGGCGAGCGAAAATCAGATCGATGTTGGTAGAAATTTCAGAGTTTTATGACGAGGTAGGTTCGTCTCTGTACGTTTCCGTCAGCTAAAATATGTTTCCATCCGTTCGCGGCGCACGGGGTCGAGGACGGAAGCGGGAAGACCGAGATATGGACGCGCTCCAGATCTCCGGCCGATTGTCGTCGACGATAGTTTGTTAGGTGGTATCTCATCTCCGTTGATGCATGTCGTCGTCGAGCTCCGGGATTCCAGCGCCCACATTTCCCTGGCTGTCGCGTGCACTGCCTGATGTTGGCCCTCCTAGGCATCGGCCGCAGGCTGCAGCATCGGGTCCCCAGCCCTCCATGGATTCATGTATCTGTCCCTAAATCATTGAGCCCTACGACTGAGGAAGGAAGGGATAGAGAGGAGGGTCGGTGGGAAGGGAAGTTGGGACCTGTGGGGTGATGCTTGGGCAGGGAATGCCTATGCCGACGACTGGAGTCGCTGGAACAGGGGATGCGCGTGCATGTCGCAGGAGATGCGGGTGTAGGGGACATTGCTGAAGGAGGTGATCGGGGATGCACTGGAGAATGGTTCGACAATGTTTGGGAGGCTGCTGTGTAGGGAGCGCAGCTGTCTGCAACAGACCTTACTCCTCTTGAGGGCAAATATCCTGTGAGGCCCATTGCCGGCAAGCCCACCTGGGATACGCCAATTTAGTGTTCGATAGAATTCCCAAACTAGAAAGCACACTGTTGTGTGATTCGCCGCCACACTGATTCTACACTAGAGTGGCTAAGGACTTCTGGCACGGCGGCCAACCAAGACGGCAGGGACGTATAGTTATTTGAATTCTTCTTAATATAAGCTGAACAATTCCTTTTGCTGTCGATTTGATGTTATTTTCATCGTTCTTGGTCATTTGCAGTGTGAGTTGGTGGTCTCTCCGCTCCGGGAAAGCTCAAGGCCACCGTGGTTGGCAGACCCGACACCAAGAGCCTCCGCGTGGCGTGCCGTAGGACAAAGCCAAGATATTGTTCCTGCCCTGTAACCAACAGATTTGGAGGCGTGAGATCGAGGATCTAACATAAGGATATAAGGCGACGGGCAGAAACCATTACACGTTTTGTTCAGACTAATCTCATGCCCAGCTCAATACAACTCTCGACCATGTATTGGCCTTGTACACCACCACGCAACATACATCACGCACTTGCTTGAATACGTCTTCTACCACTACGTCTTGACTTCAGTCACAGGTGTTGCACTTATTTGGTCTCGTGCTAATTGCGCTTTGCTGCTGCAGAATCTAGCGATGCTACCTAGAGTCAAGTCTAACACAGTTTCCACTTAGCACGTCATCGAGTTTAGATCGGAATCCAACGTGAGCAAGTCAGCGGAGGGAAGCGTCATCTCTGCTCACAAGTGATCAAGGAAGAAAGCTCATTTATGTGTTCTCAATAGCTCACATGTGTGTCCTCTTTCGAACCAATCATTTTTAGCACTTAGTGTCCGATGCCATTGCAATGCCACTATGTGGCTTGAGAAGATATTCAGGACATCCACAATCATCTAGCCAAGATAAGTAAATTCAGGTGTATTTGCATGGTAAAGCACTGAGTTTATGTGCCCAAGAATTTTCTCTGGCTGAATTAATTTAAATTGGGAACATATTCTTCTAAACTGAAAAATAATTTGCCTTCTTCATCTCAGGATGCAGGTGGACGCAGGAGTCCACAAGCCCGCTTGGGCTGCGCCGCAAAAAACATTTCGCGGTGTTGTGGACAGACTGCAGTCCATATGCGGGCCTTGCGGACAAAGTTTTCTATCACCTTCCTACCCGCGCAACCTGCTTAATATACTTGAGTTTCTAACATAAATTAGAATCACTGTGTTGGACAGGGGGTAATCTGTACATTACCCACGATCTCGGATCCTTCTTCTTCTTGGAGGTGTTGTGTCTCCTATTTCACGGTGCTCCCCCAACATGGCAAGCCACTATACAAATGCTCGATCCTCCTATAAGCCGAGAAGAATCGCATCATGCTCCTCGACACCAACGAAATGGTCATTGATGCTTGCTACCTAAAGGAAGGCGAGTTGATCTACCAGCATCGGTGCTCCAGTTCGCTTGCCACAAGGTTGATGTTGCCGGCAATATTCTTCAACCTGATGCCTGCTTTGATCATGAGTATGTTGCCACGCCCGACCTGGTTACTAGCCCTCAGGTAACCTATCATACATGACAGAATTGATGACCAAGAAATTCTTTGCTCGTTTGATACATGTTAATATCTTGTACTTAATTATTTATCAACATGGTATAAAAGTGTCGTGATTGTCCACTCAGGTTGTACTGTAAGTCACTTTAGGTTTGTTCAATAACTGAAATATGCCAGTTGTGTAGTTAGCTACAAGTTTATTCAATGCATGTTCCTTCTCCATAGAGATAATCTGTAGCACGGTGCTTATATTTGTGTTTGCACCGTATGATCTGTCCTTAGTGTAAAAGATTGCTTCGTTGAAGTCAAGAAGGAACCTAAATAGTATATAACATTTTAATTAATGTTTCTGTAGCCCCAGGTGCCATCCAATGAAGAAGAAGAAGATGCTCTTTTAGCAGAGAAACGGGAGGGTCACGTGCTAGGCAATCTTGATGACCGAGCTGTCGACAAGGAAAATCACATATTTGAAGTAGACTATTTCCATTTGGTATCTTCATACTATGTTCTTAATGTAAAAGAAAATCTCAATAATGCGCAAGATTAAATTGCAGAAGTAACATAAAGCTTTATATAATGCAGATAGCAACATGAAATTTCAGCTGATCATTTTATTAGTGAAAGCATCTCGTTGTACTAAACATTTTAGATCAACTTGCAAAAACTGAAGCTTCAGACCGTTTAAATGAGCTTAGACTATTTATCATACGAGCACGACAAATGATATGTAATATGCTCTATACTTGATTTATCCGTAGCAACACACAAGTACAATATGCCATGGGTACTTAGCAAATATGTTCGTATATGTGACGGAAAGAAATCCGACGGCCCGTAGCAACGCACGGGTCTTCAACTATTTAAGCCTAGAACAAGCACTGTAATCGAAAATCATGTACTGACATGTCATGTAGGTGCAAAATATAATTTATATACTAAAAGCAAATATATAGGCGTTTTCGAGACACCATGTTGATCTATATATATTAAAATTATTTGATCTGTCCATCTTAATTTTAATGGTTAAGACTTTAACCTAGAACAAGTAACTTAATCGATAATCATGCAAGACCTTTCATGTAGGTGCAAATATGTGACCGTCAAAGATTAACACGTACCAAAAATATTCAGGTACCTAGTACCAACACATTACATATTGAATCGTACTAGAGCTTTAATATGTAAGCGTGTTGGTGCTACCTCTTGGAGAAACATCTTCTCTAAAAGACTCCTTATCTGTATTAGAGCTTCAATATGTAACGTGTCAGAGTCCATGTCCCATACGTCTCGGACAAACATCTTGTCTAAGGCTGGTCATAGTGATAATACCATACTACTAGTATCATCCATATGATACTAGTGTATAATATTATTTTTATAGTGCATAGTATCATACTAGTACTATATTTAATGATTTATAGAATCTCAATATAAAATTGTATATAAGATTTATTTGTATGAGGATTTTCTAGTTTTACATGCTATGATACGGTATCTAGCTCTGATACTTTAACCATCTTTTTCTTTATTAATTATTGTGCTACATCAGATTTTTACCAACATGGTATGCATAATACTTAGCTATGATACTTTCACTAGAACCAGCCTAAAAGACTCCTTGATCTGTACTACCTCTTGAAATGTAGGCCCACTTTAATACTAGTTTGTCTCTTTTGGACTAACGCTTAAGCCCTAATATAGGGGTGTTTTTGAGACCACGTTGATTCACATATACTAAAATTATTTGATCCATCCATCTTAATTATAATAGTTAAGATTTAAATCTAGAATAAATAACGTAATCGATAATCATGTACAACTTGTCATGTAGGTGCAAACAAGTGACAATCAAAGATTGACACGGTAATAACAAAATGTTGGCTAACTTCAATAGTTTTTCTCTTTTGGACTAACGCTTAAGCCCCAATATATAAGGGTGTTTTCGAAATACCACGTTAATTTACATATACTAAAATTATTTGACCCGTCAATCTTGATTATAACTGTTAAGATTTAAACCTAGAACAAGTAATGTAATCAACAATCGTGTACGACCTGTCAAGTAGGTGCAAATAAGTGACAATCCTCAAGCTTCCGCCTTGCACCCCGATCCTCCATGGATGCACGCTCTCAAGCCCTGCATGCTATTCATCCACCACAGGCTTGAGCCCTCATGCCTGAGCTCGTGAGCCCTCCGGCCCCGGCGCTCGCGCTGTCCTCCGCGGCTGCGCAGTCTCAAGCTGGACAAAACTTAAATGGAAAAAGGTTTCGGTCGGTTTGAAAGAAAAAACATTTCACGTAGTGAGCCTAGCGGGAAAGAGACCAGGCCGTTTGCCCTTGTCCAACAGTTTTTTTTGGTGGATCGGCTCAACCAAGTTTTTAAGGAATAATGCACCCCTTTCATCTCTTGAACCATACATGTCGTAACTAACTAAAAACCTAGCTGACACTATCCTACTAAGGAAAAACAAGTGAACCAAACACAACCTAATTATTTGACCAGACGTGTTAGCTTCTCGAGAGCTCAAAAGAAACCCTAAGGATCACAATGTTTTTCCCTAGCATGATGTTTTCCTCAATTGACTAAGAGCACTAATATTTCAGGTATGGTCCGATCTTCAGGACAAATTTAATCGGCGAAGACCTAATCGTGTCCCTGGATACAGAGCTGAACAACCTAGTGTTCCAGCAAGAGGAGAAGTTGTTCCAGATCTGGTACCCGGAATCGCTGATGAGGATCATGGGAGCTGACTGCATCGTTGCTACGCTCGGGTCCTTCCACAAGCACATGAGGAGTCTGGTCCTCAGGCTCTTTGGCCCTGAGAATCTCAGGCTGGTCCTACTCCACGATGTCCAGCGAACTACCCAGGCCAGTCTGCTCTCTTGGCTGAATCAGCACAACATCGATCTCAAACAAGCAACCTCAAGTGTATGTCAAATTGTCAGCTCAGAATAGCATGCATGTTGTGGCACTCAAGCTCCTACGAGTAGTCATTAATAATATGTAGCATTGTATTATCGTAGATGATATTCAGCGTCACAGCAAAGAGGTTGATCAACTATGATGAGTCCTCAAGCCCAGAGGGGAAGTTGTGGATGCAATTCGATGCATTCCTTCAGGGATTGCTAGCGTTTCCACTCTACATTCCTGGATCAGCTTTCTACAAATGTATGCAGGTAATTAAGAACTATAAAGATACATATATTTTGAAGAAAAGTATTATAAGTAGCAGAGGGAACAGTTAGGATCTAGGTCTTGAACAACCGAAAAGATGTTAATAGAGGACATAAATCAACATGCATAGATAGCTAAGTGAAAATCAAAAATTATAATCAATCATAAAGTGAACTTGGAGTTAACCGTTGGAATTATAACTTTCACCTTGAAATCTGAACAAAAATTGTTTTTTACCATTAAGAAAACTGAATATGGTTAGACTAGGTTGAGATGTATATAAATGGTCACGTGATTGGTCACATTTGACATAATTATTCCTTTATTGTCAGGGGCGGAAGAATGTGATGAAGATTTTAAGGAAATTGCTCGATGAGAGGAAGAAATCACCACATCAGAAGAGCGAGGACTTTCTCGATCTTCTAATTGATGATTTGAAGGAGGAGAAGCATTTAATGAATGAGAATTTTGCCTTGGATTTGCTCTTTGTGTTGCTCTTTGCCGGCTTTGAGACCACTTCATCTGGGATCACTGTCGCACTCAGGTTCCTAACTGACAATCCCAAGGCCTTGCAAGAACTCACGGTAAGAAAGAGAAAAGGCTAGTCCTGATTGGGTTGATGTAACTTCTGTGTGATTCCCAGTATTTACCTCGAGCTTAAGATAAATATAGAGGAGAACAAAAAATTGCTCTATGTAGTTGGGTTGATTTCATATATTTTGTTGACCATATGATTGAATCAGTCTCTTTGATGGTTGTAGGAGGAGCATGAGAACATCCGAAACAGAAGGACTGATCCCGATTCTGAAATAACATGGGAGGAATACAAGTCCATGAAATTTACATCTCATGTATATATCTTGCTTCACCGCAACCACACACACACTTCTAAATTGGTTCTTTAATCGGGAATGAGCACTTAACTATTACATTGTAGGTTATACATGAAGCACTAAGGCTAGGAAACATTGCTCCCGTCATGTTTAGAAAAGCCACAACAGATGTTGACATAAAAGGTACGTAAAACTATGTAAGAAAAACAAGACATGTAGGAGTAACTACTCATATAGATGTAGGCCTATTTGGTTCATAGGAAAAATGCAGGGAAACTATAGTCAGTTTGGTTCAGAGGAATAGAGCAAATAAAAAAATAGAGGAACTATATATACATTTCCTTGAATCTTAATTTCCAAACAGAAACATAAATTTTAGAGTCCATTGAGACCAATTTTTAGAATTCCCATGTGGAAAGTATGAGACCCAGATTTGTAGAGGAAAATAGTTTCCTAAATCCTAATTAGAGTTTCTTCATGTAGCTTAACTTTTATTTTACCATGTTTATTAAACTCTATGTGTTTTTCATGTTTCACTAAACCAAAATCACAAGTTCTAAAAATTCATGTGTTTCTACTATTTTGGTGCACATCTGGATTCCTATCATATTCTTGTGATTCGAAAATCATACAGTTTTAGGTTTCTATGAACAAAATAGTCCCATGTACATTGATACAATTATAACTCTATATATAGAAGGTTAACTAACTATGTTAATATATCAAGTTAACTAACTATGTCTTAACTTATGTTAATATATGATTGTTGTTCATGTAGGTTACACTATCCCAAAAGGATCAAAGATCATGATAAGTCCTTCTAGCGTGCATCTGGATCCTACAATTTACAAGGATCCCAATGCATTCAATCCATGGAGGTGGAAGGTTCGTCAAATTCATTGGGAAATGCCAAATGCATAGATTTTAACAAATAAAGGATGGTCGACCCATATACAAACTTAAAAATACATGACATTATCCCATATGAATGAAATTCTATATTGTTACTAGGGTTCATCCAAAAAGTTGTTCAAAGTTTCTATTATGACTAGGGGAGAATGGGGATTAGCTCAATAATGAAAGGCTAAAATATATAAATAATATTGAAGGCTAAGTGAACTTTGCTCATTAAAGACAAATATTACGTATGGAGGAGTACTGAAGTGTGTAGCGCAAGAAAAATATACGAGAACCAAAGTCTAGCTAACATCCTCAATTCTTTTCCCCTTACATTTTATGTATTAGAGGACAAAAAAGGGATAATGTATCTAGATTCTTATATGCAACGGATAAATATTAGTTGCATTACAAAACCATGTCTTTCTAAAACCTAGTTACTACAACCTTTATTTATAGGATACTGTTGAACCAGCTGGTGGTGCCTCCAAGGAATTCATGGCCTTTGGAGGGGGGTTGCGATTATGTGTTGGTGCTGACTTTGCTAAGCTGCAAATAGCTATCTTCCTTCATTTCTTAGTTACTAAATACAGGTGAAGTTCCTTTTTATTATTTGAGATAGTAGTAAATAATTACAATTGCACCACTGAGGGGTCTTGCGTACTTGTTTTCTTCTAGATTTCCTTTGGCATAGGATAGAAACCACTACCAGGTAAAATTATCCGATCCTATTCTTTTGTGTATGACCTAACGTCTTTCTAGCTGCCATGTCACAGTTAAATGTGGCCAAGTAAGCCGATGCATCAAAGATTTGTAATGTCTACAAAAAATGAGATATGGTGTGCAACTTTAGTGCTCCATTATATGTTGGAAGACATGACTAAAATTATCCTATTTTAAAATTAAAAAACAAGGACTTGATCTCATTAATTTTATTTTTTTGCAACAAAGAAAGGTATGCAAGAAATGAAAATATAATGAAATGTGTAGTAAATCCTAAAAAACATCTTATTGTAGGAAATACATGGGAATGTAGTAAAACTATGATCCGGATTCTCTAGACGTAATGTATTACAGGTGCTCAACAGTAAAATGTTGAAATATGATAGAACAACAATGAAAAATTAAGACTGAAAAATCACCTGAATGCAAAGTAGGATTGTGTAGAACATATTTTTCAGGAACATCGTACATAGGCTCATATTGTATATAAAATTTAAACTTGTCTCTACTGCAGGTGGAAGGCGATTAAGGGAGGAACTATGGTGCTTTCCCCTGGACTACAATTCCCCGATGGGTTTCACATCCAACTTCTCCCAAAAGCTTGATTTGTGGTTCTTGAACGTGCATACATACAATATCTTTGTGATCAAAAGGGTATGTAACAATGTTGCTTAATTACTTGTTATATGGCCATTGACTGAGACACGCAAGGGATATTGCTAAATAAGAGCTTTACCGTGAGCATAAATTATTTGTATATTTATCCTTGTGTGATATATAAACATATGCTTTTGCCTCCTACACGTAAAAAGTTATGAGTATTTTACTATGTTGCTATATACTCCGTATGTGTCTTAATATAAGATGTTTAAGCGATCCCTAGTCAATTTTTGTTGAGTTCTGAAATTTTGAGAGCTCCCTTTTACCCCTCGATTTTGTCGCACACGGCTGCGTTGCGCCACACACACCCCACTCCTAGATCTCTCTTCCTCACTTCCTACAGCTAGTACACCGCCTTTCTCCCCACATGACATGTCGTACACCGCCCCTGGCTGATAGCTCCAAATATAGACACTTTGTATCGAGGATTTCAATTGGTTTTCACCGGGTTTCGTTGATTTTGATCTTTCAACTAAAGCTAATATTGCAAGTTAGTGAAACATTGTTCTTTTGTGATGAATTTCTGGAGATGGACACTTTTGGAAGATCCGAGAGCATTTATGGGCTAATCACACCTAAATGAACAAATCTCCAATTGAAGACATTTCCATCCTCGCCGAGCCCTTAACGCCCTGCAGTATGGTCGGAGGCCGCCCATATGGTCCGCCTGCATGACCCTCCATCACCTCTGCTATATCAATACAAGAACACAGCCGCAACACACCGTCCCAGAAGAGAGGAGATCAGATATGAAGGAGAAGAACTACACCTCGTCCTTCAAAGATCCCTAGCCTCTTGATCATCAACTCTACCCTAATTCCCCACTTGTACTGTGTGTGTGAGAGATTCATACTTGTAAGATTAGGGATTAGAGAGAGAGCGTCCTCGTCGACGTCCCTAGGAGATTGCTCTTGTTCATATTTTTGTACAATGGGAGGAGGCCAGGGCCGGTGGATCCCTGGAACGCATGGTGGTTGCGGTCGTGAATCCGATGGAGAAGAGGTCTACGCCTACTCCTTCTTCGGTGCCCAGCGTTGGGTCGCTTGCAAGCATTCTGAGCTCGAGCCCCTCCCCGGGCTCTTCTGCGACTGGAATCAACGAGGGTGAGCGGACAAGAGGAGGGGCGTGGGGGTCCTGGTGCCGGATAGTGGGGATGCATGTGGAACTTGACTAAATGGAAAGAGGGAACTAGGGAACAAGCGAGTAGGGAGCGGACAGGGAGAAATTCCAGGGGACACATGACCATGCCGGAGTGATGGGGAGGCAGGTGAGGCAGGCGACAAACCCCACCCGAGTGATTTCGAGGCAGTTGAGGGTGCGTAGAATGTCGCCGGAGTGGTGTGGGACAGTGGAGAGGACCGAGAACTCTCTAGGGCAGTGAAGAGGAAGATGAGGTGGAGCCAAACCTTGTCGCCAGCAGCTAGGATACATGGAGGTGGACCGGGACGTCACTGGGACGGTGGGTAGGCAAAGTTGAGTATGGGGCCGGTTTATCTGATTTTGTGTGTGAGAGAGAGTTTGGTGTGAGTTTGTAAACTCTTTGTTGGGGACCTTTGTGTAAGGTTTTGACCAGGCCGGTGTTCACACGCGTCTACTTCAGGAAAACAAGGTGACGGTCGAATATATTAAATCATTTTTGTGCATCGTGTTTTTAACGGATGTTATGCATTTGGATCATGGACATGCTTTCATCGTTGGGTCACACGACTGTATTTTGACTCCATAGAGAAAGGAGTAGGATTTAAAAGACATATTCATATTATAAATTTATAAGAGGTGTTGCCATGTGCACACTTACTAGTAGTTTAAATAATGAACTAACTAATTCTATCTTAACATGCATCTCTAGATGATGAAACCTCTAGCTAGCTACTCGATCGGGACTTGTATTAATTTGGTCACTTTTGTAATTCAATTTCAATGTCAAGAACTAATTAATACTTTCAACTACGTGTAAACTATATATAGATTTCGGGTCAAAAAAAAAATAGATTCTAACGTCTGAATACTTTTTACTGTTTGCAAAATATTTGTAAAATTACTCTCAAACATTAGCCGAATTACCCTAACGCAAAATGAAAATTAAAATCTAGAAAACAATACAGATGACGTTTCCCTGTACAAATACTAGGCAACTTTGCGCGGCAACACCCGCACCCTCGGCATTAGCTCAGTTGTGTACATGGCTAGGTTCGACATCGACATGATTTTTGGAAGTTGTATAAGAGAATTACCGTCAAAGAAAATATACACAATTGAGAAATGACGGGAAATTTAAAAATATTGTCGTACACGTAGGCTAACTAACTTCTGAAAATTATGTCCTAAAAGGTGTGTGCAGAAAGTGTAGTTAAAAAGAAAGAACGTAAAGAATAGCGTCTAGGTAACTTCCTGTCCGAGAAAAGTTGCGCCAAAATTATCATCAAAGAGCCTACAAGGAGGAATAAAAAAACCAAAAAAAAAGGAAAAAAATAACGCTGCTGCATGGGACAGCATGGCGGGGCCTGAATTGGACCTTAAAGCAATCTAAAAAATAACGTCGTGTACACGTAGGTTAACTATCTACTAAAATTATGGATAGAAAGGTGTGTCAAAAATTATCGCCGAGTAGAACATAAAAAATACCATCTAGATAATTTCTTGTTTTGAGAAATAGACGTAGTTAACCACGTTTGAAAAAAAATAGCCAAAAAGTTGCATCACAAAGTCTAAAGAGAGGGGAAAAAGAAACAAAAGCAATTAGTAATGCATGTCATTATACTGTGCATGGCGGACCATGTGTTTAGTACCATTACTGTTCACTGTGCTGTTCGTGCATGGCCATTTACTGTTAAGTTAGGCCAAAAATCATAATCAAAGAGCCTACAAAGAATTACCAGAAAACTAAAAAAGAAAGAAAACTTAACACAGTAGCATAGGACCCGTGGCGGAGACTGAATTGGACAGAAAAAGCAATCTTGAAAAATGACGTGGTACATGTAGCCTACTAGAAGGTGTCTCGATATATTTGTTTTACAAACCTAAAACATCTTATATTTCTAAATGAATGGAGTACCTTCTAAAAGTTATGGCCAAAAATGTGTGTCAAAAATTATCATCGAGTACTAGTTAATAAGAAAGAACGCAAAAATACATCATCCAGATAACTTCTTGTTTGAGAAATAAAGGTAGCCGAACGGTCTAAAGAGAGGAACCAGAAAACGAAAAAAAAACATCGGGTTTGATGGATCATGGTACTGTACCTTGCCATGTTCGTGGTACGGTTGATGGATCATGTATTGTTTTATAGTACCGTTACTGTTTATGGTGATGTTGTATGTATCTATTTATAATTTATTTATCTATCTATGAGTAGTAAAAGGGTTGTGGTTGGAAGCAGCGCATGGTGTTTGCAGTATCTGCTAAAGATGCTTTTAACATCTTTCGCCGCGCGCCGCAGGTAAGTTTCACCATTCGTCGACATGGAAGAGATTTCCGCTGCTGCAGCATCCGCACATGAGAAACATGAAAGAACTATAGTAGAAGTGAAGAGCAGTAGAACACTATACTGGTGGTAGGCGCGCGGGTGGTATTTTGCTCCTCGCTTTCTCATGTAGGCCATGTGATATAATGTCGTGGACCCCTTACAATGTAGCTCCGGCCGGCCGTGTGCACAACGTGCGCTCCCCGCGCGCGGGGGGTCTATATAACGGACCAAACAAACGCAGCGAGAGAGAGATATCCACACCATTCGTTTGCCTCGCTCGATCGTAGCAGCTAGAGCAACACGGACGTGCAGTGAAGTGAGCTGCCTGCTAGGATGTGGGGTAGTACCGTAGTCCTACTGCTGGCTGAGGCAGATGCCATGCCTTGGCTTGCTGCCATGGCCGTAGCGGCCAGCTTGGTACTGATAACGAGACGATGTTGGGTCTCACGCAGCGACCCAAGGCTGCCGCCGGGGTCGAGGGGGCTCCCCGTCATCGGCGAGTCGCTCGAGTTCTTCACCGCCAGCCCGTCGCTCGAGCTCATCCCCTTCTTGAAGCGACGTCAAGAGAGGTACTGTAACTATAATGGGTATATTATCAGTCCTGTGCGTCGTCCTCGGCCCTCTAGTTAACTCCGACTTGTCATAATCATGCAACTCAACTACAGTAATGGTCTCTAGAAAAGAATCAATGGGTTCGCCAAATTTAGTTGCACGTTTATTTTTGTATTTGCAAGGACAGGACACGCACACAAGAATTTCCTAAGGAATTATCATTCTGAACGATCGATAATCTCCATACATGGGGTAGCTAACTAATAAAAACTAGCTGCCACTATCCTACTGAGGAATAGCAACTGAACCAAACACAACCTACTTATTTGACCAAGTGTGTTAATTACCTTCTCCAGTGCACAAAAGAAACCCTAAGGATCACAAAAATTGTTGCCCTAGGCCCTAGCACGATGCTTTCCTAAATTTACTAAGAGCATTAATATTTCAGGTATGGCCCGATATTCAGGACAAATTTAATTGGCGAAGACCTAATAGTGTCCATGGATATAGAGCTGAACAACCTAGTGTTCCAACAAGAGGAGAAGTTGTTCCAGATCTGGTACCCAGAATCGTTGATGAGGATCATGGGAGCTGACTGCATCGTTGCTACGCTCGGGTCCTTCCACAAGCACATGAGGAGTCTGGTCCTCAGACTCTTTGGCCCTGAAAATCTCAGGTTGGTACTACTCCACGATGTCCAGCGAACTACCCAAGCCACTCTGATCTCCTGGCTCAATCAGCACAGCATCGAACTCAAACAAGCAACCTCAAGTGTATGTAAAATTTTCAGCTCAGTATAGCATGCATGTTGTGGCACACAAGATCCTACGAGTAGTCATTAATTAAGTGTAGCTTTGTCTTATCGTAGATGATATTCAGCGTCACAGCAAAAAGGTTAATCAACTATGATGTGTCCTCAAGCTCGGAGGGGAAGTTGTGGATGCAATTCGATGCATTCCTTCAGGGACTGCTAGCGTTTCCACTCTACATTCCTGGCTCGGCTTTCTACAAATGTATGCAGGTAATTAAAAACTATATAAATACATATATTTTGAAGGAAATAATTATAAGTAGTGGAGGGAACAGTTAGGATCCAGGTCTCGAACGACCGAAAATATGTTAATAGAAGACATAAATCAACAATCATAGATAGCTAGGTGAAAATAAAAACTTATAATCAATCATAAAGTGAACATGGAGTTAACCGTTGAAATTATAACTTTCACCTTGAAATCTCAATAGAATTTGTATTTTACCATTAAGAAAAGTAAATATGGGTAGACTAGGTCGAGATGTATATAAATGATAACGTGATTAGTCAGATTTGACATAATTATTCCTTTATTGCCAGGGGCGGAAGAATGTGATGAAGATTTTGAGGAAATTGCTTGATGAGAGGAAGAAAGCACCACATCAGAAGAGCGGTGACTTTCTTGATCTCCTAATTGATGATTTGAAGGAGGAGAAACATTTAATGAACGAGAAATTTGCCTTGGATTTGCTCTTCGCATTGCTCTTTGCCGGCTTTGAGACCACGTCATCTGGGATAACTGTCGCACTCAGGTTCCTAACTGACAATCCCAAGGCCTTGCAAGAACTCACGGTAAGCGAGAAAAAAAACTAGTCCTGATTG
The DNA here is from genome assembly GCA_030063025.1 of Avena longiglumis. NCBI lineage: Eukaryota > Viridiplantae > Streptophyta > Magnoliopsida > Poales > Poaceae > Avena > Avena longiglumis. Next base: position 479,577,899 of record CP125978.1, on the reverse strand, counting down.
GGTTGATGTAACTTCTGTGTGATTCCCAGTATTTACCTCAAGCTTATGCTAAATATAGAGGAATACGCAAAAATGTCTCTATGTAATTGGGTAGATTCCATATATTGTGTTGACCATATGAGTGAATCGGTCGCTTTGATGGTTGTAGGAGGAGCATGAGAACATCCGAAAAAGAAGGACTGATCCTGATTCTGAAATAACATGGGAGGAATACAAGTCCATGAAATTTACATCTCATGTATATATGTTGCTTCACCACAACCACACACACTTCTAAATTGGTTCATGAATCATGAGTGCTAACTTAAATATTACATTGTAGGTTATACATGAAGCACTAAGGCTGGGCAACATTGCTCCTGTCATGTTTAGAAAAGCCACAGCGGATGTTGACATAAAAGGTACATAAAACTATGTAAGAAAAACAAGACATGTAGGAGTAACTACTCATATAGATGTAGGCCTATTTGGTTCATAGGAAAAATGGAGGGAAACTATAGTCAGTTTGGTTCAGAGGAATAGAGCAAATAAAAAAGAGAGGAACTATATATGCATTTCCTTGAATCTTAATTTCCAAACAGAAACATAAATTTTAGAGTCCATTGAGACCAATTTTTAGAATTCCCATGTGGAAAGTATGAGACCCAGATCTGTAGAGGAAAAATAGTTTCCTAAATCCTAATTAGAGTTTCTTCGTGTAGCTTAACTTTTATTTTACCATATTTATTAAACTCTATGTGTTTTTCATGTTCCACTAAACCAAAATCACAAGTTTTAAAAATTCATGTGTTTCCTACTATTTTGGTGCACACCTGGAGTCCTATCATATTCTTGTGATTCTAAAATCACATAGTTTTAGGTTTTTGTGAACAAAATAGACCCATGTACATTGATACAATTATAACTCTATATATAGAATCTTAACTAACTATCTTAATATAGCAAGTTAACTAACTATGTCTTAACTTATGTTAATATATGATTGTTGTTCATGTAGGTTACACTATCCCAAAAGGATCAAAGATCATGATAAGTCCTTCTAGTGTGCATCTGGATCCTACAATTTACAAGGATCCCAATGCATTCAATCCATGGAGGTGGAAGGTTCGTCAAATTCATAGGGAAATGCCAAATGCATAGATTTTAACAAATAAAGGATGGTCGACCCATATACAAACTTAAAAATACATGACATTATCCCATATGAATGAAATTCTATATTGTTATTAGGGTTCATCCAAAAAGTTGTTCAAAGTTTCTATTGTGACTATTGGATTAGCTCAATATTGAGAATGAAAGGCTAAGATATATAAATAATATTGAAGGCTAAGTGAACTTTGCTCATTAATGACAAATATTACGTATGGAGGAGTACTGAACAGTGTAGCGCAAGAAAAATATACAAGAACCAAAGTCTAGCTAACATCCTCAATTCTTTTCCCCTTACATTTTATATATTAGAGAATAAAAAAGGGATAATGGATCTAGATTCTTATATGCAACGGATAAATATTAGTTGCATTACAAAACCATGTCTCTCTAAAACCTAGTTACTACAACCTTTATTTATAGGATACTGTTGAACCAGCTGGTGGTGCCTCCAAGGAATTCATGGCCTTTGGAGGGGGGCTGCGATTATGTGTTGGTGCTGACTTTGCTAAGCTGCAAATAGCTATCTTCCTTCATTTCTTAGTTACTAAATACAGGTGAAGTTCCTTTTTATTATTTGAGATAGTAGTAAATAATTACAATTGCAACACTGAGCGGTCTTGCGTGCTTGTTTGCTTCTAGATTTCCTTTGGCATAGGATAGAAACCACTACCAGGTAAAATTATCCGATCCTATTCTTTTGTCTATGACCTAACGTCTTTCTAGCTTCCATGTCACAGTTAAATGTGGCCAAGTAAGCCGATGCATCAAAGATTTGTAATGTCTACGAAAAATGAGATATGGTGTGCAACTTTAGTGCTCCATTATATGTTGGAAGACATGACTAAAATTATCCTATTTTAAAATTAAAAAAAAAGGACTTGATCTCATTAATTTTATTTTTTTGCAACAAAGAAAGGTATTCAAGAAATGAAAAGGTAATGAAATGTGTAGTAAATCCTAAAAAACATCTGATTGTAGGACAGACATGGGAATGTAGTAAAACTATGATCCTGACTCTCTAAACGTAATGTGTTAGACGTGCTCAATAGTAAAATGTTGAAATATGATAGAACAACAATGAAAAATTAAGACTGAAAACTCACCTGAATGCAAAGTAGGATTGTGTAGAACATATTTTTCAGGAACATCGTACATAGGCTCATATTGTATATAAAATTTAAACTTGTCTCTACTGCAGGTGGAAGGCGATTAAGGGAGGAACTATGGTGCTTTCCCCTGGACTACAATTTCCCGATGGGTTTCACATCCAACTTCTCCCAAAAGCTTGATTTGTGGTTCTTGAACGTGCATATACATACAATATCTTTGTGATCAAAAGGGTATGCAACAATGTTGCTTAATTACTTGTTATATGGCCATTGACTGAGACACGCAGGGGATATTGCTAAATATGAGCTTTACTGTGAGCATAAATTATTTGTATATTTATCCTTGTGTGATATATAAATATATCATTTCGTCTCCTACACGTAAAAAGTAATGAGTGTTTTACTATGTTGCTATATACTCTGTATGTGTCTTAATATAAGATGTTTAAGCGATCCCTAGTCAAATTTTGTTGAGTTCTGAAATTTGGAGAGCTCCCATTTTTACCCCTCGATTTCGTCGCACAAGGTTGTGTTGCGCCACACACACCCCACTCCTAGATCTCTCTTCCTCACTTGCTCCACCTAGTACACCGCCTTTCTCCTGACATGACGTGTCGTACACCGCCCCTGGCTCCCCCATGTTGTCGCCTGGTGATAGCTCCAAATATAGACACTTTTTATCGAGGATTTTCCATTGGTTTTCACTGGGTTTCGTTGATTTTGATCTTTCAACTAAAGCTAGTATCGCAAGTTAGCGAAACATTGTTCTTTTGTGATGAATTTCTGGAGATGGACACTTTTGGAAGATCCGAGATCATTTATGGGCTAATCACACCTCAATGAAAAAATCTCCAATTGAAGACATTTCCATCCTCGCCGAGCCCTTAACGCCCTGCAGTACGGCCGGAGGCCGCCGATACGGTCCGCTTGCATGACCCTCCATCACCTCTGCTATATCAATACAAGAACACAACCGCAGCACACCGTCCCATAAGAAAGGAGATCAGATATGAAGAAGAAGAAGAACTACACTTCATCCTTCAAAGATCCCTAGCCTCTTGATCATCAACTCTACCCTAATTCCCCACTTGTACTGTGTGTGTGAGAGAGCTTCATACTTGTAAGACTAGGGATTAGAGAGAGCGTCCTCGTCGACGTCCCTAGGAGATTGCTCTGGTTCATATGTTTGTACAATGGGAGGAGGCCAGTGCCGGTGGATCCCTGGAACGCATGGGGGTTGCGGTCACGAATCCGATGGAGAAGAGGTCTACGCCTACTCCTTCTTCGGTGCCTAGCGCTGGGTCTCTTGCAAGCATCCTGAGGTCGAGCCCCTCCCCGGGCTCTTCTGTGACTGGAATCAACGAGGGTGAGCGGAGAAGAGGATGGGCGTGGGGGTCCTGGTGCCGGGTAGTGGGGATACATGTGGAACTTTACTAAATGGAAAGAGGGAACTAGGGAACAAGCGAGTAGGGAGCGGGCAGGGAGAAATTCCAGGGGACACATGACCATGCCGAAGTGATGGGGAGGCGGGTGAGGCCGGTGACGAACCCCACCCGAGAGATTTTGAGGCAGGTGAGGGTGCACAGAATATCACCGTCGCCGAAGTGGTGTGGGACAGTTGAGGGGATCGGGAACTCTCTAGGGCAGTGAAGAGGAAGATGAGGTGGAGCCAAACCTTGTCGTCGCTGGAGCAGCTAGGATACATGGAGGTGGACCGGGATGTCACTGGGATGGTGGGTGTTGATGGCGCCTGAAAGCGATTCGTCAAGAAATCCCAAAGAGCAAGGTGTGAAGAGCACAACAGCAAGTCTTCCCTTAGTAAGAAACCGAGGTTATCGAACCAGTAGGAGGAAGGAAACGTCTCAAAGGTGTTGCTAGCAACTTGGAAACCTGCACAACACAAACTCAAGACTTTGCCCCAATGAACAGTGAGGTTGTCAATCTCACCGGTTGCTGTAACAAAGGATTAACTGTATGGTGTGGAAGGTAATGGTGGTTTGCAGAAAGTAAACAGGAACAGTGGAAGATGTATGAATGGTAAAATATTGGACCGGGATCCATAGTTCACTAGAGGTGTTCTCCTTAGATAAACAAACATGGCATGCTGGGTAAACAAATTACAGCGGGGCAATTGACAGGACTAAGCAAGTCATAATAATGCAATACTAGACATTCATGATCCTATGAGATTCGATTGGGAAAATACAACAAGATACATAGACCGCCATCCAACTGCATCTATGACTAGAAATCCACCTTCACGTTATCATCCGAACCCCCTCCAGTATTAAGTTGCAAGCAACAGATAACTGCTTTAAGCAAAGTGTGTAAGGTAAACAATCCACTTGTTCAATGAACAAGAGAACGTTGTTTTCTCCCTAGTGTCAACAACACATCTACAACCTTAGAGATTTCTGTCACTTCACTTAGATTAAATATAGGCATGAACCCACTATCGAGCATAAATACCCCCTCTTGGAGTCACTAGCATCTACTTGGCCAAGATAGCTACTAGAAACAGAGAGCATGCAAGACCACAAACAACACATACATGATAGAATCAATAAGACAAAACCATTAATCAATATGACATAGTAATCTCAATACCCATTAGATCCCCGCAAACACAACATGCATGATTACAAATAAATGAGATCTTGATCATGAATGGAGCTCACAAGATCTAAACATGATAGCACAAAGGAGGATATACAACCATCTAGCTACTACATGGACCCGTAGTCCAAGGTGGAACTACTCACGCTTCATACCGGAGGCTGGCATGATGAAGAATAAGGCCTCCGGGATGATCTCCCCTCCGGCAGGGTGCCGGGAAGAGCTTCAGATCCCCCTGATCTAGGGACTATGGTGGCGGCGGCTACAGACGGTTTCGTGGAATATTGATCGGATACTTAGGGTTTATGCATCGGGGGGTCTTTATAGGCGAAGAGTCTGAGGCGGCCAGGTGGTCACACCCAGCGCGACTAGGTTAGACCGCTCGCCATGGGTGTGGCCCCGGTGCCTCCCTCCGCCTCGCACTGCCTGTGTTCCCCACGGTAAAATATTGACCTTTTCTTTCATCCAGCCGATTCGAGAATATAGATTTTCTGCCTTTCTGGAACCAAAAGCAAAAGGAAACAAGCAATTGGCACTATGGCATCTTGTTAATAGGTTAGTACCAGAAAACATATAAAAACACCTCAAAGTGTAGACAAATCAAAGCAAAGTAGATACTAAACAAGCATGGAACATAAAAAATTATAGATACGTTTCCGACGTATCAAGCATCCCCAAGCTTAACTTCTGCTCGTCCTCAAGTAGGTAAGTGATAAAAAGAATAATTTTTGAGGTGACATGCACCCTCAAAATCAAGATCAAACCATTTGCAATCATTGAAAGCTGGGATCAAAGAACTCTAAACATGAGCATGAAAGATGGAGTTCTAACAGTAAGACAAAGTAACTATGCATGCAACATGAAAGGTTACAAACAAAGATCATAAATAACATGCATTGAAAAATGTTTGTTTGTTTCACATACAGAAAACATGGCATAGTGGCATTCAGCTTGTCCCTCATGGAGTAGCAAATATATGCATAGGACACCTTCAAAGTTCATAAGAGTGACTAGATAAAAATAGCACAAGAACAAGTAATATCAACAATATGCATCAATCAATAAGTTTTAGGACAATGCATATAGAACTAAGAATGGCAACTATGCTCTCTTAACTGGTGCCTAAAGGTAGAAGGTGGAGACTCAATATAATGGTGGAAGAAAGGCCCTTCATAAGGGAAGCAGGGATTTCAAGTTTCAAAAAGAGCTTCCAAAAATTATGGTACTTGTTAGCTTTCAGCTCTCATTGCCCCTATCATAAGCATCTTGAAGTGATTAAGGTTAAAGTGAACAAACTATGGAGTATATGATTGATAAAGTATAAGTTGGCAATATCATGTCCCTTGAATACGAGGGCCGCTCCTCATGCTACTCAAGTTTAGTTACTTGCATGTTCTTGTCATAGTAAGTACATGTGTATCATAGAGAACCGCCAACGGGGTACCCCTTGCATTTGATACAGGAGCTATCCCATAATCAAAATGACAAGGCAAGCAGACAATGAGAATCTCAACATTCTTCTTATTTACCATGGGAATATGGTGCTTTTTTTCTCTCTTTCCTCTTTTCTCATTTTTTTTCTTTTTCTTAGTCTCTTTTTTATAAGAAGAATGCTTCATAGATGTCACTATGGTGACTCTCCAAGTTTCCACCATGATTAGGCATGGTTTACGCTAGCGGCCCAGGCGTTTCTCTAGCACACATACATACCTCCATGGACTTACAAGCTCCCCTTTCATTTCACACCGACGACATACATAGACAAAAGAGCATGACATCAACTGTGTACAAAGTACAATTACAATGTTGAAAGCATTCCCCATGACAGCATGTGATGGCGTGTTGTCAACGCCTTGTTGGGAGACCCCAAGAGCAAGGTGTGATGAGCACATCAGCAAGTTTTCCCTCAGTAATAAACCGAGGTTATCGAACCAGTAGGAGGAAGGAAACGACTCAAAGGTGTTGCCAGCAACTTGGAGACCTACACAACACAAACTCAAGACTTTGCTCCAACAAACAACGAGGTTGTCAATCTCACTAGTTAGCTATAACAAAGGATTAACTGTATGGTGTGGAAGGTAATAGTGGTTTGCAACAAGTAACAGTGGAAGATGTATCAATGGTAAAGATTGGACCGGGGTCCATAGTTCACTAGAGGTGTTCTCCTTAGATAAACAAACATGGCATGCTGGGAAAATAAATTACAGCAGGTCAATTGACAGGACTGAGAAAGGTATAACAATGCAATACTAGACATTCATGATCCTATGAGATTCGTTGGGCAATACAACAAGATACATAGACCGCCATCCAACTACATCTATGAATAGAAGTCCACCTTTGGGTTATCATCTAAACCCCCTCCAGAATTAAGTTGCAAGCAAAAGACAACTGCTTTAAGCAAAGTGTGTAAGGTAAACAATCCACTTGTTCCATGAACATGAGACCGTTGTTTTCTCCCTAGTGGCAACAACACATCTACAACCTTAGAGATTTCTGTCACTTCCCTTAGATTAAATAGAGGCATGAACCCACTATCGAGCATAAATACCCCCTCTTGGAGTCACTAGCAACTACTTGGCCAAGGTAGCTACTAACAACGGAGAGCATGCAAGATCACAAACAACATAGACATGATAGAATCAATAAGACAAAACAATTAATCAATCTGACATAGTAATCTCAATATCCATCGGATCCCCGCAAACACAACATGCATGATTACAAATAGATGAGATCTTGATCATGAACGGAGCTCACAAGATCTAAACATGAAAGCACAAAGGAGGAGATACAACAATCTAGCTACTACATGGACCCGTAGTCCAAGGTCGAACTACTCACGCTTCATACCGGAGGCTGGCATGATGAAGAATAAGGCCTCCGGGATGATCTCCCCTCCGGAAGGGTGCCGGGAAGAGCTTCAGATCCCCCTGATCTAGGGACGATGGTGGCGGCGGCTATATACGGTTTCGTGGAATATTGATCGGGTACATAGGGTTTAGGCATCGGGGGCTTCTTATAGGCGAGGAGGCGAGGCAGGGGGCCGCCAGGGCGGCTGCACCCCCAGGCGCGGGGTGGGCCCACCCGCGCGGCCAGGTGGTGTGGCCCACTGGTGAGTCTCCTCTGTCTCGTATTTCGGCTTCGTTTTCCCCACGGTAAAATATTGACTTTGGCTTTTGTCCCGTCCAATTTCGAGAATATTGATTTTTTGCCTTTATGGAACCAAAAACAGAAGAAAACATGCAATGGGACTATGGCATCTTGTTAATAGGTTAGTACCAGAAAACATATAAAAATACCTCAAAGTGTAGACAAAGCAAAGCAAATTAGATACTAAACAAGCATGGAGCATCAAAAATTATAGATACGTTTCAGATGTATCAAGCATACCCAAGCTTAACTCCTACTCGTCCTCGAGTAGGTAAGTGATAAAAATAATAATTTTTGAGCTGACATGCACCCTCAAAATCAAGATCAAACCATTTGCAAGCATTGAAAGCTGGGATCAAAGAACTCTAAACATGAGTATGAAAGATGGAATTCTAACAGTAAGACAAAGTAACTATGCATGCAACATGAAAGGCTACAAACAAAGATCATGAATAACATGCATTGAAAAACGTTTGTTTGTTTCACATACAGAAAACATAGCATAGTGGCATTCAACTTGCCTCTCATGGAGTAGCAAATAGATGCATAGGACACCTTCAAAGTTCATAAGAGTGACTACATAGAAATAGCACAAGAACAAGTAATATCAACAATATGCATCAATCAATAAGTTTTGGGACAATGCACATAGAACTAAGAATGGCAACTATGCTCTCTTAATTGGTGCCTAAAGGTAGAAGGTGGAGACTCGATATAAAAGTGGAAGAAAGGCCCTTCATAAAGGAAAGCAGGGATTTCAAGTCTCAAAAAGAGATTCCAAAAATTATGGTACTTATTAGGTTTCACCTCTCATTGCCCATATCATAAGCATCTTGAAGTGATTAAGGTTAAAGTGAACAAACTATGCAGTATATGCTTGAAAAAGTATAAGTTGGCAATCTCATGTCCCTTGAATACGAGGACCACTCCTCATGCTACTCAAGTTTAGTTAATTGCAAGTTCTTGTCATAGTATATGTGTATCATAGAGAACCGTCAATGGGGGTACCCCTTGCACATGGTACATGAGCTATCCCTTAACCAAAATGATAAGGCAAGCAGACAATGAGCATCTCAACATTCTTCTTATTTACCATGGGAATATGGTGTTTTTTCTCTCTTTACTATGTTCTCATATTTTTTATCTTTTTCTCAATCCCTTTTTCTATCTCTTTTTTTATTAGAAGAATGCTTCATAGATGTCCCTATGGTGATGCTGCAAGTTTCCACCATGATTAGGAAAGGGTTAGGCTAGCGGCCCAAGCGTTTCTCCAACACACATACATAAATCCATGGACTTAAAAGCTCCCCTTTCATTTCACACCGACGACATCCATAGACCAAAGAGCATGATATCAACTATGTACAAAGTACAAGTGCAATGTTGAAAGCGTTCCCCATGACAACATGGTTCTGCTAATTCCAACGTATAAGTGCAAGCATATACAACATAGATGGCACAATGGTTCAAGTTTATTAGGGGAAAGAAATATAAAGTGTGCCATCAAGTTCGTGAGAGCTTTAATCACTAAGTTTTCACATAACAAAATACTTTTTTAATTGGAAGATAGATGAAAACAAGAATATACTTGGAATGGTGTAACACACCATGTATAGGAATTTATAGTGGACACTTTGGAATAACTTGGTTTCTTGGGGGTTGGAAGCATGAGTAGAGCTTACTCATACAAGTGGAGGCTAGCAAAAGACTGGGAGCAACCAACTAAGAGAGCAATAATGGCCATAATCATGCAGAGCGACAAAACATTACTAATCAAAGCATACAGTGCTACTACAAGTCAAGGACTAAATGATCATAGAGGCTAATGTGACTTGTTCATAGTCATAACATGGTGTGAGCATGTGCCAAGTCAATCCAAACAAAACATCAAAGGAGAATACCACAATACTATGCTTTTGTATGCTAAAACAACACATGATTCTTTCAAGGCACACTAAGCAATCACAATTGTTTGGAACAAGTCATGCTACAACAATAATCACTAAGAATAAGGTCAAAACAACACCTAGCATGACATGCTAAAGTCTAAGTCACACTCAAAGCAAGCTCCACTTGTACTACTCAAGCAAGAACTTTCTACTCATTTCCAACACCAATCAACTTATTTGAAACAACACAGCGAGAACGGGGGTCCAAACTAATTTATTCAAGAAAACTAAGGAAACTAAGCAAAGAAAACGAAAACTAAGACGCTACAAGAACACCACAACTATGCATGAAACAATAATAACAAAGTGTCTAGAAAGACCTGACTTTTTATTGATGAAGAAGGGGATGCCTTGGGCATCCCCAAGATTTGACGCTTGTACCTCTTGAATATTTCTTGGGGTGACACCGGGGCGCAATACCCAAGCTTGAGCTTGGGTCCATTTTTCATCTCATTACATCATTCTCTCTCTACACCTAAAAATTTTCCTTCATACAAAACTTCACACAATCTTCATTAGCAACATTAGTGTATTCCAAACATAATAGACCTTTGGGTTTATCTTTGTAATAAAAAAACTTTCACTAAAAACACAAGCTACTGTAGAAATTCCCTCAAAAAGTTCAATTTCCCAAAAATAACCCAAAAAGGAATCAATAAGAAGCAAATCGAAATAATGGTAGAAATCTGTCAAAACAGACCAGCAGATAGAAAGCGATTTTTTCGAAGACCTTATGTTGCTCAAATCAAAAAGTGTTGAACTAACTAAAGTTATATAGGATACTCGGGGATTTATTAGAAAAATATCAGCTCAATCCTACTTACATAGATTCCTCAAGAATTTTTACGGTGGAGTACAAAAATCTGTTTCGGGACAACAACTCCCCAAATCTTACTTCCCTCTCATTATAGGTCATTCTTGGCACAAAAAGCAAACAAAAAGGATAAGGAGAGGTCATTAAGGAATTAATAACTTCCAAGACTCAAGAAAACTCTTGGGTTATCTCCCAACAAGTACTTTTCTTTAACGCTTTTAAGTTAGGCACAAAATCTTGAGAAAATGCTCACATGATGAATGTGAATTGAAGTAAAAGAGAGCATCAAGAAGCAAATTCAAAACATATTTAAGTCTAACCCACGACCTATGCATAGGAATATTGTAATAAAATAAATCCACAAAGAACAAAGTTACAAGCATAGGAAGATAACAAGAGTAACTTCAAAACTTTCAACACATAGAGAGGTGTTTTAGTACAATGAAAACTTCTCCAACCATATTTTCCTCTCTCATAATAATTTTCAGTAGCCTCATGAATAAACTCAACAATATAACTATCACATAAGGCATGCTTTTCATGATCTACAAACACATAATTTCTATCAAGCTCAAAAATAGTGGGATTAAAACTTTCAAACCCACTTTTAACAATTTTATAATAAGGTGACTGGTCATTCAATATAGGAGCATCATCTAGAGCTTTGTCATAAACATTTTCTAAGCAAAACTCCTTAGTACCATGCATTTCGAAGTTAGGAACACATATAGGATTATCATAGATAACAAGAGCATAACTATCACAAGTTTTACCCATAGCAGATATTTGATACGTCGGAAACGTATCTATAATTTTTGATGTTCCATGCTTGTTTAGTATCTACTTTGCTTTTCTTTGTCCACACTTTGAGGTGTTTTTATATGTTTTCTGGTACTAACCTATTAACAAGTTGCCACAGTGCTAGTTGCCTGTTTTCTGTTGTTTTGTGTTCTAGAAAAGCTAGTAAGGAAATATTATCGGAATTGGACGGGACAAAAGCTAAAGTCAATATTTCACCGAGGAGAACACGGAGTCCAGAGAAGAGACGAAGGGGAGCCACAGGGCTGCTGCACCCCCAGTCGTTGGCCCACCCTAGGCCGCACATGGGCAAGATGTGGGCCCCCTGTCCGCCTCCCAGCCTCGCCTCTTCGCCCATAAGAATCCCTCGATCCCTAAACCCTAAGTACCCAATCAATATTCCACGAAATCTTCTATATCCGCCACCACCATCGTCCCTAGATCGGGGGAATCTAAAGATCTTCTCGGCACCCTGTCGAAGGGGAGATCATCCCGGAGGCCTTCTTCTTCATCATGCCAGCCTCCGATCTGAAGCGTGAGTAGTTCCACCTTGGACTAAGGGTCCATGTACTATCTAGATGGTTGTATCTCCTCCTTTGTGATTTCATGTCTAGATCTTGTGAGATCCGTTCATGATCAAGATCTCATCTATTTGTAATCATGCATGTTGTGTTTGTGGGGATCCGATGGATATTGAGATTACTATGTCAGATTCATTAATGGTTTTATTTTATTGATTCTATCATGTCTGTGTTGTTTGTGATCTTGCATGCTCTCCATTGTTAGTAGCTATCTTGGCCAAGTAGTTGCTATTGACTCCAACAGGGGGTATTTATGCTCGATAGTGGGTTCATGCCTCTATTTAATCTAAGGTAAGTGACCGAAATATCTAAGGTTGTAGATGTGCCGTTGCCACTCGGGGGAAAACAACTGTCTCTTGTTCATGGAACAAGTGGATTGTTTACCTTACACACTTTGCTTAAAGCAGTTGTTTGTTGCTTGCAAATTAATACTAGAGGGGGTTCAGATGATAACCCAAAGATGGACTTCTAGTCATAGATGCAGTTGGATGGCGGTCTATGTATCTTGTTGTATTGCCCAATCGAATCTCATAGGATCCTTATGTCTAGTATTGCATTGTTATGCCTTGCTCAGTCCTGTTAATTGCCCTGCTGTAATTTGTTTACCCAACATGCCATGTTTGTTTATCTAAGGAAAACACCTCTAGTGAACTATGGACCCAGGTACAATATTTACCATTGATACATCTTCCATTGTTACTGTTTGCTTGTTGCAAATCATTTTCACCTTCCACACCATACAGTTAATCCTTTGTTACAGCAACTGGTGAGATTGACAACCTTAGTGTTAGTTGGGGCAAAGTCATGAGTTTGTTTTGTGCAGGTTTCCAAGTTGCTTGGAACACCTTTGAGACGTTTCCTTCCTCCTACTGGTTTGATAACCTCGGTTTCTTACTAAGGGAAGACTTGCTGATGTGCTGCATCACACCTTGCTCTTGGGGTTTCCCGACGAAGCGCTCCCACGTTGACGCAGCGCCATCAAGATTTCAAAAGAATCCACAGGAACATAACATTCATCCTCCTTTGGTAAGCACGGGGGACAATCAAATATTGTAAGGGATAAAGAGTTGCTCTCATTTGAAGGTAGGCATGGTTAGCTAATCCATTCTTGCTCCTTTTGTTCATCACTCTCCTCCTCTTTTTCATCTACTGAGCTTCCAGTTTCAGCAATTTCTTCTTCTATAGGCTCCTGCAAGGAACTAGTCTCTTCCGTTTGTGGAAAGCACCTATTAAATTATTCAAGAATATATCCATTTTCTTCCTTTTAATTATCAAAGCAAAATTTAAGTATCTCATAAACCTCATATTCATAAGGTGCATCATCAGTATTTTCAAGCAAACTGGAAAGTTCAAATGAGCCCTTGAAAGCAATAAATTCTTCAATTTGTTCCACATCATAAAAGTCATAATTTCCTTTAACATAAGAAGATATGGTAACATTATCATTATACTCACATTGAAAAGACAGGTGTTTATACCTCCTATAGTAATGTCACATCCCAAGATTTTCCAAATCTTATAATGTGAAAATTAAATAAACAAAATAAATTATGGTTGAAAATCAGGGTGAAAAGAAACTTTTGTTTCTAAAGGAAACTTAAAATCCCATCTTGAACAAACTTTAATTAAAGTTTGAATTAAACAAAATCCAAATCTAGAGAAATGCATTCCTCAATGAATGTATCTAGAAATTTAAACACTTGGAAAATAAATCCAAACCCTAAACCCTAATGGAATAAAAATCATTTCCAAGTTATCTCCAAGCCTATGGATTTGATCCATATAAAATCTTGTCAACAAACATTTACAAATGATCAAGAAGGACAAATACAAATATTATAAGACCATAGAAATTGGTTTCACTTAATTTGGAACCATAAATAAAAACTTATGAATTTAATAAGATAAGGAAATTAAATTTCCAAAGCTAATAAAGAACCTATCTATAAATCCATGCCAAATGGTGAGAAAATAATCTTAAAGGGAATTAAAATGATAAACAAATATTAAACAAGATTTTACAAATTGGAATCACCAAGTTTGGATTCCTAAATAAAAAGATATGGATTTTATAAGATAAAGAAAGAAATATTAAATAAAGAATATTTTAAAGACCAAATTAAATCTTGGCCAAATCCATAAACAAATGGAATGAATATAATCCAAATCCAACTAAAATATTGGATAAAGAATTTCCAAAATAAAATAAAATGGCATTAACCATTCTATCCTTATTTTTATAAAGACAAATCTTTAATAAGAATAATTATACAATGCATGAGAAAATAGTATTTTGGAATTTACCCAAGTGAAATAAAAGTTGTTTAATTCAACCTAGTTAAGATTAAAGAAAACCTCCAAATAAAAATTAGGGAATTAAAACTATATTTAATTCCATTGGAATTAAAACAAATACCCAAATTCAAATGATTTATAAATCATATTAAATACTTTCCAAATAATTCAAGAGGAGTTATTTGAACCCAAATAAACAATAAAAACCTACTGAAAAGATTTGGAAGGTTTTGGGAAATCAAATGGTGTTTAGAAATATTATTAAATCTTATATGATTTAAAACTAGAGCCTATTTTGAATAATTAAAAGGCCTTAAAAGAATAAATAAATTATTCTTAAATGATTCCAGAATGTTTTACTAATCAGTGTTTAAAGCTACACAAAATTTGGCAATTATTTGAATTCAAATGGATGCTTGAAATGCCTAAATGAAATCAAAACAGAATAAAAGAAAAGGAAAAAGAAAAACAAACAGAACAAAAAAAATGGAAGAGACGACCCAACCTAGCAAGCCCAGCCCACTGGCCCAACAAGCCCACTCCCTCTCTCTCAAACGCGAAAGGTTTTCTCACCGCGAAAGAAACCCACGAAGTCGCTGAACGCCCGGACCCACTTTCTTTTCCTCTCTCTCGCTGAAAACGCAGCCCCACTGCCCCGTCATCATCGTCAACCCCGCGACTTGTTCATCCCGAAACTTCGCTGCTGTTTCTACCGTGAATGCGCGGTGTCAATTCGCGTTAATGGCTGATTAAATCCCGCGCTGCAACGACACCTCTTAAACGCCCTGGTCTCCTCTCCCTTCTCCCCCAGACCACACCTCACAGGAGCCACCAGGCTGCGTCAATTCTGCCTCGCATTGCCACTGTCTCCGGCGAGCTCCGCAAGCGATTTCGGCCAGTAGAAACCGCCCCTTGCCCCCTCGACCACACTCACTTACTCCCCACTCCCTGGCGAACCTCCCCGTAGCTCTAGCTCATCCCCGCGCGCCCCAGAGCCTCGACAACGACGACCACAACACCACGCCGCCGTCTGTCACTCCTCCGACGAGCACTACTGGTAAGACCTGACCGCCCCCCAACTTTCTCCTTCACACACGCATCATCGCCAGGACCTTGCGCATCTGACCATGTCTTCCACTTGTCCTAGCACGCGCTATAACCTCACCCGCGTCGACGTCTGACCGTACCCGACGCCAGGAGCACCTCCGGCGAAGAATTCCGACGACGCCCGAGCGCCCCCTGCTACCCGAAGACCACCTTGATCTTCGCCATACCCCTGCAGTCACTGTAATCCCTTTCCTTCCTCCCTCGCTTCCTGCATCGCCAGCTTCGCCGCCGTCTGACCGCGCGCCGCCAGTCGCCGCCGCCAGCGCCGCTGAGTAATGGTCAAAGCAGTTAGGACCGTAGGATTTGGATCTGACGATTAGGATAGAACGTGAGCGAAAGGGTACGCGCGCTTCTGAGCCGTGTGATCCCACTTAAATCCAACGGCTGCCATCGCTCGATCCAACCGAAGCGGTATGGGCGAATAGTAATAAGACACGTGTCTCTGTTGTTTTGTTTTAAAACAGATTTGATCTATTAGATACAAGATTTTGTAAAATCTATAACTTTTAATCTACACGTCAAAATTTTGCAAATTTTATATTAATGGATTCAGCAAGACAAGCCCTAGCCAACCATGCACTTTGTTTAGTAAAAAGCTTCTGGTAAAATGTTTGTTTTTGCATAAACTTGTGTATGCATGTTTAGGATATAAAAATTGTTTTAAAATGATTTTGAGGATAAAATATTTTGAAAATGGTGTGTTTTGAACCTACTGACCATAGGAAACAAATTGTGGTTTCAAAAATGTATTTGGTGAAGCAAAAGAATAAATATTTGATTTAAACCATTTCTAGTCAAATAAAAATATGGTTTAATTATTAAAAATGGTTTTGGAAGAAAACCTTTGAGAAATATTTTGGAAATAAACTCTCTGACCCTAAACACAAGGTTATATGGTTTGAAAACATATTTTTTGAAACCTATAGAATTTTGCCTTAATAAAAGCATTTCTACACCACATAAAATAATGACTTGATCAAAAATGGTTTATGAAGTAAAATCTTATACAAATGATTTTGCCACTTTATAAAATGACCATTAGGTGTTTTCAAATGTTTATGAACCAATAGAAACCACTTTTACAAATAAAACAGTCTTTATCATGCTTGCATGCATTGTCTTGTCACTATTATTTTATGTGATGAATTGCTTGAATGGTAGATTGAAATATTGTTTGCTTGGTTGAATTTTAGTGATTTGAAGTGAGTGAACATTGCAAAGAACAAGGAAGTGAACTTATACTCTCTACCAAAAAGGCAAGTGATGCTTCATACTTTGTCCCATTATTTTCACTATGCATTAGTGATATTTGTAAGTAAGACATGCATGGAATTTTTGCTAAGTATAAACCATGCTATGGGAAATCCTAGTAGATGAAACCTTAGTAGAATTTTCCTAAGTTAACATTCCTACTACTATCATGCTTAGCTTAGCTAATAGAAAACAAGGGTGGACACTACATTCATACTATGGAAAAATTTCTAAGTCTGAGGACTTGTGTTTTGTCTAATAAAACAACTAAGTAAATGAAACACCTGGGTGGAATGGAAGGAATGGTTTGTGTTGAGTGGTTACACAAGGCCAGGGGACTGGTGAACCTTGTGTATCTCACTTGTGGAAAGCCACCCAGGAACAAAGAGATTTTAGAGGCCAAGTGTTGAGAAGCTTCTAGTGCAGCCACTTGGCAATATGGGCTCTGCCTGGATCATAGGTTGCTAGAACTTAGCCATTTGGACAGTTGGTGGTAGTGGGATGATAGGTTGGAACGCGTCCATTTGGTCTAAGGGAAGGCTTATGAAAGGTCCTGTCTTGGTGAAAATCAAGTCTGGTGGGGAAAGTGCACAACCTCTGCAGATGGAAAAATCTAAGTACTTAGCCATGTCCCTGGCAAAGGACAATTTGAGCATCAAGACATGGAAGCTATGAAGAATCTCATCATCCAAATTTCTAAGTTAAAAACTTGTGGTTGAACAAGGGTATAAGGTTCACCAATTTCTATTGGTGGTTCCTTGGGTGAATTTTTGTCAAGCAAAAACTTAGATTTTTCAAATGATAAGGAAAATCTATTTTGAGCAAAGCAAGCCTAAGATCCACTTAGCCAAATGCATATAGATGATAGACTCCACTATACTACCATAGTATCACTTGCCAATACAAATCAAATGTATTGACCCTTGTGGCTGTAACTTGTTATGTTGCAGGTTTGTTTGATATTAGTGAAGTTTAATGATTAGGATTACAAGTCTACAACCAACATGTCTGCCTGTGGCACTTTGAAGATGAAGGACCCCATGCTATTTTTATATTCTGCTGCATTGTAATGAGACAGCCCAATGATCTATGTAAGATGTACTAATTATTTTATTCCTGGTTATAAAGTTGTATTATGACCTTTGTTTCTTGATATATTACGTCTTAACTGTGGATGCTAGCTATTGATCCAGGGACTAGCATTGTAAACACAGGGATCTCTACCTTATTAAAGGTTGGGAACCTTACAAGTAACAAGATTTATCAAAGCAATAAGTAACATTATAAGTAGAGTTCACCTCTCTAGCAATAGTATTCAATTTATCAATTTGTTCCCATAAGTGTTTCCCCTTTTTGTGACAAACGGTGCTCCTTATAATAATACTTTTCTTATTTCGTGAACCCACCTTGCCAATAAGAACTAGTTTCAAAGAAACCATCCATTGATAGAAAGCATGACAAAGCAAGGCAATAACGGACCAGCACTAGAGCAGGAACTAATTTTTTTTGTGTTTTTGATAAGGGAAAACAAACCAAACTAAACAAATTTTTTTTGGAGATTTTGATAAAAAGAGGCAAACAAAACCACACAAAAGAAAATAAGCAAAACAAAAACAAAGTAAAGAGAAAGGTTGAGAAGGACTCCCTTTGTGAAGACGTCCTTAGCCTCCCCGGCAAAGGCGCCAGAAATATCTTGATGGCGTGTTGTCAACGCCTCGTTGGGAGACCCCAAGATCAAGGTGTGATTAGCACAACAGCAAGTTTTCCCTCAGTAAGAAACCGAGGTTATCAAACCAGTAGGAGGAAGGAAACGACTCAAAGTTGTTGCCAGCAACTTGGAGACCTACACAACACAAACTCAAGACTTTCCCCAACGAACAATGTCAATTTCAGTAGTTTGCTCTAACAAAGGATTAACTATATGGTGTGGAAGGTAATAGTGGTTTGCAAAAAGTAAAAGTGGAAGATGTATCAATGATAAAGATTGGACCGGGTCCATAGCTTCACTAGAGGTGTTCTCCTTAGATAAACAAACATGGCATGCTGGGTAAACAAATTATAGCAGGGCATTTGATAGGACTGAGCAAGGCATAACAATGCAATACTAGACATTCATGATCCTATGAGATTTGATTGGGCAATACAACAAGATACATAGACCGCCATCCAACTGCATCTATGACTATAAGTCCACCTTTGGGTTATCATCCGAAGCCGCTCCAGTATTAAGTTGCAAGCAACAGACAACTGCTTTAAGCAAAGTGTGTAAGGTAAACAATCCACTTGTTCCATGAACAAGAGACAGTTGTTTTCCCCCTAATGGCAACGACACATCTACAACCTTAGAGATTTCTGTAATTTCCCTTAGATTAAATAGAGGCATGAACCCACTATCGAGCATAAATACCCCCTCTTGGAGTCACTAGCAACTACTTTGCCAAGATAGCTACTAACAATGGAGAGCATGCAAGATCACAAACAACACAGACATGATATAATCAATAAGACAAAACCCTTAATCAATTTGACATAGTAATCTCAATATCCATCGGATCCCCACAAACACAACATGCATGATTACAAATAGATGAGATCATGAAGGGAGCTCACAAGATCTAAACATGAAAGCACAAAGGAGGAGATATAACCATCTAGCTACTACATGGACCCGTAGTCCAAGGTGGAACTACTCAGGCTTCATACCAGAGGCTGGCATGATGAAGAAGAAGGCCTCCGGGATGATGTCCCTTCTAGCAGGGTGCCGAGAAGAGCTTTAGATCCCCCGATCTAGGGACGATGGTGGCAGCGGCTACAGATGGTTTCATAGAATATTTATCGGGTATTTAGGGTTTAGGCATCAGGGGGTCCTTATAGGCGAAGAGGCGAGGCAGGGGCCACCAGGGGCGGCTGCACACCCTAGGCGCGGGCTGGGCCCACCCACACGGCCAGGGGATGTGGCCCCTTGTTGATTATCCTTCGTCTCGTATTCTGGCTTCGTGTTTCCCACGGTAAAATATTGACTTTGGATTTTGTCCCGTCCAATTCCGATAATATTGATTTTTTGCCTTTCTGGAACCAAAAACAGAAGAAAACAGGCAATGGGACTATGGCATCTTGTTAATAGGTTAGTACCAGAAAACATATAAAAATACCTCAAAGTGTAGACAAAGCAAAGCAAAGTACATACTAAACAAGCATGGAGCATAAAAAATTATAGATACGTTTCCGATGTATGAGCATGGTTCTGCTAATTCCAACGTATAAGTGAAAGCATATACAACATATATGACACAATGATTCAAGTTTATTAGGGGCAAGAAAAATAAAGTGTGCCATCAAGTTCGTGAGAGCTTTAATCACTAAATTTTCACATAACAAAATACTTTTTTAATTGGAAGATAGATAAAAACAAGAATATACTTAGAATGGTGTAACGCACCATGCATAGGAATTTATAGTAGACACTTTGGAATAACTTGGTTTCTTGGGAGTTGGATACATGAGTAGAACTTACTCATACAAGTGGAGGCTAGCAAAAGACTGGGAGCGACCAACTAAGAGAGCAATAATGGCCATAATCATGCAGAGCGACAAAACATTACTAATAAAAGCATAAAGTGGTACTACAAGTCAAGGACTAAATGATCATAGAGGCTATGGTGACTTGTTTAGAGTCATAACATGGTGTGAGCATGTGGCAAGTCAACCCAAACAAAGTATCAAAGAAGAATACCATAATACTATGCTTTTGTATGCTAAAACAACACATGATTCCTTCAAGGCACACAAGCAAACCCAATTGTTTGGAACAAGTTATACTACAGAAATAATCACTAGGCATAAGGTCAAAATAACACCTAGCATGACATGATAGAGTCTAAGTCACAGTCAAAGCAAGCTCCTCTTGTACTACTCAAGCAAGAACTTTCTACACCTTTCCAACACCAATCGACTTATTTGAAACAACACAGCGAGAACGGGGGTCCAAACTACTTTATTCAAGAAAAATAAGTAAACTAAACAAATCAACAAAAAATAATATGATCTAAGAACAACACAACAGTACATGAAAGAATAAAAACGAAGTGTCTAGAAAGACCTGGGTTTTTTATTGATGAAGAAGGGGATGCCTTGGGCATCCCCAAGCTTTGACGCTTGTACCTCTTGAATATTTCTTGAGGTGACACGGGGTGGCATTCCCAAGATTGATCTTTTGTCCATTCTTCATCTCATTACATCATTCTCTCTCTACACCTGAAATTTTTCCTTCATACAAAACTTCACACAATCTTCATTAGCAACATTAGTGTATTCAAAAGATAATAGACCCTTGGGTTTATCTTTAGAACAGCAAAACTTTGAATAAAAACACAAGATACTGTAGAAATTCCCTCAAAAATATCAATTTCCTAAAAAGGACCCATAAAGGAATCAATAAGAAGCAAATACAAATGATGGCAGAAATCTGTCAAAACAGACCAGCAGGTAGAAAACGATTTTTTTGAAGACCTTCTATTTCTCAAATAAAAAAGTATTGAACTAACGAAAGTTAGCTAAAGTACTAGGGTATTTATTCAAAAAATATCATCTCAACTCGACTTACAGAGATTCCTCAAGAATATTTACGGTGGAGCACAAAAATCTGTTTCGGGACAGCAAGTCCCCAAATCTTACTTCCCTCTCATTAGAGGTCATTCTTGGCACAAAACTCAAACAAAAAGGATAAGGAGAGGTCATTACTAAAGTAATAACTTCCAAGACTCAAGAAAAATCTTGGGTTATCTCTCAACAAGTACTTTTCTTTAACGCCTTTAAGTTAGGCACAATAAGTAAGAATCAAGTATTTTCAAACGAAGAAGCATTAACATAAATTCTCTTGCTCCTACCTTTCTTACCTTTCTTCTTATCCTTAGGTAATATGTGATTGCTTATTGGAGAAGAAAAATGCATAATGCCTTTTCCTTCATCTATTATTGCTCCAAGGTGTTTCAACAGGGATCTTTCAAGTGTAATATGTCATTTTCCTACACATTCAATAACAAGATAATCAGTAGAAACCATTTTCCCTGAGATTTTTGTAAACACACCTTCAACTATTCCAATGGGTAATAAAGTTGCATTATTGGTAAGAGATATTTCTTCTCCTCCTTTAGAAAGTCCCCAAAGACTCAAAGACTCATAGATATCTTTGGGGATAAGGCAAAATTCAGACATGATATCAAAGTGAGCATCAAAAGTTTCACTATTTATAGAAAATTTTATTATAGGAAACCATTTTGAAGGCTCAGAGTTTATTGGAACATAACCATGGTGCTCTCTAAGTGTGTGATAACAACTGTTCAAAGCATCTGTACTGCACTCAAGAGTGTTCAACCTAGCATAAATGTCTATAAAAGAAGAATTAGACTTTCTAGGCATATTATAAATTATAATCAACTTCTTTATGGCATCCAAAGCTTCATCCTCAGTACATCGAAAAATATCTTTCTCAGCTACAACATCCAAAGCATATCTATAACAAAGAGCAATACCGCTGTAGAAACTATTAATAACCAAGCTTTTTTTGACACAATATTAATAACCAAGCTAAGACTCATCTTAGGCTCAGTTTCCCTTTGTAAAGCAGAGATTGGACAAAAACCAGACATGGTAGCAACTAGAGTAGGAACTGATTTTTTTGTGTTTTTGGTAAGAGAAAGAAAACCAAACTAAACTAATTTTTTTTGGAGTTTTTGATAAAAAGAGGAAAACAAAACCAAGAAAAGAAACTAAGCAAAACAAAAACAAAGAAAAGAGAAAGTTTGTGAAGGACTCTCCTTGTAAAGACGTCCTTATCCTCCCTGGCAACGGCGCCAGAAAACTTGTTGATGGCGCCTGAAAGCGCTTCGTCGGGAAACCCCAAGAGCAAGGTGTGAAGAGCACAACAACAAGTCTTCACTTAGTAAGAAACCAAGGTTATCGATCCAGTAGGAGGATGGAAACATCTCAAAGGTGTTGCTAGCAACTTGGAAACCTACACAATACAAACTCAAGACTTTGACCCAACGAACGGTTAGGTTTTCAATCTCACCGGTTGCTGTAACAAATGATTAACTGTATGGTGTGGAAAGTAATGGTGGTTTGTAGAAAGTAAACAGGAACAATGGAAGATGTATCAATGGTAAAAGATTGGACCGGGATCCATAGTTCACTAGAGGTGTTCTCCTTAGATAAACAAACATGGCATGTTGGGTAAACAAATTACAGCGGGGCAATTGACATGACTTAGCAAGGCATAATAATGTAATACTATACATTCATGATCCTATGAGATTCGATTGGGCAAATACAACAAGATAAATAGACCGCCATCCAACTGCATCTATGACTAGAAATCCACCTTGAGGTTATCATCCGACCCTCCTCAGTATTAAGTTGCAAGCAATAGATAACTACTTTAAGCAAAGTGTGTAAGGTAAACAATCCACTTGTTCCATGAACAAGAGACCGTTGTTTTCTCCCTAGTGGCAATAACACATCTACAACCTTAGAGATTTCTATCACTTCCCTTAGATTAAATAGAGGCATGAACCCACTATCGAGCATAAATACCCCCTCTTGGAGTCACTAGCATCTACTTGTCCAAGATAGCTACTAGAAACAGAGAGCATGCAAGATCACAAACAACATAGACATGATAGAATCAATAATACAAAACGATTAATCAATCTGACATAGTAATCTCAATATCCATCGGATCCCCGCAAACACAACATGCATGATTACAAATAGATTAGATCTTGATTATGAACGGATCTCACAAGATCTATACATGATAGCACAAAGGAGGCGATACAAACATCTAGCTACTACATGGACCCGTAGTCCAAGGTGGAACTACTCACGCTTCATACCGGAGAGAAGGCCTCTGAGATGATCTCCCCTCCGGCAGGGTGCCGGGAAGAACTTCAGATCCCCCCGATCTAGGGACGATGGTGGCGGCGGCTATAGACGGTTTCGTGGATTTTTGATTGGGTACTGAGAGGTTCTACATAGGGGGTTTCTTATAGGCGAAGGGGCGAGTCCGGGAGGCGACCAGGGTCGCCAAACCCTAAACGTGCGCAGGTCCACCTGACCCTACGCCTGGGGTGGGTCTGGCCCCCCTGGACAGCCCCTCCGGCTGTCCTCTGGACTTCTTGTTCCGCACGGAAAGTAATTGACTTTGACGTTTGTCTCGTCCAATTCCGAGAATATTTCTTTACAAACTTTTCTGAAACCAAAAACAGCGGAAAACATGCATCTAGCACTGTTGCAACTTGTTAATAGGTTAGTACCAGAAAACATGTAAAAAGCACCTCAAAGTGTAGACAAGTAAAGCAAAGTAGATACTAAACAAGCATGGAGCATCAAAAATTATAGATACGTTTCCAACGTATCAAGAAGCACACTAAGAACACTAGGTACACAAAGGAAGATTTTATTGCTAATATACATGGTAAAGAGGGAGAACCTTGGGTGCTGAAACCTATGCCTTTTCCAGGTAAGAAACACAAGTCAAAGGAGGAAGAACACTGCAATAAGTTTTGTGAGTGGATGAAGCCTTTATTCTTGCAAATTCCTTTGACTGATGCTATTAAGTTGCCTCCTTATTCAAAGTATATGAAGGATATTGTCTCTAATAAAAGTAAGATTCCTAATGAGGGGATTTCTACTCTACTTGATAATTATTCCTTCAATGGTAAGGTTCCAAAGAAACTTGGTGATCCAGGTATACCAACTATTCCTTGCTCCATTAAGAATAATTATGTTAGAACTGCTTTATGTGATTTGGGAGCTGGAGTTAGTGTTATGCCTTTTCCTCTCTATAAGAGACTCCATCTAGAAAAGTTGATACCAACTGATATTTCTTTGCAAATGTCTAATAAGTCAACTACTATTCCTGTTGGTATATGTGAGGATGTTCCTGTTCAAGTAGGTAATAATTGCATGGATCTAACTGATTTTGTTATGCTTGAAATGCCTGAGGATGATAATATGTCTATTATTCTTGGAAGACCTTTTCTTAACACTGCATGTGCTGTCATCAGTTCCAATCAAGGAAAAGTAACATTTAATATTAATGACAAAGAGCACACTGTCTATTTCCCCAAGAAGGTTGTTAAGAGCTATTGCCTGAATTCCATTGAAAATATTGAGAGCATCAAGGTTGGAGAGATATATTGTCCCATTCCACAAGAAAATTTTGAAACTATTATGATTGGGACCATTGCTATCAAGTATGAGGTAACATAATAACCTTTTGGAATGCAAAGTTTTGTTCCATATAATATTGTTTTGGTAACAAGACTTGATCAACCTTGTTAACAAAAGGATTTTTATGAACAAAATAATGTTTCCACTATGGTTATACTTGCTTTCTTTATTCCTTTATCCTTCCTAGTCTTTTCTTTAGCTTTAGTTTTGCTAGTTGTTTGCTTGTTTGAGTTACTTAGGGCTCCTGTATTTTGGCTTTTGGTTTGCTTTTGCTTCTTCTGAAAAAACTGTTTTTGCGAGAAAATCAATTTTCATACCCTGAAAATTGGCCAAAAATAAAGTTTCCTGAAAAATCCCAGAAAATTGAAAATAAATTTTTCCTCGAAAAAAGGGGCAGAGTGGCACCTGAGATGACCCAGGGGGCCACCCCAGGCCACCAGACCCCTGGTAGGAGCGGCCAGTAGGTGGCGGCTCATGGGGGGTCTGGCCCACCTGGGGCCCTCCAAGCTGCCTCCTCGAGTTCTTGCTGTTCTTGCTCGCGATTTTCGATCTCCTTGTTCAACCCATCTCAAGTGCTGATTTTTGGAGGGATTGTTCCTTGGTATGTGCCTCCTCCACTTGTCCAATTAGATTTGTGATTGGTAGATTGTATCTTGAGTATTTTGCTGCTATAGGTGACAGGTTGTTTGAGCTTGCATGCTTGTTCTATGTTTAGAAACTTTGTTTTGATGCATGTGTAGTCCTCTAGCAAGTTCCTATAGTAGTTGCTCATCATTTATCAACTTAGAAATCACTTGGTTTGATGGTTGTTTAAAAATTTCAAAATAGGGAAGTCATGGACCACCACACCTTTGGTGACTTATTTGAGAGTGATGCACCTAGAAGGGCAAGGCTTCCAAGGTCATCTACCAGTACTAGACCCCCATACAATGAGGATCTCATCACTTCGCGATTTGGTGACGAGGGAGACGAAGGGGATTCGCACCCCTCCGCAAGCTGCTGGGATTCTTAATGATTTTATGACTTTGGTGCAGAGGGCTGGACTAACAAGTTACATGCAGGATGAGAGTGCACAATATGCTTTGCTTACTAAAACATTTGTGGAGAGTTTCTCCTTTACCAATAGTTTGTTCAATCCTTCTGTGTCTTTCAAGATTTATGGCAGGGCTCATTCTATGACGTTGAAGAAATTTTGCAAGGCCCTGGGACTTGGTACAACTGGGTCATCAAAGAAGATTCAAGTTCTACCCGCTGATTTGTTAGATCTTTACTGAGGAATAACCAATGATGATGACCGTAGATCTCAGCGAGGGAAGATAAAGAACATTCAACTTCCAGCCATCACGTATTTTTCCTACTATCTTGCCACCAGTGTTCTTGGTAGGGAGAACACTAGAAATGTTTCCAACTATCAATTGGCCTTCTTAGCTACTGCGCTCAACAATGAGGATAAGTATAATCTTGGTTCTCTCATTGCTTGTCGTCTGGCTGCTAAGGGACCTATTTATGGGGTAATTATTTCTACTCGTCTTGCTACTGCCTTGGACATTGCCGTTGATCCACATGATACAGTTTTGGCTCCTCAGAGGCTTAATCTTGCTGCTATGAAGGCGCACCACTTTGTCACCACTAGCTCTACTCTTGAGAACTTGGTTTATAGAATGCTGTTTACTGACGGGGAAGAGAGAGAGACCCCTCTACCCTAAACCACTTTGTTCAGTATTTCTCAGGGACCTTGGTCACGCTCGAAGGCGGAGATGGATGACAACCTGCGTTCTCTCAACTTCCATGGGCACTATCAGGAGGAAGCACCATCATACGACCCCCCTGCATATTACACAGGGGAGGCCTCAAGCTCGTACCAGGCCGAGGGAGCTTCCTTGTCAACACCCGGATTTTTAATCCCAGATGCATGTTATGCCATACATCACAATCCCAGGATTACCATTTTTGCGAGACATAACATATTTGGATATCACAGTACATCATCCATTACAAACCATACATAAGTTCTTACACAAATAAGGATCTCATGATCCAGTTCTTAATACAACTCAAGCAGCGGAATAACGTAATAGTAACGATAGCGGAGGAAAAGCTCCATCTTCGGGGTCACAGGCAATGCTGACGATGGGAGATGATCCTAGTTATCGTAACCTTCCTGCGGCCCGTCATCCTGGTACTCCTCTTCATAGTCTGGCCACGGGAATAGCCAGGGACAAAGCCATGAGTACTGTTTAAGTACTCACAAACTAATACTAATACGTTAAGGGGTTTTTTGGTAGTAGGATACTAAGCTCTAGGGTTGTTTTGTAAAAATCTAGATTTATCTCTACTAAGTTCAGAAGCAAAGAAATCTATTTGAAAGTTTTATAACACCTAAGTGGGAACTCGAATTTCATATCACAACTCTGTTGTGGTCAAGTCAAAGTCACAATTCATTTCACAAGTCATTTGGAAAACATCTGACGGGGAACAATATGGTCACTCCAACTGTCCATAACCGCGAATGCGGCTATTCGAATAGTTTGATACTCTGCAGAGTTTGTACACTTTCACCAAAACATTCGATACATCCTTCAGGAACAAATCCTGAATTACCATACTCAGTATGCGGATAATCAATCCTAACTTTTCAATTACACGCCCTAGTATAGGCACCTCTCCTATGATTTTGGCCTCCCAACCATGACCAACTGTCATCCTGGGTACTGCATAGGTGGACAATCTTCACAAGGTAGCCTCAGCTCAGACCTTGGCCACGAGGGAACCCATACTAAGGTATATAAATTTCCAGTCAAGCCCTACCCAAATTTTGGGTATTGTGGTTGTACGGTAAAATTGGAATGGTATCGCATCCAGACAACCATCAGTTTTATAAAGGGTTAAGGCTCATGCCTCAACATTTGCATCATCAAAATCATCTGGTTTTCAGAAACACATGTCAAAACATTTCAGTAGAATGACTCATCATTCTAAGGTTTTCATAACCATTTTCACCAAGTATTCCCATCTAAATTTGATCAAGTTTTATGCTTAGCACTAGCATCTGCAAGTGGTGGTAACTACTAATGAGGGATGGTAAACAAGTGGAGATTTGCTAAGTTCAATCTCATGCCTTAGGATGACATCAAGATTATCTAACTTAGGCCAAGTTTTATGCTCTTTATGCTACCTTTAGTTATCTTTCTAGAATCTACCATTCACTATGTAAACTTGAAGAGAAAGCTTCGATAAAGAATTAAAGTATAAAGCTTGAAAGTAAAACTAGGATTGGGTTATCAAGTGGGTATGATCACATATGCTTAAGGCATAGGGTTATCATGGTAACAAGCAAGTATTAGCTTGCAAGGTTTCAAGTATTGGCTTGCATAGGTAAAGTATCTTGCAAGTGTTATCTTGCCTTGTGCAGAGCAATGGTTGAAGTTCTCCTCGGCTTCCTCCTCGTAGTATCCTCCTTCCTACTCGTATCCTTGGTCGGTACTAGCGTCTATAAATAAATAGGAGGTACACAATTACCAAACAATACTTAACTATTTTCAATCATCACACAAAGGTGCACTATAGATGATCTAGCATCATCGCTATCATTACAAGATTAAATCATTGGTTTTATTTATTTTAATTTGAGAAAAGTAATTTCTACTCATTGAAAAACTACTTAAGATTTAATATTCTCCAACTCAAACATGAGATCATGTTGACACATGTCAGCACCACATATTTCAGTACATGGGAATGTGATTTAAAGTGGTGTCACAATTTAATAAGGTTTAACCTTTTATTTTAATTAAATAAAGTGACTAGAAATGCCTATGTGGCATTCTTTTATTACTTGAACATTATTTCTGTAAGTGAACCTATATGTTTTTATATATTCTGAAAGGTATGATCAAATGTGACTTTTGAGAGTTGAAATCAACTCAAAGGCTTTTATGGTTGAATTTTGAAAAATGTTTGAATGCAGAAAAGCTTCTGCCTGGTTATTTTTACCATGGTTGATCCACAGATCCAAATGATTTGAATCCAACGGGCTTGGATTAAGCATTTTAGTACCTTTCTAACAAAATTGGTTTCATGCATTTTGGTTCATTGAATCGAGATGGGTTGATTTTTGAATAGAGGTACAGAACTATGTTTGAAATTAAAAGAATAAAGCTTAATTTGAATTGTTGGGTCGCGCAGGATGTTTTACTAGTTCGTGGAAAAGAAATATGGAGGTAAAAGAATGGGCATGTCTGGCGGGGTGCTGAGGTGCTGGTGATCATCCCTGCAAGCGGCGAGGGTGGCGCGTGGTCTGTGGGTGCTAGTCGAGCGTGGCGCATGGGCGCGCTCTCGGCATGGTCGTAGAGAGGTTTGGCATGGGCATGGAGTGTAGTCCAGGGGCTATCTGCGCTCAGGGCTGGGACTAAGAGAGGCGGTGTACGGTGCTGCATGTCCTAGACAAGGTTAGCGAGGCTAGTGCGGCCTCTAGCTTGCTGGCAACAATGGGGTGGCAAGTTTGCTCTCAGCATGCTCACCATTGATGGCTAGGCTTGCTTACAGTGGTGCTAAAGATAGTTAAAGGGGCTAGATGATCTACTAAGGGCTGGTTGCAACCAGAGAGGGAACAAGTTAGGCCAATTTTACTGCACACTATAGTGTTTGTTGTTTGTTTGATTTGAATTTACAAGGTGTTTGATGAAATGGCCGCAAGAACTTTAAATTTAAATTTTGAATTAAAACTTTGTGGGTTTGCTAGGCACATGCTAGGGAGTATCTAGTTGGTTGGATTAGTCAAGGGGCATTGGTTTGGTTGGGTTTTGAAAATGGATGATGTTCACATATGAATAACATTCAATTTTGAATCGTGATTTAAATGGGGTTGCCAAATGTTTCTGCAAGTTTGAAAGGTGGGCCTTGATTCACTTTTACTAGTTCTATCAAGGGGTGAAAAGAATTGGGAAAGTTTCTGTTTGAAATCTTGGACTAGAAACACTCAAAGTGACCTAGTGAGCAAGATTGGCAAAAATGACCATTTGCTTTATTTGCTTTGTTTTTTATTTTCTTTGGTTTTGTTTCTGCATGGAAATTTTTTATATGATGTTGTTTTCACCTTTAAACCATCTCTTGCTATTTAGACTAATCACACAAGTCCATTCTTGCATTTGTCAAATCATTTCATTTACACATGCATTCATATGATTTTAATTAATCAAAGTTTTTTGTTAACTCTAATTTTAGTGATTAGAGTTTGATGATCCTTGTTTTATATTTTTGGGATGTTACATTCCTCGACTTACTACGGAGATGCATCTACTTGGGCACCTTGGGATTGAGCCCCACTTAGGCCAAAAGCCTAAGCTTGGGGGGAGGTATGCCGATGTCACACTCATATATACATCATGTTCGGTCGGTTCTTTGTATATCCATTGTTTTGCTTTATTTTTGGTTTTTGTTGCTTATTTCTAAAAAACCCAAAAATACCAAAAATATTTTCGTTGTTTCTCTTGGTTTGTTTCTTTGTTTCTTTGCTTTGGTTTGCCTTAAAAGAAAAATCCAAAAAGATTTTGCTTTGTTTGGTTTGCTTTTGTTTTGTTGTTTTTGCTTTGTTTGCTTTCTTTAAAAAATTGAAAACACCAAAAAATATTTGTTGTTCTTCTTTGGTTTTGAGAGTTCTTTGCAGGGTTCAGCCGTCTTTAGTGAATTTGGGTTTCATGTTATTATTCAAGTCACACAAGTGAAGGGCAATAATGAAGATTAAGACAACTCGAGGTGTGGTAAGAGGCTGGTAACGAACTCTTTTTGTTTCGTTTTTGTACATATACTCTTCATAGTAAGCATGCTTAGCCTGTTTGTGTAAGATGTATGTCATTATGGATGCTTAGTAGTTCTTTCTTGTCTATGATTAGCTCCAGCTTGCTAATAGTTTGTAGCATGTCATATGAATGTTTGTTTGCATTGTTTTATTCATACTTAGGTATGATATTGTGGTATCCTCCTTTGACTGTTCATGTGAATCGACTTGGCACATTCTCACGCATGCATATGACTAATCAATAGTCAGTAAGCCTCGATGATTTATTTTTCCACAGAGTTCTTGTATCACTTCCATGCCATAGTTAGTCCTGTTTTGTTGCAAGCATGATTATGACAGCTATTGCTCTCTCGTTTTTCGCTCCCTTTCTATTACTAGCCTTAACTTGCACTGAGTACGCGCTCTACCTGTGACTCCAACTCCCCAAAACCAATATTGCCAACAGTGTCCACCATACCTACCTATTAGCATCATTTGCTATTTCAGCGCATATTCCATATGCCATGTTTTCTTCCAAAATAAAATGTTTGTCTGTTTTGAGAAATTTAGTTAGTAAAGCTCTCACGAACTTGATGGCACACTTTATTCCTTGCGCTTAATAATCCTGAACCATTGTGACTAGTCCATGAAAGTTATATGCTTGCTAATTATATGCTGGGAGTCAGCAGAACTGTGTTGTCACGGGGAACGCTTTCAACACTTTTTGGATATCTCATCCAGTTGATTCCTTGCTCTTTTGGTTACGGATGTCGACGATGTGAAATAAAAGGGGAAGTTGTAAGTTCATGGAGTTTATACATTATGTTAGAGAAACGCCTGGGCCGCTAGCCTATGCCATGCCTAATCATGGTGGAAACTTGCAGCATCTATGAAGCGTCCTCAATAAAAAGCTATGCATATGATAAATAAATAGATTGCTGAGATGCTCATTGTCTGCTTGCCTTGTCATTTTGGTTATGAGAAAGCTCCTATACCATGTGCAAGGGGTACCCCGTTGGTGGTTCTCGATGACATGCATGTATTTACAATGACAAGAACTTTCAGGTGACCAAAGTTGAGTAGCATGCGGAGCGGCCCTCGTACTCAAGGGACTTTGGATTTCCATTCTATGGCCTGTCCACTACAAGAAATCTGGCAATATATGACCCTCTATTTTCGTCACAGAATCGTCATAATAGTCTTTTTATGACGATTTTATGACGATTTTGAGATCGTCGAAAGCTGGACGTCGCAAACGAACTATAACGACGTTTTTGATAAAATCGTCATAACCTTCTATGACGATATTGGATCGTCATAACGTCTATGACGATCCAATGTCACACGGCCATAGCATGCCAAGTCGGATCCTCGTCGATCCTACGTGGCAAAATTGTGACGAAATTAAATCGTCTTAAATCAAAATCAGCCCAGTCCATTTCTGGATTCCACATGGGCTTATCCCAACTATTCTGGATTGATTTTCTCATCAAATCTAGTTAGCTACATGGGCCAAGCCCATCATTCAAGCATTTTTTTTGTTTCGTTGCATTGGCCTTTTCTTTGGACAGATTTTTACTTTGGGCCTTCTTATATTGGGTCGGTCACACCTGGTGTTCCATAATTCATACGGTCCCAGTTGCCAGTATATATTTTCTCAGTAATTAAAATCTAACAATTTAATCAAGACCAACAGAATATACAAAATCATTTTGATTCAAACAGAGCACATTATGATCGACACATTACAATCATACACAGTTCTACATAGTTCACATCAGTGGAGCTACCAAAATACAATAAAAAAATTACAGAAAGAATAAAATCCAAACTTCTTCACGCTTTCTCTTCCTGGAACTTCTTCATGCTTCCTCTTCTTGGAACTCTCTGAACAGTACACTCTGAACAAAGCTTCGGAGTGGATATACACTCTCAAAGTCGTAATCTGTACTTCCCAAAACAACCGAAAGCAGTAAAAATACTAACACAGATAAGAATGGTTATGTACATTACTTAGCCATAGCATATAATTTGTGTATGAAGTCATAGCATATAAGCTATTCTTATCCATTACTTAGCCAATGTAGTTACGTACCAGATTTTTAAGAAATAAGAAACTATTACCAAAGGAAGAATGGTTAGTTGGTTAGTTTGCTCTCGGAAATGAATAGTGTGTTGCATCGTTAAAAGTTCAACATTGAGCTAAACTTTAGAAAGGGCAAGTTTCACCAAAAAAAGTAGCATCTGTTCATATCGGTATATTTTGCCTCAAGACAACATCATAGGTGGAGAGGGCAAGTTTCACCATGACTAAGGTAATAAGATAAAGATTCCACAAATATCAAGTTTTCACTTGATCTCATCCACACCAAGGTCCCACTTGCAAGCAGCTAGCATCAACATGCAAGTAGTAGCCACAACACCACAGACCAAGTAACCGATAAGAAGGGAACAGTAGCTAACAATTACCTGGCCACACTCCACAGCACATCCACACAAAGTTACCATCAGAGTGTTATACCTCACCCTCAACCAACTCTGGTTGCTCCTTGGAGCCATCCAGGAGCTAGAAGTAGAGGGATTCACAGCAAAGGCAACATGGTTTAAAGGTAGGAGTACACTTCTACTAATCTCTATTCAACATGATTCACAGCAAAGGCAACATGATTCACAGCAAAGGCAACATGGTTGCAAGGTAGGATTCATAGCAAATTTACATAGAGATGTTATGTATGTTCCTCATAGAGAAATAAAAAGATACAGCATAATCTCTGTTCTTATTTAGAGTTGGCCTCAGCCTTTGCATCCTAGGCAGGGGCTATAGCACACTTCTACTAATTATACCAAGGCCATAAAAGCATACAAATCATCTTTGCACAAACCAGCAAGCATGAGGGATTGCTGGGCACAAATCCAAAAGAATTGGAATTGCACAATCCCAAACTCACTCCCACCAAACTCTCAATCTAGTCTCTAAAACTAGAACATCAGCCCTTCAACAAGTTTGATAATAAATCCTTTTCTTAGATATTCAAAAATATCTAAGAATCATTTTATATTTTAAAACAAGATTCAGTTACACACTGCTCATCTTCACAGTTCGATTCAAGGAAACTAGAACTCATATAGTTCCAGCAATTGAACAAAAATACAGGCCATAGGGGATTTGCAACATCACAAAACATGCTCTTTAAATGAAATCATCTTCATAGCCATTTGGCTAGGAATCATTTAGATTATTGTTGTCATATGAACAGAGTAATCATATTGATCATCCATTTACACTTACCAATATTACCCAAATAATATTTATCATTTTCCTAGCAGTAATTCTAGAATCAAAGCTATACCTTATTTCACTGTCAGATCTGACAGAGAATAAAGCATTTTCCTAGAAAGTGTTTCTAGGAATCATTTTAGTGAATATTCCATGGTCATATAAGTTCTGAATCCACTAGCTACTTGCATCCAACAATAATTTCAAGCCAATATGATTTCCAGATCATTTTCCTAACCAATTCAACTAGGAATCAGTGTCAATAGTTCTTAACTATCAACATGAACTAGCAAATGTTCAGACCAGCAAGTATCCCAAACAGATAAAATCCAAACCAATGGTTTGAATTTTCATGTTTACTATAATCATCCAGAAGGGTTTCTCAGATCATCAACCCAGATTAAGCGTAGCATAAACCTACCCTTACCATAGTACCTCATCATTTAATCATAGGGTACAGAATTAAAACAGGGCCTTGAGACCATCACAAGTAAACCAAGCATGTCAATTGAGCATCAAACCAGATATGAAATCTATACAGTGGGGAATCACAGAAAACACACTTGACATGGCAAGGTAGATAAAGCCTGGAGGGAAGCATAGAAGGATCACCTACCTGGGGCGAGTTCTATCTCGCCGGAGAGGAGGCAGAAGGAGTATCGATGGCAACGGCAAATACGTAACACCACGGGAAGGCTTCACCATATACCACCACCTAGCCCAGATCAATCTCACCACCAAGGCGACAGGAGCAGAGCCACAATATCCTACACCGGCCTAGAATAACACAAATCAGTAACACCGTCAACCAAGGCATGCCAGGACAAACACAAGTGCAAGAAGTATACATCAGTAATTAACCACCAGAAAAGATACAAAAGCTTAGAGAAAAGCACACAAAGGGTACACTATTTGACTAGTAGTCGACCACATATCGACCTATACTTTAACAATTCACTATGAAGAAACTGAATAAAACAAATGAGATATCATACAGCTACATCTTCTGCTACTACCGTGCAAAGCCCATCCTCACACTACTGCACACAAAAAGTAGGTGAAATGTGTCTATACATATGGATATGGCCACATAAGGCATCTAAATTGTTGTTAATCAATTATCAACTGAAACTTTTTACTATGAATAAGGTGACAAGGCCCTATCTAACACTAGGAATGCTAGAATGTCATAAACACTATAATAAAGTTCCAAGATGTAACTACAAAGGTCACACTGAAACAATTGACTATGAAAAAACTTAATCAAATGAATGAGATATCATACAGCTGATTTTCGTACTGACTTGTGGGCACATATTGCAGCTCTAAAAGGGAAAAAATGGCAAGGTGCAGTGAGGGAAGGAAAGATATGCTTACCTCGGTGGCAGTCTTGTTGATGCTGACGTCGTAGGAGCATACGACGGGTATCGACGGTGGTGGTCTTGATGAGGCCGACCTCGTAGGAACATACGACGAAGCTCTCCTAGTAGGAGAGGCCGTCCTCGAGGAGGCTCCCCATCCGCAGCCGCTCCGCCAAGTCGCGCCGCTCCCCAACCCCCACGCCGCCTGACCTGTCCACGGTCGCCACCACCACGACAACCTGCCGACGATGAGTGTGAGGGAACAGGATCGAGCAGGGAGGTTCGGGTGGTGGTTCTGGTGCTTGCAGGAAGAAGGGAAACGCGTACGCGGATGGAGAAGTGGCGGCATGAGAGGATGGGGAGGATGTGGATGAAAGACGGTGTTGATAGGGGGTGGGGTGGGGGTGGCGGCGACGGCGTGGATTGGATCTTGGGAGGCAGAGGCGATACTCAGTGAAGGTGGGGATCTAGCTCTGGGTGGGAGGCGCGGGGTGGCTCGGGATCTGATGCGAGGGGAGAGAAGGGAGGAGGGAGGTGGTGGCGACAACGGGAAGCTAGGGTTAGGCGGATGCGGGAGGCGGTGCATAGCCATGGCGGCCCGGCAGCCATCCACGACCACGCTTCTCCCAGATTGAGAGAGAGAGTGAGGAAGGAGTGGCGGTGGGGTCTGCGAATAGGAGCGGCGGGGTCTGCGACGGGGCCGTCGTCGCTGGATCCCCCTACACAGGGCTGCCATCGATGGCGTAGACGAGCAGCGGGACCCGGCCCACCTTGATGCCGGCCGCTGACTATCTTGGGCGGAGCCGAGCTCAATGGGAGAGGGAGGTGACGGTGGATCGGTGGAGGGAGAGGGTGGTGGCCGTGTTGTGAATCGGGAGTGGAGAGAATCGTGCAGAGAGATAGCAAGGAAAGGCGCGAGGGTTGGTGAGGTTAGGGTTGGTGAGGCCGTGGGCATGGTGGGGTGGTGTGCTTCTTCGGGTGATCTACCAACCATTGGATCGACTTTGAACGGTCCATATAACGCACATAAGGCTGATCCATGGGAGGCAGTTTCCCATGTTTTGATTGGTTGGTTTAGAAAACACCTCAATTTTTGGATGGGTCTGCCATATTATGACGATTTCAACCAACAAAATTACGACGATTCTGAGCCTATCGTCATAATTTTAAAGGGGTTTGGCCCTCCTGGAGTGGCTAGCGACGATCTGGTGCAAATCGTCATAAAATTTATGACGATTTTTGCCATCGTCAAAATGGGAACGTCATAAGTTGACACATTTCTTGTAGTGGTCAAGCATATGATTCAGAGTGGACCTCACTTTCACCTTAATCACATGAATATGCCTATAATAGGGGTAATGAGAGCTCAAAGCTAATGAGTACCTTCCTTTCAGCATTTGGAAGCCTTTCAAACCTTCACAAAACCATTTTCGCAACCTTGTTGAGTCACCACTTATTCCATGAGCACCTTCTTGAGAGCCTAGTTTTCATTCTTGTGTTTGTTCACAAAACTTGGTTAATTATGTCATGACTTTGATGCTTGTATCTCTGATATCCTTATCTCTAGTCTTCATGTGAACTTTAGAGGTGCCTTGGCATTTATATTGTGCTCTTCAAACAAAGGCAAGCGAGATACCACTCTATCATACCTTATTATGAGCATTGCAATGTCGCTTATGTTTATGTTTCATGCTACTTATTATTATTGAGTTGGTTTCTCTTCATAGCTTGCAATGACTATTGAGTAGACTTAGTTGCATACTCCTTATTATGAATTGTATAAGAATCTACTCCTGTGCTGAGAATATTTACATCATATGAAGAAAGTGTTCGTGAAAGTTATTTTATCGCACTCAGTTTTCAACTGAATTGCTTGAGGACAAGCAATAAGCTAAGCTTGGGGGAGTTGATACGTCCAAAACATATCAACTTTCTCGAACACTTTGATATTGTTTCTTCTCTAAACTTATGTGATTTGGATACAACTAACACGGACTGACGTTGTTTTCAGCAAAATTACCTTGGTGTCTTGTTTTTGTGCAGAAAATGAACTATCAGGAAAAATCCCGGAAAATATGCCAAAAATTATATTTCACCAGAAGATCCATGGAGCCAGAAGAAGAGACGGAGGGGAGGCCTGGGGGCCCAGACCCACCCCAGGCGCGAGCCCACCTGACCCCGCACCTAGTGGGGGTGTGGCCACCCTAGGAAGCTCCTCGACCTTCCTCTGTGCCTATAAGTTGTCTTTCGAACTAAAAACCGAGGGGGGTAGATAGTTTTCCAGAAAGAGTTCCGCTCCACCGCCGCCACCAGAAACCAAGATTCGGATCCAGAAACTCTATTCTGGCACCCTGCTGGGATGGGGAATTTGGAGAGGATCATCGCCATCGTCATCACCAACGCATCTCCATCAACCACCGATGTTTCCCTCATCCATGAGTGAGTAATCCCCCGATGTAGGCTTGGGGATGGTAGGGATTGGATGAGTTCTATCATGTAATCGAATAAGATTGTTAAGGCATAGTGCCTAGTATCTCTTGTGCTATTTGACTTTGTTGTAACTTGTTGTGCTTAATCCTTGTCACTAGGGCCTGAGTGCCATGATCTCAGATCTGAAATTATTATTGAATCATTATGATAGTATTCTTTGTGCTCTTATTTGCAAGTTGTGTACACATATCATTGTCCAGATCCAAAGGCCCCAAAGTGACAATAATTGGGACAACCGGAGGGGATGGCTGTGGTGTGAGGGTCACATGTGTTCACGGAGTGTTAATGATTTGCTCCGGTGCTCTATTAAAAGGAGCACCTTAATTTCCAGTAGTTCCCTAGATGCCCCGCTGCCACGGGCTAGCTGGACAGAAGATGTTGTGCAAGTTCTCATTGCGAGCACTATTGGAGATATGCCCTAGAGGCAATAATAAATGTAGTTATTATTATATCTTTGTGTTTATGATAAATGTTTACATTCATGCTATAACAATATTAACAAGGAAACGTTAATACTTGTGTGATTTGTAAACTAAATTAGAGTCCCTAGTAAAGCCTCTTCATAATACTAG
Organism: Avena longiglumis; assembly: GCA_030063025.1. Taxonomy (NCBI): domain Eukaryota; kingdom Viridiplantae; phylum Streptophyta; class Magnoliopsida; order Poales; family Poaceae; genus Avena; species Avena longiglumis. Next base: position 479,539,366 of record CP125978.1, on the reverse strand, counting down.
CTTGTTGGTTAATAAATGATTGTGGTTTCCCTATCATGAACATTGAGATGTTATTAACAACAAGATTATATCGTTAGGAGAATGGTATGATGGACATACTCCTATAGATAAGCGTAGCATAAAGATCAAGTCATTTTAATAGTTCAATTGCTATATGCTTTCAGATACATAGTAACATAATTCCTTCGACCATGAGATCATGCTTATCACCATCACCGGAAGGATGCTTTGATGACATCAAACACCACACCGTAACTGGGTGGTTATAAAGGTGGCATTGAGTGTTCGGAAAGTATGGGTTGAGACACATGGATCAAGAGTGGGATTTGTCCATCCATATTTCGGATAGATATACTCTGGGCTCTCTCGGTGGAATGTCATCCAATTGGCTTGCAAGCATGTGACTGGATCACAAGGGATCACATATCACGGGAACGAGAAAAGAGTACTTATCAGTAACGAGGTTGAACTAGGTATGCAGAGATACCGACGATCAAAACCTCGGATAAGTAAACTATCATGAGACAAAGGGAAATTGGTATCGTATGTAAGTGGTTCATTCGATCGCAAAGTAATCGTAGAAATATGTGGGAGCCATATGAATTTCCAGATTCCTCTATTGGTTATTGTTCGGAGAAGTGTCTCGATCATGTCCGCATAATTCACGAACCGTAGGGAGACACACTTAAGGATTCAATGTTGTTGAGTAGTTATGGAATGATGATTAAGAGACCGAATGTTGTTCGGAGACTCGGAAGGGATCCGGGATATCGCGAGGAGATCCGGAATGGTCCGGAGAATAGGATTCATAAGGAAAGTCCTGTTTCGGAGTTGGAGAATGATTCCAGTGTTTTCATCAGGAATGTTCTAGAAGGGTCCGGAATCACCACGTGATGATCGGGTGTGTTAGATTCTGCAAGTGTATACAACGTGAGCAAGCCAGATTTGCTCATGCGGAAGCTAAGGTTTGATCTTGACGAGCCTAGCATGTACAGACATGGTCTCGGAACACGGATCACCGAAAGGTAAAGCATGAATCATATAGAAGATATGATGAACATGTCGATTGTTCGCCATTGAAGCTACATCAACTCTCGTGATGATCGGTTTTGATGTGGTGGATTTGGTTCGTGTGATCACTAAAACAATGTGAGGGATATTGTTTTGAGTGGGAGTTCACCTAGATTAATTGAACTATTAATTAGAACACAATTTGTCATAAACTTATTCTAAATTATTGCAAATATGTTGTAGATCAATGGCGGCCCCTACCATCAATTTTAATGCGTTCCTAGAGAAAGAAAAGTTGAAAAACAATGGAAGCAACTTCACGGATTGGTTCCGCAATTAAGGATTGTCCTCAATGCTGGTAATTTGACCTATGTGCTGGATGCACCGCTGGATGACCCGCCTGCAGCTGATGCTACCGATGAAGTAAAGAATGTTTATCTCGCTCGGAAGAATCAGTACTCCACAGTTCAGTGTGCTATCTTGTATGGTTTGGAATTGGAGCTTCAGAAAAGGTTTGAGAATTCAGACCCACATGATATTGTCCGTGAACTCAAATTGAAATTTGAGACTCACGCGGCAGTTGAGAGCTATGAGGCTTCTGAAAAGTTCTTTAACTGCAAGATGGAAGAGGGCAGCTCTGTCAGTGAGCATGTGCTTAAGATGTTTGGGCACGCAAACAAACTCCAAAGCTTGGGTATAGTGATTCCTAATGCTTTGGGGATTTACCGTGTCCTCCAATCACTACCACCAAGTTACAAGAACTTTGTGATGAACTACAATATGCAAAGCATGAACAAGCAGTTACCAAAACTCTTCTCCATGTTAAAATCTGCAGAAGTGGAGATCAAGAAAGAGCACCAAGTGTTGATGGTCAATAAGACCACCAAATTCAAGAAAGGCAAGTCTAAGCAAAAGGGACACTTCAAGAAGGGTGGTAAGAAAGTTGCCGCACCGACGAAGAAGACCAAGGCTGGACCTAAGCCTGATACTAAGTGCTTTTACTGCAAGGGAGAAGGTCACTGGAAGCGGAATTGCCCAAAGTACTTGGCGGATTTGAAGAACGACAACATCAAGAATAAAGGTATATCCGATATACATGTTATTGATGTGTATCTCACTAGTACTCGTAGTAGTGTCTGGGTATTTGATACTGGTTTGGTTGCTCATATTTGTAACTCAAAGCGGTCTTTGCAGAATAAACGGAATCTAGCGAAGAACGAGGTGACGATGCGCGTAGGAAATGGATCAAAGGTTGATGTGATCGCGGTTGGCACGCTACCTCTTCATCTACCATCGGGATTAGTTTTATACTTAAATAATTTTTATTTGGTGCCTGCGTTAAGCATGAACATTATATCGGGATCTTGTTTATTGCGAGACGGTTACTTGTTTAAATCCGAGAATAATGGTTGTTCGATTTATATGAGTAATATGTTTTATGCACATGCACCTTTGATAGATGGTTTATTATTATTGAATCTTGATAGTGGAAATACACATATTAATAACATTGAAGCTAAACGTTTTAAATTGAGCGATAACTCGACCTATATGTGGCACTGTCGTCTTGGTCACATTGGAGTGAAGCGTATGAAGAAACTCCATTCTGATGGACTTCTTAAATCACTTGATTTCGAATAACTTGAAAGATGCAAAGCATGTCTGATGGGTAAAATGACTAAGACTCCATTTTCTGGTATGATGGAGCGAGCTACGGACTTATTGGAAATCATACATACCGATGTGTGTGGTCTAATGAGTGTAGCATCGCGCGGTGTTTATCGTTATGTTCTTACCTTCACGGATGACTTGAGTAGATATGGGTATATCTATTTCATGAAACATAAGTCCGAAACTTTTGAGAAGTTTAAGGAATTTCAAAGTGAGGTAGAGAATCAATGTAACAAGAAGATTAAATTTCTACGTTCTGATCGTGGAGGTGAATATCTAAGTTACGAGTTTGGCGAGCATTTGAAGAAATGCGGAATACTTTCATAATTGACACCGCCGGGAATACCACAGCGTAATGGTGTGTTCGAACGTCGTAATCGAACTCTCTTAGTATGGTTCGTTCTATGATGTCACTTACAGATTTACCGCTATCATTTTGGGGTTATGCATTAGAAACAGTCGCATTCACTTTAAATACGGCACCATATAAATCCGTTGAAACGACACCATATGAGTTATGGTTTGGGAAGAAACCTAAATTGTCGTTCCTTAAAGTTTGGGGTTGCGAAGCCTATGTAAAGAAGTTACAACCGGACAAGCTTGAACCCAAAGCGGAAAAATGCGTCTTCATAGGATACCCAAAGGAAACTATTGGGTATACCTTCTATCATAGATCCGAAGGCAAGATCTTCGTTGCCAAGAATGGATCCTTTCTAGAGAAGGAATTTCTCTCGAAAGAAGTGACTGGAAGGAAAGTAGAACTCGACGAGGTTGTTGAACCTTCTCTCGAACTTGCAAGTAGCGCAGCACCGGAAGAAGTTCCTGTGGTGCCTGCACCGATAAGAGAGGAAGCTAATGATGATGATCATGAAACTTCGGTTGAAGTTGCTACAGAGCCTCGCAGGTCAACGAGAACTCGTACCACTCCTGATTGGTATGATCCCGTTATGAATGTCATGTTGGTGGACAACACCGATGACCCTGTGACATATGAGGAAGCGATGATGAGCCCAGATTCCAATAAATGGCAAGAAGCCATGAAATCCGAGATTGGATCCATGTACGAAAACCAAGTATGGACTTTGGTGGACTTACCGGATGGCCGGAAGGCCGTCGAGAACAAATGGATTTTCAAGAAGAAGACAGATGATGATGGTAATGTTACTGTCTATAAAGCTCGACTTGTCGCAAAAGGGTTTCGACAAATTCAAGGAGTTGACTACGATGAGACTTTATCACCAGTAGCGAAGCTAAAGTCTGTGAGGATTTTGTTAGCAATCGCTGCATATTATGATTATGAGATATGGCAGATGGATGTCAAAATAGCGTTCCTCAATGGAGACATTGATGAAGAGTTGTCTATGATGCAACCCAAAGGTTTTGTCGATCCTAAAGATGGTAACAAGGTATGCAAACTTCAACGGTCCATATATGGATTGAAGCAAGCATCCCGAAGTTGGAATCAACGGTTTGATAAGGTAATCAAAAGTTTTGGTTTTGTACAAACTTATGGAGAAGCTTGTATTTACAAGAAAGTGAGTGGGAGCTCTGTAGCATTCTTAATACTATATGTAGATGACATATTGTTTATTGGGAATGATGTAGACCTTCTTAATAGTGTCAAGGAATATTTGAATAATAGGTTTTCAATGAAAGATCTTGGCGAAGCAGCTTACATATTAGGCATAAAGATTTATAGAGATAGATCGAGATGCCTAATATCATTGTCACAAAGTACATATTTGGACAAAGTTCTAAAAAGGTTTGGAATGGAAGATAGCAAGAAAGGATTCTTGCTCAGGTTGTAAGTGGCAGCGGCGCCCAGCAAGCCCACATACGCCGCCCGCGAAAAAACGTCTAAATGGCGTAAGTGGATAACCGCGAAAATTAAATGGCATATGTGGAATAGCCCACCAAGTCCAGCGGGTCCAGCGGCGTTGTCTGCCCTCGCTCGCTCGCTTCATCTCGCTTCCTCCCCCTTACCTCCGATGGCTGGAGGCGACAACACCAACCCACCCCCTCCTCGGCTCTGCCTCTCCCGACGCAAGCCCCTGCTCTGATCTGCGCTTCAACAGGACGACGACACCGGACGCCATGCCCTAAGTATCTCCTTCCTCTTCGGTCTCCACCTACCGTCTCGCCTCGTCTCGCCGACTCCAACTCCAGTAACAATTCCCCTCTCTTGCTCATCTTCCCTTAGGAGATAGGATGAGCTCTCCACATGCCTCAGTCTTACAACGATCTATACTCTTCTGTTTGACCTAGACTTAGAAACTAGCCCCCACACTGCTATTCTAATCCCCATGCTTTGCTTCCTGATCCCCATGCCTTAATCCCCATGCAAACCGGGCGAATCAGGTGCTCGGGTATTTTATGAATTCGTTTTGATTTGACGTACAGCTGCCCTTGATTCCACCTGAACCAGAACCAATAGCACGTTTAATTTTTTGATACCTAGATCCAGTTTAGTCATTACTTTCTCCTCACATTATTGATTTTATTTTTTTAGATCCCACCTTGTTGTATGCTGCTACAAACATGGTCACGTGCATTCAGTTTAGTCATTACTTTTCTCCTCACAGTGTCGATTCAGATTTAAACATTTGATATATATGCTGCATTGAAGATGATATTGAATGTGCATCTAACTTCACTAAACATTTACTAAATATATATATGGCCACCTGAATTTTTTTTGCAGAACAATGGCTAGCACGCCCATGAAGTCGCCACAACAAGCAGTGGTCGCCGCTGGCGGGGAAAATTTGGGCGACATTGACAAGCAAGTGAAGCTCTTGGGTGACGTTGACAAGCGAGTGAAGTTAGATGCACGACTCGGGTCGTCAATGGGCAAGTGAACAATTCGGGTCGGGAAGGCCACGAAGTGCACCACTCGGAGGATGTTGACAAGCAGAGGCAGGCGTGGGATGCCATGGATGAGAATAAGCAGAGTCACTTGCTGATATTGTTGATGATAATGATCTGTAAGGAGATATGCTCTCTTTATGTTGTTTTTTCTAATGTGTTGAACTATGCTAGAATCCTTACATTTTCAGTGTTGTATTTATATTGTGTTTTCTAAATATCCAAACTAATTTTGGTTGATCATTGTTGCAGGCTACATATCATTTAATTTTTCATGGAGTAAACAGTAAACTTATCATGTATGTGTTTGCAGCCAGAAGGCATGCTTTCAGTTGTGCAACAAGCTTATTTGATTGATCATGGCTGCAAGCTACATGTCGATGAGTCTCCTAGGTATAGATTCATGTTAGATGTTGATGAACTAAGCAAAAAGGACCTAATAATTTCTGTTTAGCAAGGTTGTAGCATAAAATTGTATCGAGTTCAGTGATCTCAATGTTTAAGCATAAATATAACCTACCGATGGAGCTTCTTTTTGTGTATTCCTGTTTCTGAATGTTTGTTGTTCTTGACACTAGCTGATGCAGCTTGTTTCTGAATCGATGACTGCACATGCATGTTGATTTGTTCAATGATTTATTCCGTTGCAAGCAGCAGAGTGTAGACCGTAGCCATGCATGTACTTACAAAACAGCAGCATTAGCCATGGAGTGTTATTATGCTGTCTATGCGTGTCCATAGAGTACTGAGAGCCACAACATGTAGTCACGAGAATACGATAGAGTGCGGAACGCATCAAGAGCCGGAGATCGCGGCGTTGCGGCGCCATATAATCCCACGAAGCCGCCAAGCACCTTAAGTGGCTGCAGCAAAACTCGCTTCAGTCGCATGCGGCGGAAGCGGCTCTCGCTGCATCATCCAGCTAATCAGCCACTTACATCCTGAGTTCTTGCCCATGTTGCCCAATATGACCTTGAGTAAAACTCAAAGTCCAGCAACGGCAGAAGATAGAGAAATGATGAGTAAGACTTCCTATGCCTCAGCCATAGGATCTCTAATGTATGCTATGTTATGTACTAGACCCGACATTGCATATGCTGTTAGTTTAACTAGCAGATATCAAAGTGATCCAGGAGTGGATCATTGGACAGCGGTCAAAAACATCCTTAAGTACTTGAGAAGAACTAAGGATATGGTTCTTTCTTATGGAGGTGATGAACAACTCGTTGTTAATGGTTACACCGATGCTAGTTGGAACACCGATCCGGATGATTCTAAATCTCAATCTATACGTATTTACTTTGAATGGTGCAGCAGTTAGCTGGAGGAGTGCAAAGCAAAGCGTTGTGGCGAGATCTTCAACTGAATCAGAATACATAGCTGCTTCAGAGGCTTCACAAGAAGCGATATGGATGAAGGAGTTCATTACAGAGCTCGGTGTGGTTCCAAGTGCGCTGGACCCAATGTATATCTACTGTGATAACATGGCCGCCATAGCCAATGCGCAAGAACCAAGGTCACACAAGAAGCTGAAGCACATCAAGCAACGTTTTCACGCTATTTGAGAACATGTCCAAGATGGTGACATAAAGATTTGCAAAGTACACACAGATCTGAATGTGGCGGATCCGTTGACTAAACCTCTTCCGAGGGCAAAACATGACCAACACCAAACTGCCATGGGTGTTCGGTATATTACCATGTAATCTAGATTAGTTGACTCTAGTGCAAGTGGGAGACTGTTGGATATATGCCCTAAAGGCAATAATAAATGCAGTTATTATTATATCTTTGTGTTTATGATAAATGTTTACATTCATGCTATAACAGTACTAACAAGGAAACATTAATACTTGTGTGATTTGTAAACTAAATTAGAGTCCCTAGTAAAGCCTCTTCATAATACTAGCTTGTTGGTTAATAAATGATTGTGGTTTCCCTATCATGAACATTGAGATGTTATTAACAACAAGATCATATCGTTAGGAGAATGGTATGATGGACATACTCCTATAGATAAGCGTAGCATAAAGATCAAGTCATTTTAATAGTTCAATTGCTATATGCTTTCTGACACATAGTAACCTAATTCATTTGACCATGAGATCATGCTTATCACCATCACCGGAAGGATGCTTTGATGACATCAAACACCACACCGTAACTGGGTGGTTGTAAAGGTGGCATTGAGTGTTCTAAAAGTATGGGTTGAGACACATGGATCAAGAGTGGGATTTGTCCATCCATATGTCGGATATATATACTCTGGGCCCTCTCGGTGGAATGTCATCCAATTGGCTTGCAAGCATGTGACTGGATCACAAGGGATCACATATCACGGGAACGAGAAAAGAGTACTTATTAGTAACGAGGTTGAACTAGGTATGCAGAGATACCGACGATCAAAACCTCGGATAAGTAAACTATCGTGAGACAAATGGAAATTGGTATCGTATGTAAGTGGTTCATTCGATCACAAAGTAAACGTAGAAATATGTGGGAGCCATATGAATTTCCAGATTCCTCTATTTGTTATTGTTCGGAGAAGTGTCTCGATCATGTCCGCATAATTCACGAACCATAGGGAGACACACTTAAGGATTCGATGTTGTTGAGTAGTTATGGAATGATGAGTAAGAGACCGAATGTTGTTTGGAGTCTTGGATGGGATTCGGGATATCGCGAGGAGATCCGGAATGGTCCGGAGAATAAGATTCATATAAGGAAAGTCCTGTTTCGGAGTTGGAGAATGATTCCGGTGTTTTCATCGGGAATGTTCTAGAAGGGTCCGAAAGGTCCGGCACTCCGGAGGGGAAGGGTACATGAATGTGTCATAACAAGTTGGAATGGTTGCATCATGTACTAGGTGTCATCGTTGGGAAAAATAAAGGGATAAATCAAATCCTAGTTTGAAAAGTCAAACGCCAATTTGAAAAGTCAAACGGCAAGTTTGCTTGGTGGAGGGAGAGTAGGAAACCTACTTGGGGAGGTAGTCCTCCTCCATCCACCGCCGGCCAAGGAGGCCGAGTTGGGGGAGGACTCCCTCCTCCCAACCGGCGCCCTCCCACCTATATAAGGAGGGGCAGGGGTGCCCCTCTAGCCTACACCTCTCACCACCTAAACCCTAGCCCTAAGCCGCCGGCGCCACCACCCCTGCTGCCGCCGCCTAGGGCACCACCAACTCGCCGAGTTGGGGTGAAACCCTAACCCTAGCCACTGGCTAGGCTCCTCCCTTGGTGCCTCTAAACCCTAGATCGCCAAGGCCTCTCTCATAGTCCACCATACTCGCTCTGGCTTAAGGCGAAGCCCTACGAGATCTCCCCTCTACTTCCGGTACCACGCCGTCGTGCTGCCGGAATCGCGAGGAGAGTGCTACAACCTCCATTTTCTGGAACAAGGGAGAGGAAGGTCTTCATCAATCCGAACGTGTGACCGATTGAAGCATCACGGAGCAGCGCCGGAAGGATCGTCTACACAATCTTGAGATTGGCAAGAGTACGACTACATCACCCACGAGAATCCACTCTCGTTAAACACTTTGGAATCTTCGAGGGTGAGTTATTATATCGACTCGTTGCTACAATCTAGTAGATAGATCTTGGCTTGTTTGTTTGTATGTGGTATAAATTTTTTGTTTTCCATGCTACGAACCCCAACAAGAACGTATGACTATATTTGGAGCACATGCCTAGGATTGTTTAGTACTTGGATGCTTGTTATTATTTATCTGCAATGCCCTAGATCTTGAAGTTACGTGTTTAGACTTGTCCATGCAATTCCCATCCATCCATCCCTATGCCTACCGCACTCGAATCCTACTTTTACTGTTACTATTGCTCTTGTTTCAATGTTGCTGTTGCTATTGTTGTTGCTGTTGCTACTGATAAACTTCTGTGAGCAAGAACTATTTCCAGGTGCAGCTGAACTGACAACTCAGTTGTTAAGGCTTGCAAGTATTCTTTGGCTCCCCTTGTGTCGAATCAATAAATTGGATAATACTACCCGCGAAGACTGTTGCGATCCCCTACACTTGTGGGTCATCAGATGCCCAAGGCATCCCCTTCTTCATCAATAAAAAGCTGAGGTCTGTCTAGACACTTCGTTTTTATTGTTTCATGCACTGTTGCGTTGTTGTTGGAGCGTCTTAGTTTTAGTTTGCTTTGCTTAGTTTGTTTAGTTTGCTTGAATAAAGTAGTTGGACCCCAGTTCTCGTTGTGTTGTTTCAAATAAGTCGATTGACGTTGGAAAGGAGTAGAAAGTTCTTGCTTGGAAGTGCAAGAGGAGCTTGCATTGACTGTGACTTAGACTTTAGCATGTCATGCTAGGTGTTGTTTTGACCTTATGCTTAGTGATTATTGCTGTAGCATGACTTGTTCCAAACAATTGGAAGTGCTTAGTGTGCCTTGAAAGAATCATGCGTTGTTTTAGCATGCAAAAGCATAGTATTTTGGTATTCTCCTTTGATGTTTTGTTTGGGTTGACTTGGCACATGCTCACACCATGTTATGACTATGAACAAGTCACCATAGCCTCTATGATCATTTTAGTCCTTGACTTGTAGTACCACTCTATGCTTTGATTAGTAATGTTTTGTCGCTCTGCATGATTATGACCATTATTGCTCTCTTAGTTGGTTGCCCCCAGTTTTTTGCTAGCCTCCACTTGTATGAGTAAGCTCTACTCATGCTTCCAACTCCCAAGAAACCAAGTTATTTCCAAGTTTCCACTATAAATTCCTATGCATGGTGTGTTACACCATTCCAAGTATATTCTTGTTTTCAGCTATCTTTCAATTAAAAAGTATTTTGTTATGTGAAAACTTAGTGATTAAAGTCCTCACGAACTTGATGGCACACTTTATATTCCTTGCCCCTAATAAACTTGAACCATTGTGTCGTCTATGTTGTATATGCTTGCACTTATACGTTGGAATTAGCAGAACCATGCTGTCATGGGGAACATTTTTAACATTGCACTTGTACTTTGTACACAGTTGATATTATGCTCTTTTGTCTATGGATGTCACCGGTGTGAAATAAAGATGGAGCTTGTAAGTCCATAGAGTTATGTATTTTATGTTAGAGAAACGTCTGGGCCACTAGCCTAAGCCATGCCTAATCATGGTGAAAACTTGAAGCATCACCATAATGAGCTATCTGTGAAGCATCCTCAATAAAAATCTATGCAAATAGTAAATAAAAATCGGTGCTGTTCGTGCATGGCCATTTACTGTTAGCCAAAAAGTTACACCAAAAATTATAATCAAAGAGCCTACAAAGAATTACCAGAAAACCAAAAAAGAAAAAAAATAACACAGTAGCATAGGACCCGTGGCGGAGACTGAATTGGACAATAAAAAGAAATCTTAAAAAATGACGTGGTACATGTAGCCTAACTCCTTCCTCTGTCTGAAAATATAAGATATTTTAGATGTGTATAAAGCTAATATATCTAGATATCTTTTAGTGTTGTGTTAGATTCATTTAAATCTACACACTAGAAGGTGTCTACATATATTTGTTTCACAAACCTAAAACATCTTAAATTTCTAAATGGAGGATGTACCTTTCTAAAAGTTATGGTCAGAAAGGTGTGTCAAAAATTATCACCAGGCACTAGTTAATAAGAAAGAACGCAAAAATACATCATCCGGATAACTTCTTTGTTTGAGAAATAAAGGTAGCCGAACGGTCTAAAGAGAGGAACCAGAAAACGAAAAAAAAACATCGGGTTTGATGGATCATGGTAATGTACCTTGCACTGTTCGCGGTACGGTTGATGGATCATCCGGATCATGTATTGTTTTATTGTATTATATGGTGATGTTGTATGTATCTATTTATCTATCTATCTAAGAGTAGTAAAAGGGTCGTGGTTAGAAGCAGCGCATCGGGTTTGCAGTATCCACCGCCGCGCGCTGCGGGTCAGTTTCACCGTGCCCGTGGAGATGGGCAGCCTTCGTCGGCACGGAAGAGATTTCCGCTGCTGCAGCATCCGCACATGAGAAACTTGAAAAGAACTATAGTAGAAGTGAAGAGCAGTAGAACACTATACTGGTGGTAGGCGCGCGGGTGGTATTTTGCTCCTCGCTTTCTGATGTAGGCCATGTGATATGATGTCGTGGACCCCTTACAATGTAGCTCCGGCCGGCCGTGTGCACAACGTGCGCTCCCCGCGCGGGGGGGTCTATATAACGGACCAAACAAACGCAGGGAGAGAGAGATATCCACACCATTCGTTTGCCTCGCTCGTAGCAGCTAGAGCAACACGGACGTGCAGTGAAGTGAGCTGCTAGGATCACTATAGGAATAACACGAAACGCCGACGGCCTTATTTTACGCCGACGGCTAAAGGTCGGGCCCGTTGGCGTAACTCGGCGGGCTCGTCAGCTGGGCCAGGTGGCCGTCGGCGTAGAAAACCCGTCAGCGTAGGGCGAAACCCCCCGACGGCCGCCGTCGGCGTAGACAAAACCGTCGGCGTACAATGACCTACTTCTGACGGTGACCGTCGGCGTAAGGGGCCACGTGTCCCTGCCAACCGTCCCACCTGACGGCCGCGGGCAACGACGTTAGGGCGCGTCGATACGCCGACGGCCAGGCCGTCGGCCTTTCTGGCCAGCACGTTTACGCCGACGGCAATGCCGTCGGCCTAGGTAGATACTTTTCCTATTTTTCTCCAAATTATAAAATTCAAATAATTGCATAATTTATTTCCCACTATAATTTTAATGTAGATGCAATTTATAAATAACTTGGTGATTGCAAGATAACAACGCGTATCCTGCCACCCGCATTGAATAACGACGTGAATCTTCCGGAACCCAATGCTAAGCATAAATGTGAAATAGAAAAAACAAAATACACATATAATGCACAAATAAAACAAAAATATTAAACATATATCTCATTTTATGGACCACGGGGAACATTTCGCATTTCATGTAGTGGATGTGGGGTAGTAGCGTACTCCTACTGCTGGCTGCGGCGGATGCCATGCCTTGGCTTGCTGCCATGGCCGTAGCGGCCTGCTTGGTACTGATGACGATACGATGTTGGGTCTCACGGAGCGACCCAAGGCTGCCGCCGGGGTCGAGGGGGCTCCCCGTCATCGGCGAGTCGCTCGAGTTCTTCACCGCCAGCCCGTCGCTCGAGCTCGTCCCCTTCTTGAAGCGACGTCAAGAGAGGTACTGTAACTATAATGGGTATTATTAGTCCTGTCCGTCGTCCTCGGTCCTCTAGTTAACTCCGACTTGTCATAATCATGCAACTCATCAACTACAGTAATGGTCTCTAGAAAAGAATCAATGGGTTCGCCAAATTTAGTTGCACGTTTATTTTTGTATTTGCAAGGAGAGGACACGCACACAAGAATTGCCTAAGGAATTATCATTCTGAACGAATCGATAATCTCCATACGTGGGGTGGCTAACTAAAAACTAGCTGACACTATCCTACTAAGGAATAGCAACTGAACCAAACACAACCTAATTATTTGACCAAGTGTGTTAATTAGCTTCTCCAGTGCACAAAAGAAACCCTAAGGATCACAAAAAATTGTTGCCCTAGGCCCTAGCACGATGCTTTCCTAAATTTACTAAGAGCATTAATATTTCAGGTATGGCCCGATCTTCAGGACAAATTTAATCGGCGAAGACCTAATAGTATCCATGGATATAGAGCTGAACAACCTAGTGTTCCAACAAGAGGAGAAGTTGTTCCAGATCTGGTACCCAGAATCGTTGATGAGGATCATGGGAGCTGACTGCATCGTTGCTACGCTCGGGTCCTTCCACAAGCACATCAGGAGTCTGGTCCTCAGACTCTTTGGCCCTGAAAATCTCAGGTTGGTACTACTCCACGATGTCCAGCGAACTACCCAAGCCAGTCTGATCTCCTGGCTCAATCAGCACAGCATCGAACTCAAACAAGCAACCTCAAGTGTATGTAAAATTTTCAGCTCAGTATAGCATGCATGTTGTGGCACACAAGATCCTACGAGTAGTCATTAATTAAGTGTAGCTTTGTCTTATCGTAGATGATATTCAGCGTCACAGCAAAAAGGTTAATCAACTATGATGAGTCCTCAAGCTCGGAGGGGAAGTTGTGGATGCAATTCGATGCATTCCTTCAGGGACTGCTAGCGTTTCCACTCTACATTCCTGGCTCGGCTTTCTACAAATGTATGCAGGTAATTAAAAACTATATAAATACATATATTTTGAAGGAAATAATTATAAGTAGTGGAGGGAACAGTTAGGATCCAGGTCTCGAACGACCGAAAATATGTTAATAGAAGACATAAATCAACAATCATAGATAGCTAGGTGAAAATAAAAACTTATAATCAATCATAAAGTGAACATGGATTTAACCGTTGAAATTATAACTTTCACCTTGAAATCTCAATAGAATTTGTATTTTACCATTAAGAAAAGTAAATATGGGTAGACTAGGTCGAGATGTATATAAATGATAACGTGATTAGTCAGATTTGACATAATTATTCCTTTATTGCCAGGGGCGGAAGAATGTGATGAAGATTTTGAGGAAATTGCTTGATGAGAGGAAGAAAGCACCACATCAGAAGAGCGGTGACTTTCTTGATCTCCTAATTAATTGATGATTTGAAGGAGGAGAAACATTTAACGAATGAGAAATTTGCCTTGGATTTGCTCTTCGCATTGCTCTTTGCCGGCTTTGAGACCACATCTGGGATAACTGTCGCACTCAGGTTCCTAACTAACAATCCCAAGGCCTTGCAAGAACTCACGGTAAGCGAGAGAAAAAACTAGTCCTGATTGGGTTGATGTAACTTCTGTGTGATTCCTAGTATTTACCTCAAGCTTATGCTAAATATAGAAGAATACACAAAAATGTCTCTATGTAATTGGGTAGATTGCATATATTGTGTTGACCATATGAGTGAATCGGTCGCTTTGATGGTTGTAGGAGGAGCATGAGAACATCCGAAAAAGAAGGACCGATCCTGATTCTGAAATAACATGGGAGGAATACAAGTCCATGAAATTTACATCTCATGTATATATCTTGCTTCACCACAACCACACACACTTCTAAATTGGTTCATGAATCATGAGTGCTAACTAAAATATTACATTGTAGGTTATACATGAAGTACTAAGGCTGGGCAACATTGCTCCTGTCATGTTTAGAAAAGCCACAGCGGATGTTGACATAAAAGGTAAAAGGCATGTAAGAAAAACAAGACATGTAGGAGTAACTACTCACATAGATATAGGCCTATTTAGTTCATAGGAAAAAATGGTGGAAACTATAGTCAGTTTGGTTCAAAGGAATAGACCAAAGAAAAAAAATAGAGGAACTATATATACATTTCCTTGAATCTTATTTTCCAAACAGAAACATAAATTTTAGAGTCAATTAGATCACTTTTTAGAATTCCTACGTGGAAAGTACGAGATCGAGATCTTTAGGGGCAAAACAATTTCGTAAATCCTAATTATAGTTTCTTCGTGCACTTTAACTTTTATTTTACCATGTTTATTACAATGTATGTGATTTTAGTTTTCCACTAAAACAAAATTGCAAGTTTAAAAATTTCATGTGTTTCATACTATTTTGGTGCACACATGCATTCCTATCATATTCTTGTGATTCTAAAAGTCCTACAATTTTAGGATTCTATGAATAAAATAGACCCATATACATTGATGCAATTACGTCTCTATATATAGCAAGTTAACTAACTATGTCTAAACTTGTGTTAATATATGATTGTTATTTATGTAGGTTACACTATCCCAAGAGGATCAAAGATCATGATAAGTCCATCTAGAGTGAACCTGAATCCTACAATTTACAAGGATCCCAATGCATTCAACCCATGGAGGTGGAAGGTTCGTCAACTTTATAGGAAAATGCCAAATGCAGAGATTTTATAAAAATAAAGGAAGGTCAAGCCATATAAAAATTTAAAAATACATGATATTATCCCATATGAAAGCAATTCTATATTATTATTAGGGTGCATCCACAAAGTTGTTCAAAGTTTCTATTATGACCAGCGGAGAACGGGGATTAGCTCAATAGTGAGAATCAAAGGATAAAATTTTAAAAAAAAGGCTAAGTGAACTTTACTCATTAAATACAAATATTACGCATGGAGGAGTACTGAACCGTGTAACGGCAAGAAAAATATACGAGAACCGAAGTGTAGCTAACATCTTCATTTCTTTTCCCCTTACATTTTATGTACCATAGAAAAAAAAGGATAATGGATCTATATTCTCATATGCAAGGGGATAAATACTAGTTGTCACTAGAGGAAAAAGGGCCATCCGTTCGTGACCCCTCGGAGCATTAGTCCCGGTTGCGCCACCAACCGGGACTAATGCTGGCACGCGCCCCGGTTGGAGCGGGCACGGGGCCAGGGGGCATGGGTCCCGGTTGGTATGGGGGCATGCGTCCCGGTTGGAGCCACCAACCGGGACTAAAGGTTTGGCCACAGCCACGTGGCGTGGCACGCACCTTTAGTCCCGGTTGCTGGCTCCAACCGGGACTAAAGACCCCTTGCCCTCTATAAATGCAACGCCCCAGCCCCCTCTGCCTCCACTCTGTTTTTTCGAATGGTGTAAGGTGTGAGGGTGTGTGCTAGTTTTTTCTCATGCATGCATTGAAGGTGTTTGTTGAAATGTTTGAGTGAAAATCCCGTTGAATTTCTCATAGAACAAAAATATAGAAGGTGTCCGAGACGCACTTGAGCTTTCTCCTCTTTATTTCCCTCGATCGAGGTTAGCAATCTTATCTTTTCTAGGTCATTGATACAATTCATGTGTCGGTGTGAATTGGTTATTTCACTATTTATGATGTCCTGTTTTTTGATAAACTTACTTATATGATGCGATGAAGCGTCGGAATGGATGTCGGTGACCGGCGGGTAGCCGGTATATCAAAGGCGTGGATAAATTTATCGATGTGGCTACGACAAACAAAGAGAATGGATTTATACGTTGTCCATGTGTTCAATGTCGAACAACAAGGAGTACTCTTCCTCGAAAATCATTCGCGCCACCGATTATGAAAGGTTTCATGCCCAACTATAATTGCTGGACCAAGCACGGGGAAAGAGGGGTTATGATGGAAGATGGTGAAGAAGAAGATGATGATAACAACTATCATCATATGTTTCCTGAATACAGTGATACTGCAATGGAAGACAATGGAGAGGAAAAAGGTGAAGAACGGGCATCATATGAGCCGGCTGATGAACTTGGTAGGGTCATTTCTGATGCAAAGAGAGACTGTGAAACAAAAAATGAGAAGTTGAAGTTAGAGGGCATGTTAGAAGATCACAAGAAATTGTTGTACCCAAATTGTGAAGATGGCAGCACAAAGCTCGGTACCACACAGGAATTGTTGCGATGGAAGGCAGAGTGTGGTCTAACTGACTCCTCATTTGAAAAGATGCTGAAAATAATGAAGCCGAAGTTTCCAAAACATAACTATTTTTTAAAAGGTTACATTAATTATTTTTTAAAATCCATACACTCGCAAATTTTAAAAGGTTACATTAATTATTTTTTAAAAATAGAATATGTTTTTGAATTATTTATTCAAATCCATACACTTCTTATGTTTAAAGTTTTTCTAAATTCCAAATTGATATTAAAAAATATAAGTTAATTCATTTTTAATTGTAAATGGTTCATATTTTAAATGGTTACATTAATTATTTTTTAAAACAGAAAATGTTTTTGAATTATTTATTTAAATCCAAACACTTTTTATGTTTAAATTTTTTCTAAATTCCAAATTAATATTCAAAAATATAAGTTAATTTATTTTAAAAGGTTACATTAATTATTTTTAAAAATAGAATATGTTTTTGAATTATTTATTCAAATCCATACACTTCTTATGTTTAAAGTTTTTCTAAATTCCAAATTGATATTAAAAAATATAAGTTAATTCATTTTAATTGTAAATGGTTCATATTTTAAATGGTTACATTAATTATTTTTAAAACAGAAAATGTTTTGAATTATTTATTTAAATCCAAACACTTTTTATGTTTAAATTTTTCTAAATTCAAATTAATATTCAAAATATAAGTTAATAATTTTAAAAGGTTACATTAATTATTTTTAAAAATAGAATATGTTTTGAATTATTTATTCAAATCCATACACTTCTTATGTTTAAAGTTTTCTAAATTCCAAATTGATATTAAAAAATATAAGTTAATTCATTTTAATTGTAAATGGTTCATATTTTAAATGGTCACATTAATTATTTTTAAATGTAAAATGGTTTTGAATTATTTATTCAAATCCAAACACTTTTTATGTTTAAAGTTTTCTAAATTCCAAATTAATTATCATTTAAAAACAATACAAATTTAAACCCCAAAATAAAAAATAAAGGCGGAGAGAAAATACCTGAAATTTTTTGAAAATAGAATATGTCCGGTTGGAGCCACCAACGGACTAAAGAGCCTCAAGCCAAGCTAAAATATTGAGTATACGTCCCGGTTGGTGGCTCCAACCGGGACGTATGACCCTTTAGTCCCGGTTGGAGCCACCAACCGATGTATCTCCCCCCTTTATACATGACGCGCCCGTTCCTCTTCTTCCCTTCACCATTCTCTGCGCCCGCACACAACACAGGGAGACGCCGCCGCCCCGCCGTCAGGCTGCTCGCCGTCGCCTCCGTCCTTGAGCGCTCGTCGTCGCCTCCGTCCTTGAGCGCTCGCCGTCGTCGTCGTCCCCGGCCAGTAGCGCGTCCGCCACCACCTCCAACCGCCGCCGTGCGTCGTCGTCCCCGGCCAGCAGCGCCACCGCCCCGCACGTCGTCGCCACCAGAAGGTGCGTCCCCCTCTCTAGCCTGCCTCCGTCCCCCTCCTCCCTCTTCCCCTGCCGCTGGCGTAGTGCGCGGCGTGCGGGCGCGTGGCGCGGTATGGCGGCGGGCAAGGTGCTTCTTGGCAAGGCGGTGGCTTTGTCAGACGTGGCGGCGGGTCTTGGCGTGGCGTGGACCAGCCCACCTCTCCACTTTGCTCACGTGGCTTTTATGTGGTGGCCCATCTCGATTCTGTGTGTATAGTTTGCCTGGGTGTAAAAATAATTCCAGACTTATTTATTTTCGTAAAAAATTTGAATATTGAAAATTCAATAATTTTAATCATAAGTCGAAAATACAAATAATATATCAAAATGTTCAGAAAAATGAAACCTAGCTATCTAAGCTATAATCATGCATTGTTCAACAACTTTCAAGACAAGTTTAATTAGAAAACAAAATCAACCCCTCTCATATACTCCGGAGTTTCACCGAGTTAGGGTTTTCACCCCTCGGAACCCCGTTTAAATTGCCGAGCATGTCTTTGGGTTACTTTTTAATACAAATTAACTTGTTATATCATCATCCTTGTTTGATCATTGCATCGATGCCATGTGTTGATTGTTCCCCTCTCTTTCTGGCGCCTCGGTGTAAAAACTATTTGCCTTTCTTTTAATTCCAGAAAATGATTTAAACTTGTAAATTCAATAACTTATTGTTTATAAGTCAGAAAAATATGAATAATATATCAAAATGTTCAGAAAAATGAAACCTAGCTATCTAAGATATAATCATGCATTGTTCAACAACTTAAAATACAAGTTTAATTAGAAGAACAAATCCACCCCTCTCATGTGTTCCGGAGTTTCTGCGAGTTAGGGTTTTCACCCCTCGGAACCCCGATTAAATCGTCGAGCATTTCTTAGGGTTACATTCCAATGCAAATTAACTTGTCATATCATCATACTTGCTTGAGCATTGCATCGATGCCATCGGTTCGACGATGTGCCTATCTACTACACGGTTTCCCTTTCTCTTCATTTTTATTATTGTGTATGTATATATTAGGGTTTCTCTGAATCAGGGTTTATATCTCTCAACACCGTACTTAACTTTATCCTTTAGATGCTTTGACTTATTCGTTTTCCACCTGCGTAAAATATGACCCACACGTCGAGACGAAGAAAAGGAAGAGTTGATCCAAGGTGTGATCCGTGGGGAAGATAATTTAGACGTATCAACGTTTACGAACAACTCCGTGAGGGTGATCCTCTTTTACCGGAGTAGACAACTTGTTTGAGGTTGAAGGTGTTGCCTTCATGAGAAAGCGATGCCTTGTGTAATCGAGAAGACGACCGCCCGGCAAGGTGCATGTAATATAAATCAACTCATTAATTAATCATCTGCTATCTATATAGAAATAGTAACGATCTTTCTTCTTTTAGCCCTCGGATCGAAGGAATCTCTTGAAAAGAGCGCACGAGGCCCAACCAAAAAGTTGCAAGACCATGAGAGGTTCAGGATCGAAGATGTCGTTGTAGGCAATGACCAAGCTCGAAGTTGTCGCAACCAAATTTGTAGCACAATGCGGAGTAATCGTTAGGGACTTAATCCGATCACCATTAGAAATTGGAATATGCCTGCTAATGCGGATGAAGAGGAACATGTTTATTTGTCCCTAACCACGCCAAAGATTTACTATGGAAGAGGCTCATGGTTAATTTCAAACTACGAAGATAGAGCTGGATCCAAATGCGGAGGATCCGATTGAGGACGCCTACAACATGGGAGAGCCATGGAGGCTAAGGTCGAGTGGGCTTTGAAGAAGATGGCCCGATGTTTCACCAACCGGAAGAAAAGATTGCACCTTGACTATGTCGTGAAAAAGAAGACTCGATTTCAAGAATATTCAGTTTGAGAAGATAAAACCATTCGAGATGAGTTTGTGGAATACAAGAAATCGAAAAAGCTAAGAAAATGTCTCAAAGCGAATAAGTTGAATCGCTAAGAAGAAGTATCACCATACTATGGGCAAGGTGGCTACAAGGTTGGCATTCCTAAGTGGGAGAAACTTGAGCGGGCTGCGTGATAAAAATATCACCCCTGCAGATGCGATTGGGTAGAACGTGCAAGGAATTGGTTTTACGGGCATGGGGGCACGTTGGACTCGGAAGGGAGGTGTATATATAACATACGACATAAAGAAGACCCCTTGCCAATCGAGAGGATGAGAAAAGCAGTAAAGGCTGTTAAAGATGGGGACTTCATTCCTGATAGAGAGAATGATGAGCTCACACTCGCCCTTGGAAATAAGGAACATGATGGACGAACACGAGGCACAATAGGCTCCCAATCATGGAGGACTGGGTTTCCCGAAGAGAGGAAGAAATATCCTGATAGAAGCCGTCAGAGGAGTAAGGACAGGGCGGCAGTTGAAGCAGAAAGTCAGAAAGAGTGAATGCGTTTAATTGAAGAACGATTAAAGCAACAACAAGATGAAATTAACACACTTAAAGAGCAAAGTACTACCGGCCCATCTCAAGGCCTGCGCATTCGATGCTACCGCCTATCGAATAATCGAAAGCGATGTGGCTTCCACCGAGGTCCCGGTGATGACAATGGCGATGCGACGATGATGCACCGACGATGGCTCTGTTGGCTACCCAGTGGATGATATCACGGAGATGACACACTTCGAGCTACATGTCAAAGTTGTGAACATATCAATGAAGGTGGTCGGCTATGCCTTACCAATTGGACCCACACCAACTTACCACTATCGTCCGGTTCTAGAGGGCTCTGTTGTCGGCGTGGATGAAATCATGCCCACCTTTGAGGTTTTGGATCTTCACTACCCTACTGGTGCAGGGGATGTGACTGTGCTGGGTGACGCAACAAACGTCACCATTCTATGGCCGAAGGATTGTATCGTGCTTTGAAATCACACGCCAGGCCATCTTCGCCGCCGCCTCACCGTCTCCGAGGTCGCCGCCCGGCAGCCGTCTTCGTCTCCTCACCGCTCCATCGCCTCACCAATCTCCGGTGCAGCCATCGCGGCGCCTCGGGATAAAAAGCGTGGCGTCAGCTCTTGTCGTCGTGGCGATCGCGAAACGTAAACAAGAGCCTCTTCCAAAAGTACCAACGGTTCCTCCCAAGAGAGCTTATGGTATCTTGAAGAGAGGATCAGGCGATCGTTGATGCGGAAGCAGACGGCGTTTTTAAGCTAAAGGCGGCGAAAGAGCCGAGTTCCCAGACCAAAGAAGAAAAAGCTAAAGTGTTGAAAATGCTAAAGACTCTTCATCAACCGAGCCAAAGCTGTCATCGGACTATGAGCGTTCTATTCTCAAGTCACATGCAGCACAAAAAGCCTCGAAGAGCGATCTTGATGCAAGCGGAAATCTGTTGCCCAGCTCGGAGAACAAGCAAAAGACTTGCCCCTCTCAAGGTGATTTCTCAAACCAATGTGGGTCGAGCAAATATGGGGCGAGAGCAAGTATGATCCGTAGGTAGTTACTGTCTGGAGAAGCTGCTCAAGGTATGAGTATTGCCCAAGATACTTATCCCGATTAGAGTTCTTCCCGTGAGTGAAGTAGCATACCAATACCAATACGGAAAACCTCTCGTCAAACTCGAGGAGGTAAAAATCTTCAAACAAAATGCGAAGATTGCATAACTGGTACATGCATGCCACAAGGGCCGGCTAACTGGATAGTTGAGGGTTACAAAAAGCATCATGGGAAAGATAAGGATGACATGATATCCATTGAATTTGATGAACTATTTCAATTATTCAATCAAGACGCCTTGGACAAATCGATCATGAGTGCCTATTGTCTATAAGTACTAATTCGTAATTAATTTAGTCTCCATCTATAATATTTTGTTTATTGCATGTATATAATCATACTTTAATATGCGAATGAAGATTCTCGAATGCAGAGAGGACAAATCTATGACATTGGCTTCATTGACCCATATTGGGTTCATGAAGCTAATCTCAAAATAAGCCCCGGATACGGAGGATAATATAGTACACGTTAAGGTTTCAAGAAACCAAAAGGAAATACTATTTCCTTACAACTTCCGATGAGTGTTATTGTCTTGTATACACTTTCTATTTCGCTTACTCGATGTTAAGTATATAATTGATTAGTTCGCATTCGCAGTACCACTATATTCGTTAATCATTCAACTTGACAAAGGCGTGTACTAGTCATGGACTCGAAACATAAACCCCTTGAGACGTGGAAGGACATGCAGATACTTCTCCAAAGTAATTCTAATCATTACGACACTATATCGCAACGTTCGTGAATTTTATGATATCAAGTACTTAATAACTTATTTTATTGTTTTCTCACCGGGCGCTTGGAAAGCAGTTCACCAAGAAGGCTAGGGGTGTTTGGAAAGAGGAGATTACATTTCAACCACTAGATGTAAGCACCACTAGCTATATCCGCATCTCTTTGATTCTAGTTTTGATACGCTTATTATCATGCTTGATTATTATTTTGATTGAACTCTGTTGTCGTAAAGTGCCCGACGCAGGACCGGTAACAATCTATGTGGATACTATGTATGCGAGTTCATCCGGTGACGTGTGATGAGAAGGGCAGAAATTTAGAGCAACTCCACGTCGTAAACAATTTCTATAGTTTTTAATTACAATCAAATTGTGTTTAGTTTCATATTCATATAGGTGACTCCTTTTTAAATCAGATCGAGCGTCTACGGACGGTCTTACGCCAAAGGATCGCATACGAGCAATACAGGAGGAATTGGCGGGATTCTTGGATGCGAAGTCCTAAACACACAAGGAATACTACTCGGTGTGTATAGACAATAGGAATTGTAAAATAGCAACTTTCAAGAAATTGGCCGGTAGCATCGAATAGCAACTTTTGTATGTAGTGCATGAACTCGATCCGTGTATTGAATGTAATGTTGTCATGATGATCTTGTGTAATATAAGGTTCCTTCATTGATAAGTGCAAAACACTAAATAAACAATAAAACAACCTAAATGAATTCTCTTGCGGCACAAAAGTGGCGAAAATCTTGTGACAACAAAATGTGCAAAATGAATTCTTCGCGGCGGAAGAAATGGGCCAAATCTCTGCCACGGCAGCAGGTTATTAGTCGGTTCGTGTTACGAACCGGGACTAATGCTCCACACCCTCGCTCTGATGCCGCCACGTGTGCCCCATTTGTCCCGGTTGGTGGGGCAACCGGGACTAATGGTTAGAGATTTAGTCCCGATTGCCCCGTCCCGGTTGGGCAACCGGGACTAATGGCCCTTACCAACCGGGACGCATGGGCCCTTTTCTACCAGTGTGTAGTACAAAATGTGTCTCTAAAACCTAACTACTACTACCTATATTTGCAGGATACTATTGAACCAGCCGGTGGTGCCTCCAAGGAATTCATGGCCTATGGAGGAGGGCTCCGATTATGTGTTGCTGCCGACTTTGCTAAGATGCAAATAGCTATCTTCCTTCATTGCTTAGTTACTAAATACAGGTGAAGTTCCTTTTTTGTATTTGAGATAGTAGTACATAGTTACAATAGAAACACCAAGGAGTGTTGTGTGCTTCTTTGCTTCTAGATTTCCTTTGGCATACGAAAGACACCACTACGAGGTAAAATTATCCGATCCTATTCTTGTGTTTGTGACCTAACATCTTTCTAGCTTCCATGCCACTCTTAATATGGCCAAGTAAGACGATGCATCAAAGATTTGTAATGCCTAAAAAAAATGGGATATGGCATGCAACTTTTGTGCTCCATTATATGTTGGAAGACATGACTAAAATTAGCATGTTTTAAGATTAAAAACCAAGACTTTGGTCTTGTTAATTTGTTTTTTGCAACAAAGAAAAGTATGCAAGAAATGAAAAGGTAATAAAACGTGTAGTAAATCCTAAAAAAAATCTGATTGTAGGAAATACATGGGAATGTAGCGAAACTATGATCTTGACTCTCTAGACCTAATATTTGCATGTGCTCAATAGTAAAATGTCAAAATATGATAGAACAACAATGCAAAATTAAGACCGAAAACACACATGAATGCAATGTAGGATTGTGCACATCGTATTTTTTTCAGGAATATCGTACATAGGCTCATACTTTATAAAATTTAAACTTGTCTCTTCTGTAGGTGGAAGGCGATCAACGGAGGAACCATGGTGCTTTCCCCTGGACTACAATTCCCCGATGGGTTTCACATCCAACTTCTCCCAAAGTCATGATTTTTGGTTCTTGAATGTGCACACATATTACATCTCTTTGATCAAAGGGTATGCAACATTGTCGCTTACTTGCTACATGGCCATTGATCGAGACACGAAAGGAATATTGCTAAATAAGAGCTTTACCAGCAGCATAAATTATTTGTATATTTATCCTTGTGTGCTAATAAACAGATGATTTTGCCGCGTAAACAGATGATTTTGCCATCAACATAAACAGATGATTTTGCCGCGTACACGAAAAAAGTTACGAGTGTTTTACTATGTTTCTATATACTCCCTTGTGTCTTATGTTGGGGTTTGGTGCAGAAAATAAAAAATTATGCTAAGCGAAAGAAATCCCGAATGCCCAAGATCTATCTACTAGTAATGCAGTAACGGAAAGAGACAGCAGTAACATACCTTTAAAGACCGAGAGAGCATTACGCTCATGCGAAGCGTGGATGATGTAGTCGTATCGTCCGACCTCGTCGCGAAGCTCCTTGCAAGTCACCCTTGTCCTGGTCTTTGCACGATGGCCCGGAAGCTTCAATAGCCACACCGAGTTACCACAGGCATACGGTGCAAGACGGCGACTCTCGGCCTCGGATCCCGCCAAGTTTACGGAAGTAGACCTCTTGGCTGGAATCCCGGCAACGCAACGGCTTGCTCCACAAGAGAACATCTTGCCTACATAGTCTAGACTTGGGACCGCGCACTAGCAGAGACAAATTTAGAAAGAGAGGGGAGTATTTCAACCAAAGGGAATATCTCAGATTATTGTGTGTTTAATCCCACTTATAGGCACCTCCTTATATAGGTTAAGGGAGGGGTGCCCCCCTCTTAGGTGCCCCATGTGAGACTAAAGGTAAATAGAAAAGGGGGCAGAAAAACTTTAGAGCCGGATGAGCCAAATGGCCAGCCCAATCAGCACGGGCGGCGGCCAGGCGAACCCCCAGGAGCCGCCCACCCCGGGTGGGCCGGCCATCGGCCTATGGCCCGCCAAGTCCTGCGACCTAGCTTCCCGCTAGAAGAACCCCGCATGGGCCCTGCTCGTGCTCTCGGTCCACCAAGCGGCCGACGGCAGCTGCAGCAGCCCAGGTGGGCCACCGTGGCGCGGCCCGCCAGCATCTCCACGCGTGGCGCGCAGCAAAGTGCCGCCCATGGGCTGCACCTAGGCCTTTTATTTTGTTGGGCTGTTTTAAAAAATAGCCCATGATCTGATTGTTGTTTCTCTTGCCCTTTTTCTGTAGTTTTTTCTTTGTAGATCAATTCTCTCCAGGGATTTTACCTAATAAGAAAGTTTCTTTATAAATCTTAATTTAAATATTATTTAGAATATTTAATTCACAATTAATATATAATAAATACATATTCAAATTCCCATTTATCTGAAACTCCTTTCTGTCCTTTTCCTTATTCCTTTCTCTCTCCGAACAACTTCGGATCTCCCCAAAACACTTCTGGTTTCTCTCTCTTCCTATCTCTTTCAGGATCCCCTCTTACAGGAAGATCTCAAGAGTTGTAAAGCCCTTAAGCGTGTGTCCCTATGGTTCGGGAATGTCATAGACATGATCTCTATCAATGATCATCAGCGGGACCGGGATGCCCATGATGACCCCTATGCACTCACGATTCTCTATTGTTTCGAACCTGAAACATTATGTGCTATGTTCCTTTTATCCCTGGGATACTTAAATTGTACGAGATTTGATCATCGACATCTCCATGTCGGGTTCAATCTCTTTACCGGCAATGTTACTTTAAACTCGTACCGATAAGTGATATCCCGTGATCCAATCAAATGTTGCGCAACATATTTGATATAACTTATCCGAGTGGGCCTAGAGTATATTTCATCACACGGATGTAAAAATCATGCTCTTGACACAGTCTCTTTAACCTATTTCCTCCGCATACCCAACAACACCTTTATGACCACCATTTCACTGAGTGATGTTTAGTGTCATCCAAGTAATCTCAGGAAATAGTGATTTGATATGGTCTCACAATCTGAGGAACAAGTCATTATGTTTCTGACAATTGCATCTATGAACTTTGTGATATGATCGTGTTGCAACAATCATATGTGGAATAGTGTCCATTATCCCATTCTCCAATGAGATATCTCCGTAGTTAATTAGGTTCCGAAGAACCTTCATGGTGAGGAAACCTTTGACCATCCGTTGACCAATGAACTAGTTGAATATATAGGCAACTAGGGACCTGGGTTTGTTTATATATCACACCTATATCAATATTTCCTTATTTATATAATTGTATAATGACATAAAATATTATGAACTAATGGAATGTGTATAATAAACTCCTTTATTATTTGCCTCTAGGGCACATTTACTTCAGTCTACCACTTGCACTAGAGTTAAAATAATCTAGTTGCATTGCTTCTAATCATAAACCATATCTCATATGTGTTTTGTTGATCATGCTGCTCATGGAGGACTTGTCCTAAATATGTTATATCAGATTCATAAGGTCCTATTTGGCATATCATTAATGTCACCTATTTGACATTATTCCCCATTATCACATAATGTACCTTTAGAAATTTTGGTGACTAAAGTGAGACTTATGTTTTCTAGTATATACAATGAAATATTTCAATCTACAGGATTTTCAAGATGTCATGTATAACTATAAACGCACTTAGTCAAAAGTCGAACTTTCTCCAGATCAAAATTATACTTGCTAATTTCGAAGTATCCTTTATACTTATAAATCTTTATAGTTTCAATCGAAGTTCAACCCTTGCAATTTTGATTCTGACCATGCTTCCTTTGCGCTAAACTTAACTCTGATTCAGTGGTTAGCTCAAGAATCATTCTAGAATTTTTATTCTTTAAAACTAAGAACCTAGGACATATTTATTGGAGATATGCCCAAGAGGCAATAATAGAAGTTGTTATTATTATACTTTTGTGTTTATGATGAATGTTCGCATCCCATGTTATAATTGTATTAACCAGAAACATTAATACTTGTGTGTTTTGTAAACATAAAAGACCTCTTGTTAAACTAGCTTGTTGATTAATAGATGATCATGGTTTCCTGATCATAGACATTAGATGTTATTAATAACAAGATCATATCATTACGAGAATGATGTGATGGACACACTCCGATAGTTAGTATAGAATAAGATCAAGTCATTTAAAGTTCGTTTGCTACAAGCTTTCAAATACATAGTAACATAATCCTTCGACCAAGAGATCATGTTAATCACCATCACCGTATGGATATTTTGATGACATCAAACACCACTTCGTAACTGGGTGGTTATAAAGGTGGCATTAAGTATTCTGAAAGTATGGATTGAAGCACATGGATCAAGACTGGGATTTGTCCATCCATATGACTGATAGATATACTCTAGGCCCTCTCGGTGGAGTGTCATACAATTGTCTTACAAGCATGTGACAAGGTCACAAGGTATGTCACATCACAGTACGAGTAAAGAGTACTTATCGGTAACGAGGTTGAGCTAGGTATAGAGATACCAACGATCAAACCTCGGATAAGTAAAGTTTCGCATGACAAAGGGAATAGATATCGTATGTGAATGGTTCGTTCGATCATGAAGTCATCGTAGAAATATGTGGGAGCCATATGGATTTCCATATCCGTCTATTGGTTATTGATCGGAGAGGTGTCTCGATCATGTCTGCATAGTTCATGAACTGTAGGGAGACAGACTTAAGGATTTGATGTTGTTTAAAGTAGATATGAAATATGAGTTGGGGACCGAATGTTGTTTGGAGTCTTGGATTGAATCCAGGACATCAATAGGAGATTCGAATGGTCCGGAGAATAAGATTCATATAAGTAAAGTCAATTTCCGGGGTTCGGAAATGTTTTAGGTGTTTTGACCAGAAGCTTCTAGAATATTCTGGAATGTCCACCACCCCGGGAGGGGTCACTTGGGATGTGGCATGCCCTAGGGTCTGGCCGCACCAAGCCCAAGGGAAACTCGGCCAAGCACTAGAAGGATGGGGTCAATCCCTAGTTTGAAAAGTCAAATCCTAGTTTGAAAAGTCAAATCCTAGTTTGGGAAGGAAAGGGAAAACTTGAAAGGCTAGTTTACAACTATCCTATTCCTAGCCGAGTGATGACCCACAAGTATAGGGGGTGTATCGTAGTACTTTTGATAAATAGGAGTGTCGATCCGAACGAGGAGCAGAAGGTGTTGACTAGTGGTATGGAGCATGAAATCTCTGAAAATACTTAGCAAACAGATTTTTAGGGTTTTTTGCTAAATCAAGGAAATAAAGTGCAAGTAAATAAAGACAACAAATAATTGCAGCAAGTGGCCCAATCCTTTCTTAGCAAAGGACAAGCTGGTGGAAATACTAATGAGGACAAAACGTTCTCGAGGACACATGGGAATAATGTCAAGTGCTTTCGCTTCATATAGCTGATTAAGTCCTCTTTCGTTTTATAAGTGTTGTGTGGGTGAACCTATGCTAATGTACCGACCTTACTTGGACTAATACATACTTTTGATTAAACCCCTTGCAAGCATCTGCAGCTACAAGAAACCAATTAATATATAAACCTAACCACAACCTTAAACTCTGTGATCCTACACTCCCTTGTGCAATGGTTTCCTAACGGGGGTTCAGGTTTCTGTCACTCTGGAAACCCCACAATTAGTAGCCAAATACACAATGCATTCCCCTAGGCTCATAAATGGTGAAGTATCATGTAGTCGACGTTCACATGACACCACTAGAAGAATAGCACCACAACTTAAATATTAAACCATTGAATAATACCTCAACACAATTCCACTACTAACAACATGACTTATCACATGTCCTCAAGAACTAAACAAACTAATCACGAGACATCATATGGATCAAGATTAGAGATGATATAATGATGGATAACAATCTGAACATAAACAATAATTCAATGGTTCCAATCACAATTAAGGATTTCTCCCTTTTAATTGATAGGGTTGAAAGAAGGTTAAATGCAACAGTTTCATTTCTTTCATATGGGGACAGTCTTATTCTGGTAAACTTCGTTCTTTCTTACTTTCCCACATACATTATGCGCTCATTGCAAATTCCTCAAGGGGTCATTGACATTATGGATAAGGAAAGAAGGAGATGCCTTTGCAGTAAAATTAAAAATCAGGAGATGCAAAATTCTCTGGCTGCATGGCCCATGATCTATAAACCCAAGGACAAAGGAGGACTTGGAGTAATTGATTTAAGGATTCAGAACAAAGCTTTATTGATTAAGCATCTGGATAAATTTTATAATAATGATGACTTGCCTTGGGTAAGATTAGTAAGGGAGTCTTATTATCATGAATCTGCCCCTCATGTTGTTACTGTTTGTGGTTCCTTCTGGTGGAGAGGAATATTAAAACTAGTGGATGAATGGAGGTCAATTTCCAAATGCATTGTGGGTGCTGGATTTAGCATCCTTTTCTGGAATGATCTTTGGCATGAAGAATTACTTGCCAATAAATTTCCAAGGTTATATTCTTTTGCTAGAGACAAGATATCTTCTGTCAGAGATGTGGGTACATTGAGAAATTTGCATGATGCCTTCCATATACCTCTGTCAATTGAGGCATTTCAGGAATACACAAAACTCTAGGAAATTATTGGCTCAATGGGTTTTACTCAGGAGGAGGACAAGTGGATATGTACTTTAAGTAAAGAGGTCTATAATCTCAGTTGTTTTATAAGCATTGTTTCTCATTGATGCCCACTGATCTAATTTCAAAAAGTATCTGGGAGAGCAGATGCATGTCCAAGAATAGGTTCTTTGCTTGGTTATTGTTTCATGACAGATTGAATACAAAGGATATGTTGCTTAGAAGGAACTAGAAGGTTAATGAAAACCATGGTTATGTGTTATGTCCTACTGGAGTCATTGATGATTGGAAGCATCTATTCATTCAGTGCAATTTTGGCACTAGATTATGGAATTATATTCAGATAAAATGGATAGATGCATCCTAGAGGGATAGTTTTTGTCAAGCGTTTAAATCTTTCTAGGGGCCCTGTTTCTTAGAGGTTGCAATTATTGTGTGTTGGAATATCTGGAAGCAAAGGAATGACTGGGTTTTCAAGAATTTAAAACCAACTATCAAAGGATGTAAGACTGGTTTTGTTTATGATATTACATTGCTTCTTCATAGGTTAAAGAATAGACATAAGGATTTACTATCATTATGGCTTGACAGTCTATCCTAGCTTAGATAGTTTTAGTTTATTTTATCCTGTACATATGTTTGTAAATAAACTTTGGACTGTTCTTTAATACATAAAGGGTTGTGGGGGACTCCCCTACAGTAGAAAATTTCAAAAAAATGGTTCCAATCACAAGCATCAACTACAATAGTAATCAACACCAGGAAAGTTGCCCCTAAGAACTATGCAAGATTCAACACAACTGTTACAGCGGGATGGAGTGGAGATGATGGTGCTGGTGGAGATGATGGTGTGGATGATTATGATGATCCTGATGAAGTCTAGCTTGATGATGGTGTTGATGGCGACGATCTCCCCTCTCTGGGAAGGAATTCCCCCGGCAGAAACCTGTCTGTCGGAGAGCTCTTTCTTTCTCGGTCTTTTCCACCCCGCAGAGGCAGCGAAATCTTTCTGTGGTCGCTCCCTCATGTATTAGGGTTTCAAGGAGAAGATATAGGCGAGAGGGCGGAGCCAGAGGTGGGCCAGGGTGGCCACACCCCCTGTAGGCGTGGCCTAGGGTGGCCCACGCCTAGGGGGTGTGGGCCCCCTGTGGCCCAACTCCGCCTCCCCTTCTGGCATCCTTCATCTTCTGGGAAAATATAATTTTGTGTAGTTTTTCTGGTATTTTTCCAATCTTCGCGAAGTTGCATCAAAACACCGCTTTTTCCATCAGAATCCTGACTCCGGCAATTCATCCTCCAAGAATCATCCAACATGCAAAAATAGATGAAAAGACATAAGTAACACCTCTTAA
The DNA here is from genome assembly GCA_030063025.1 of Avena longiglumis. Classification (NCBI taxonomy): domain Eukaryota; kingdom Viridiplantae; phylum Streptophyta; class Magnoliopsida; order Poales; family Poaceae; genus Avena; species Avena longiglumis. The sequence continues at coordinate 479,507,790 of CP125978.1, read as the reverse complement.
TATGAAATATATCAATGAATAGAGGCAAATTATGATATAGAATGGTGATGCAAATTGGACATATAAACTCCCCCCAAGCTTAGACCTCGCTTGTCCCCAAGAGAAAACTGAGCTTAGTAAACATGTCCACGAGTTTATGGAGTGAAGTGTCGATAAAAAGAATATGGACAAGAAGCATCACACTTACCAATACACAACTCATAGAAGAAAGCAACTCACCATTATATAACTTAGCTTGCAACAAGTATAGGAGTCACAATAAATATTCATAAAGATAAATCATAATTGGGATTGACAAAATTTGTTCTTGGTCAGAGAACAGTTGGCAAACAGTTTTCAAGTAAAGCTTTTGTAAATGAGTTTATAGTAGGAGTACTCTTTGCTCAAACATAAAAGGTTTTTCTCAATGATAGCTTTCAAAGTAATACTCATTTAGATAAGAGTCTTGTGAAAACAAGTTAGACAAAGAACATGATTGAATAAATCATCATATGAATGCTTGAAACACAACAACTCAAATGCTTTCTGGAGATAGAGAGGAATAGGTTCACTGACTCAACTTAGAAGTAGAAGAAAGGCCCTTCATAGAGGGAAGCGGGTATTTCAAGTTCATAAAGAGATTTCAAAAGATTATGGTTCTTACTAGCTTTGATCTCTCATTGCCCCTATCATAAGCATCTTGAGGTGATTAAGGTTAAAGTGAACAAAGATGGAGTATGTGCTTGACGAAATATAAGTTGGCAATCTCATGTCCCTTGAGTATGAGGGCCGCTCCTCATGCTACTCAACTTTAGTTACAGGTAAGTTCTTGTTATAGTAAGTACATGCGTATCATAGAGATCCACCAATGGGGTACCCCTTGCACATGATATAGGAGCTATCCCATAATCCAAATGACAAGGCAAGCAGACAATGACCATCTCAGCAACCTCTTATTTACCATGGGAAAATGGTGCTTTTTTCTCTCTTTCCTCTTTTCAATATGTCTCTTTCGGTTTTTTATATAAGGAGAAAGCTTCACAGATTGCTCATTATGGTGATACTGCAAGTTTCCACCATGATTAGGCATGGCTTAGGCTAGCAGCCTAGGCGTTTCTCTAACACACATACATAACTCCATGGACTTACAATCTCCCCTTTTATTTCACACCGACGACATCCGCAAACAAAAGAGCATGATATCAACTGGGTAGATATTTACAGGTGTTGAAAGCGTTCCCCGTGACAGCACGGTTCTGCTAATCCCAATGTATAGATGCAAGCATATACAACTTCGATGACACAATGGTTCAATTTTATTAGGGGCAAGATAATAAGGTGTGCCATCAAGTTCGTGAGAGCTTTACTAACTAGTTTTCACATAACAAAATAATTTTTAATTCGAAAGATACATGAAGCTTGATAATTTACTTGAAATAGCAATAATGCTAATAGGTAGATATGGTGGACACAAATGGCAGAGGCTTTGGTTTAAAGGATTGGATGCATGAGAAGTGTTCCCTCTCAGCACAGGTTTTTGGCTAGCAAGGATGGGTAGCAAGCAAAAGAGTTGAATTAAACAAGCAAACCTACAAGTGATAAAGCCAAACATGCAATCTTCCTTGAAGACACAAAAGATCTTAAATAAAGAATACTAAGCTTATGAGCCAATCAAGAAATAAAATAAATGATACAAAATACCTGTAAGCTTTTTCTGTTTTCCTTTCAAACCTCAAAAAGTGTTGCTACTAACCAGAGCTCGGTTTGCCAAAACCAATTTAGATCTACTTGATGCTCCCAAAGTGATACCAATACTGATCAACAACATAAATCATATAATAGAGATTGCAAACTAAAATAAGAAGTGCAAAAAGTAAAATATGAAACATCTCATTAATATTCCATAAAGGCACTCACACCAAGGGATACATAGATAACCAAATAAAGAGAGATACTTCCACAATGCAAACCAACCTATAAGATAACTTCTCTACCCAAGATATGAATCTACTAAAAAGGTAAAAAGATAAAAGATAACGATGTGATAGCGCGGCACTCCCCCAAGCTTGGAACAAGCCAAGGGGATGCCAAACCTGGTGACGAATTACTCCTTGGGTGGTGGTGGTGCTATTCCCTTGTTATCGTCAGACTTCCAAGGTAAAGTCTCCCCATCCACAAAGGATGTCTTGGTCTCAAATATCCTGAAACTAGCAGCAGAGCTTATGCGTTTAAACCTAGTCTCATACTCACAGTTTTGATTTTGTATGTCGTAGAGCTGTGCTTGCAATTGATTGGTGGTCTGATGGAGTGAGAGGATTTCCTATTGAAGCTCAGGAACCTCCTCCTTGTGCTTTGTGATGAGTTCTGAACTCATCTTATGGATGACGTCCACTTCGCGTTCCGCCATCTTCTTGTACCTAAAATCTTCCTGCTCTAGTGCTTCCATCCTATCTTCCAGGCTGCCTTCTCCTTTAGGGCCCTGTACTTATTTAATGTGCACCATCCCATCCTTGAGCAACAACTCCTTGGGATGAACCTTCAACTCATACATGTACGGGTTGATGGCATCCACGGAGGAATCCTCCATGGGTGATCCAGAGAAAGAATTTGTGGCTCCAGAATTGAGAATCTACCTGACAGAAACATATCGAAAGAAAAACACGATGAGAACACGATATACGAACCTCGGGAGATCCGGGAGGTTATATATTACGAATTTTCACTGCATAAGGAAGGTACTGTGCGAAAACGGGGCGGAGACGGAATCCAGGGGGTGGCCAGCTGGGGCATGCGCCACTGGTGGGTGTGGCCCACCTGGGCTCCATTTCCTCCTCTGTTTTGTCTCGTACCCTTCCCTATGTAATAAAAACATCAAAAATATAAATAAAAAGGTTTTTCGTGAACCTTCTGTTTTCACGACTTTTACCTATTCAAAGACGAACTCTGCAGACTCTAGAGTTTGGTTTCTGATAAATTCTTTCAGGGTCACCATTTGAATAATATCAACATCTTCATTATAAGAATCTCCAGAAATATAATGTTTGAGCCTTTGACCATTCACCATTTGTGTAGTGTTGTCCTTCAAAGAAGATATTTTGATAGCCCCTGAACGATACACCTCCTCAATAACAAAAGGTGCTTCCCATTTTGAGAGTAGTTACCCTGCAAAATTTTTGAGACGAGACCTATACAAAATACTTTCTCACCATCATGGAACTCTCTTTTTAAAATTCTCCTATCATGCCATCTTTTTACTTTTTCCTTAAAGAGTCTAGCATTTTCATAAGCTTCACTTCTCCACTCATCTAAGGTACTCAAGTCAAGCAATCTTTTCTCACCGGCAAGTTTAAAACCTCTATTCAGTTCTTTCACTGACCAATAAGCTTTGTGTTCTAATTCTAGAGGCAAGTAACAAGCTTTCCCATAAACCATTTTGTAAGGATACATTTCCATAGGATTTTTATAAGCAGTTCTATAAGCCCATAAAGCGTCATTCAACTTTTTAGCCCAATTTTTCCTAGATCTATTAACAGTCTTTTACAAGATAGATTTAATTTCTCTATTAGAAAGTTCTACTTGCCCACTGGTTTGGGGGTGATAAGCTAAAGCAATTCTATGGTTAACACCATATTTAGCAAAATTCTTCCTAAAACCACCATGGATAAAATGAGAACCTCCATCAGTCATGAGATACCTAGGCACACCAAACCTAGGAAAAATAACATCTTTAAGCATTTTTAAAGAAGTCTTACCATCAGCGCTGTTTATAGGTATGGCTTCTACCCACTTTGTAACATAATCAACAACAACAAGAATATGAGTGTACCCTTTTGAAAGAGGAAAAGGACCCATAAAGTCAAATCCCCAACAATCAAAAGGTTCAATAACAAGAGAATAATTCATAGGCATTTCATTGCGTCTAGAAATGTTACCAACTCTTTGACATTCGTCACATGATAAAATAAACTTCCTTGCGTCCTTGAAAAGAGTAGGCCAATAAAAAATCTTGTAAACCCAACACCCACCTAATAAGCCTAGGCTTAGCATCTTTATTTTTCATAAGGTACTTAATAGCAGCATGATCAGTATGAATAGTAACCTTTGAATCAACAATATAGGGTCTAAACTTATCATAGCAAATATTATAGATAAGAACTCATTTTTAGTAGTAGCATAATTCTTTTGAATAGCATCTAGAGTCTTGCTAGCATAATGAATAACATTCAATTTTTATATACTCATTGCACAAGATCAGCACCCACAGCAAAATCACTAGCATCACACATAATTTCAAAGGGTAAATTCCAATCAGGTGGTTGAACAATAGGAGCAGTAGACAAAGCTTTCTTCAAAGTTTCAAAAGCTTCCTTACAATCGTCATCAAAAACAAAAGGTACATATTTTTGAATAAGATTAGTAAGGGGCTTTGAAATTTTGGAGAAATCTTTAATAAACCTCCTATAGAAATCAGCATGACCAAGGATACCTTTTATATCCCCAGGGAAAGGCATCTTCTCAATTGCTTCAATTTTGGCTCTGTCTACTTCAATACCTCTTTCAGAAATTTTGTGTCCAAGAACAATCCCTTCATTAACCATGAAGTGGCATTTCTCCCAATTAAGAACAAGGTTAGTTTCTTCACATCTCTGCAAACTTTATCAAGGTTGTGCAAACAATTATCAAAATAAGTTCCATAGACAGAGAAATCGTCCATGAAAACTTCCACAATTTCTTCACAAAAACCATGAAAGATAGCAGGCATACATCTCTGAAAGGTATTAGGAGCATTACATAAACCAAAAGGCATACGCCTACAAGCATAAGTTCCATAGGGACAAGTGAAGGTGGTTTCCTCTTGGTCTTGCAATCTCACATCAATTTGAGAGAAACCAGAATAACCATCAAGGAAACAAAAGTGAGTCTTTTTAGACAATCTTCCAAGCATTTGATCAATACAAGGTAGAGGATAATGATCTTTCTTAGTAACTTTATTAACCTTTCTAAAATCAATGCACATCCTATGCCCAACCACTACTCTTTGAGGTATGAGCTCATTCTTTTCATTAGGCATTACATTGATTCCCCTTTCTTTGGGACACAATGAACAGGGCTAACCCATTGACTATCGGCAATAGGGTAAATAATACCATCATCAAGGAGTTTTAATACCTCATTTCTTACCACATCCTTCATCTTAGGATTTAAACGGTGTTGGTGTTCAACAACTGGTTTTGCATCAGGTTCTAATTAATAGCATGCTGACATATAGTAGGAGAAACCCCTTTTAAATCATCAAGAGTATACCCCATAGCTACTCGGTGTTTCTTCAATATTTCCAATAATCTTTCCTCTTCCTTCCCTAAAAGTTTAGAACTAATAATAACAGGATATATTTTCTTATCATCTAGATAAGCATATTTAAGATCATCAGGCAGAGGTTTTAATTCAAAAACAGGGTCCCCTTTAGGTGGTAATGTGATACCCAAATCTTCCACAGGTAGGTTATGCTTAAGTAATTTAGGCTGACGAAGGAAAACCTCGTCAATCTCATTTCTATCCTTCATGAAGACTTCACTTTCATGATCTTCCATATACTGCTGCAAGGCATTGTTAGGAGCAAGAGAAATAGAAGAAAGTTGTTCAACCCTGAAATCCTCATTAGGCAATTCATTTTCATAAGGAGTTTTAGAAAATTTGGAAAAATTAAACTCATAAGACTCTCCATCAAACTTAGTCAAAACTTTCTCCTTCTTACAATCTGTGATAGCCCTACAAGTATTCAAAAAAGGTCTACCAAAGATAATAGGACAGGTTTTACTAGCTTCTGAACCAAGTACTAGAAAATCAGCAGGATATTTAATCTTACCACAAAGAACCTTCACATCTATTACAATGACGATTGGACAGACTGTCTCTCTATTAGCAAGGTGAACAACCACATCTATGTCCTCAAGTTCACAAGGACCAATTTCATGCATAATTTCCCTATAAAGCTCATAAGGAATAGCACTAGAACTAGCACCAATATCACATAAACCATAGTAGCAATGATCACCAATTCTAACGGAAAGCACATGGACACTAGTTTTCCTAACTTTTCTAGGATGAGAGAAAATATTAGAAGCGTCTTCACAGAAGACAATGTGCTCATCCTCTATATTTTTAGTGACAAGATCTTTCACAAGGGCTACTACAAGTTCAATGTTTATTTGCTCATCAGGTTCCACAGTTTTCTTTACACTTTTGCTAACCACATTAGCTATGATAGAATGTTCCTTTACCTTAGCATGAAAAGGGATTTTCTCAACATAAGGTTCAGGCAAAATAAGATCAACAGTACAAACTTCAATGCTAGCAGGAACATGGGTAGCAATATGTTTATAAGGTGCATGGTACTTGTCCCACTCTTTTTTGGGAATTTCAATATAAGAGGCAAAGGCCTTAAAACAATTTGCAAGAACTTGAGAATCAAAACCATACTCGGCACTAATATCACGAAAGTCATTAGTTCCCATAAAAGATTTAATGCATTCATAATCATAATTTATACCTCACTTTCTTCCTTTGTCATTCTCCCATGCTTTAGTGTTCTCTTGAATATGGTCTGGGAGATCCCATTTAGCTTCTTCCTTCATACATGTGAATGATCCAGCACAAGAAGCATCTAGTAAATCTTTATCATGAAGAGAAAGCCTTGCATAAAAGTTATTGATAATAATATTGTTAGGGAGTTCATGAATAGGACATTTAAGAATTAGTAACTTCAATATCCCCCAAGTTTGGGTTGTACTCTCTCCATCACGAGGTCAAAAGTTATATATTTGATTCCTATCCTTATGAATCTCACTCGGATGATAGAATTTAGAATAAAAGAGAGGTACTATTTCCTTCCATTCCATGGATCGTCCATTCTTGAGCAGCTTATACCATTCTTCAACTCTTCCTTTCAATATTATAGAGAGTAACTTCTTCTTCACCTGTTCAGTTGTGATACCTGCACACTTAAACAACCCACATAATTCATTGATAAAAAGCAAATGATCACTAGGATGGACAGTTCCATCTCCAAAATAATAATTATCCATAACACGATCAACAATACTTGTAGGTATCTTAAAAGGATCTATCTCAACAGGTGGTGGTTCATCTACTACCCTAACAGTGGTATTAGTTTTCCCAAATAGGAAACCAAGTGGGTTATCCATATTGGAAACAAAATAACAAACAGAAATAAAAAGCAATACTCATAGTAGAAGTTTCCTTTACCAGTTCCACTCTTCAATAGCGCTCCACTCATAGTCTTAATGACCCACAAGTATAGGGGGTGTATCGTAGTACTTCCGATAAATAGGAGTGTCGATCCCAACAAGGAGCAGAAGGTGTTGACTAGTGGTATGGAGCAAGAAATCTCTGTAAATACTTAGCAAATGGATTTTTAGGTTTTTTTGATAAAGCAAGGAAATAAAGTGTAAGTAAATAAAGACAACAAATAATTTCAGCAAGTGGCCCAATCCTTTCTTAGCAAAGAACAAGCCGGTGGAAATACTAATAAGGACCAAACTTTCTCGAGGACACATGGGAATACTGTCAAATGCTTTCGCTTCATATAGCTGATTAAGTCTTCTTTGGTTTTATAAGTGTTGTGTGGGTGAAACTATGCTAATGTACCGACCTTACTTGGACTAATAAATACTTGTGATTAAACCCCTTGCAAGCATCCACAACTACAAGAAAGCAATTAAGATATAAACCTAACCACAGCCTTAAACTCTGAGATACTACACTCCCTTGTGCAATGGTTTCCTAACGGGGGTTCAGGTTTCTGTCACTCCGGCAACCCCACAATTAGTAGCCAAATACACAATGCATTCCCCTAGGCCCATAAATGGTGAAGTATCATGTAGTAGACGTTCACATGACACCACTAGAAGAATAGCACCACAACTTAAATATTAAACCATTGAATAAATGAACAACATGACTTCTCCCATGTCCTCAAGAACTAAACGAACTACTCATGAGACATCATGTGCATCAAGATCAGAGATGATATAATGATGGATAAAAATCTGAACATAAACAATAATTCAACGGTTCGACTCACAAGCATCAACTACAATAGTAATGAACACCGGGAAAGTTTCCCCTAAGAACTATGCAAGATTCAACACAATTGTTACAGTGGGATGGAGTGGAGATGATGGTGTGGATTATGATGATGATGATCCCGATGAAGTCTAGCTTGATGATGGTGTTAATGGCGACGACCTCCCCTCTTCGGGAAGGAATTTCCCCGGCAGAAATCTTTCTGTTGGAGAGCTCTTTCGCTCTCGATGTTTTCCGCCCCGCAGAGGCGGCGAAATCTTTCTATGGTAGCTCCCTCCTATATTAGGGTTTCAAGGATAAGATAGGCGAGAGGGAGGAGCCAGAGGTGGGCCAGGGTGGCCACACCCTTTGTAGGCGCGGCCTAGGGTGGCCCACGCCTGGGGAGTGTGGGCCCCTGTGGCCCAACTCCACCTTCTCTTCTGGCATCCTTCGTCTTCTAGGAAAATATAATTTTCTGTAGTTTTTCTGGTATTTTTCTGATCTTCGCGAAATTGCATCAAAACACCGCTTTTTCCATGAAAATCCTGACTCCGGCAGTTCATCCTCCAAGAATCATCGAACATGCAAAAATAGATGAAAAGACATAAGTAACACCTCTTAATATGAAATATATCAATGAATAGAGGAAAATTATGATATAGAATGGTGATGCAAATTGGACGTATCACCGAGTTTGGGAGGGACTCTCCCCTTGCTAGCCGAGTTGGTGGCAGCTCGGCTAGGGCTGGGAGGCCGTTGGCCGCCTGCCCCCCCACCCATATAAGGAGGAGTGGGGCTCTCCGTCTTGGAACCTTGTCCCTTGGCGCCTAAACCCTAGCCGTCGCACCCCTCTCTCTCGTCCACCATCCTGCTCCGGCTTAGGCGAAGCCCTGTAGAAATCTCTCCTCCTCCACCTTCACCACCACCACACCGTCATGTTGTTGGATTTCCGAGGAGATCTACTACCTCTGCTGTCTGCTAGAACAAGGGAGAGGAAGGTCTTCATCAACTATCGTATGTGTTCTCGATTGCGGAAGCGCTGTCGGAACGTGGCGCCGGAAGGATCGTCTACGCGATCTTGAGATCGGCAAGTGATCGACTACATCAACCAAGAGATCATGATCTCGTTAAACGCTTTGGATCTATGAGGGTTAGTTCTCTACAAACTCGTTGCACTGATCTCATAGATTAGATCTTGGCTTTTGTGTGTTCTTGCGGTAGAATTTTTTTATTTTACATGCAACGAACCCAACAGTGGTATCACAGCCGTGTCTATGCATAGATCTGTTGCACGAGTAGAACACATTGGTTTTGTGGGTGTTGATGCTTTTGTTGTCGATTGATTTTTGTGTACTTTGCATCTTGCGGTATGGTGGGATGAAGCGGCCCGGGCTAACCTTACATGTCGCCGCACATCAGACTTGCTCCACGCTCAACGTGCAACTTGCATTGCACAAGTGGCTGTGCTGGTGTCTGTCTCTCGTATCATAGTTAAGATTCAATTTATAATGGGAACTTGACAACACATATATCAGCGTTGTGGTTCTTATTCGTAGGTAAGAACGGTTCTTATTCGAAAGCCCCAAGCCACATAAACCATGTAAATAAAATTAGAGGAGTCTAACTTGTTTTTGCAGGGCATGTGTTATTATGTGATATGGCCATGATGTGATTGTGATCATGTTTGATGTATGCAATGATCTTTATTTTAAGTTGGCAATCGACAAGAGCCTTATGGTTGTCTTTAAATTTTGTTAAGACATGCGTGTCTTTTCATCAAGTAGTTGTAATAGTTATTGTTGGTGGAGGACAACCATGAAGAGGCACCATTGACCTTGACGCCACACCGGTGATGATGGAGATTATGTTTGTGCTTTGGAGATGGAGATAAAATGCATAAAAGGAAAGGCCATATCGTATCACATATTATGAATTGCATGTGATGTTAATCCTTTTATGCATCTTGTATTGCTTAGATTGCGACGATATCATTATAAGATGATCCCTCTCACTAAATATCAAGTAATAAAGTTTTCGTCCTTAGTAGGCCACACGAGGCTTAATATATATATACCTCGTCGAATCCTGTTGAGGGGACATCATTGTTGTTACTTTTTTGCCCTTCGTCCATCCAGTCTTGCCCTTCGTACATCAGGTCTTGCTCTAGTCCATCACCGGATGGATTCAGATATGAGGATATCTCTTCCTAGAGCTCGATATCTTCATTGGTATTAGTAAGAGGAATTTCACCTCTTATCATGCCGTGAAGAAGATCTTCACCGCTGCGATCATCATCCATGACTTATTTATTACAGAAAGAAAGTTAAACAAGTTAGAAAAAACATTATATAAACATTTCCTAATAATATATTAATTATAAAAAGGTATAAGTACATTGTAATATAAGTACACTGCCTACATAAAATGGTGACCCTTTTTTAATACATTGCAATATAAGTACATTGCTATATTTAATTGAATAAACATTCTAGCAAAAAAATATTACGCTAACAAATATTAGTACTAACATATTTATACACTAAAAAATATTAATAACAAATATTAACATAACTAAATTAATAATAAACCCTAAACTTTACTACAAACCTTAATATTAATAAGAAATATTAATAGTAAATATTAATAACAAATATTAACATAACTAAATTAATAATAAACCCTAAACCTTACTATAAACCTTAATATTAATAACAAATATTAATATTAATAACAAATATTAACATAACTAAATTAATAATAAACCCTAAACATACTACAAACCTTAATATTAATAACAAATATTAATAATAAATATTAACATAACTAAATTAATAATAAACCTAAACATTACTACAAACCTTAATATTAATAACAAATATAAACATAACTAAATTAATAATAAACCCTAAACATTACTACAAACCTTAATATTAATAACAAATATTAATATTAATAACCAATATTAACATAACCAAATTAATAATAAACCCTAAACATTACTACAAACCTTAATATTAATAACAAATATTAATATTAATAACACATATTAACATAACTAAATTAATAATAAAACCTAAACATTACTACAAACCTTAATATTAATAACAAATATTAATAACTAAATTAACCACCTCTGGTGAGGTGGGCGGCCGAAGGAGGCGAGTGAGGTGGGCGTCGAGCGACGCGGCGAGGCAAGGCGACATCATAGTGATACGTCGTAAACGTATATATAATTTTTGATGTTCCATGCTTGTTTAGTATAAACTTTGCTATGTTATGTTTACACTTTGAGGTATTTTTATACATTTTCTAGGACTAACCTATTAACAAGATGCCACAGTTCTAGTTGCATGTTTCTGCTGTTTTTGGTTTCAGAAAAGCTAGTAAGGAAACATTCTCGAAATTGGACGGGACAAAAGCCAAAGTCAATATTTTACCGGAGAGAACATAGAGTCCGACGGGCAGCCAAAGGGGGGCCACGAGGTGGCCACACCCTAGGACCGCGCGGCCCAGGGGGCGCGTCGCCACCAGGTGTGGGCTTCTTCGGGCGCCCTCCGACATTGGCCCTTCGCCTATAAAGTCACCCCGATGCAGAAACCCTAAGGACCCGATAAAATCTCCACGAAACAGTCTTTAGCCGCCACCACCATCGTCCCTATATCGGGACAACTAAAGCTCTTCCATGCACCCTGCCGGAGGGGATAGATCACCCCGGAGGCCTTCTTCATCACCATTCCAGCCTCCGGTATGATGCGCCAGTAGTTCACCCTTGGACTATGGGTCCATACAGTATCTAGATGGTTGTTTTTCCTCCTTTGTGCAATCATGTTTAGATCTTATGAGCTTCGTTCATGATCAAGATCATCTATTTTTAATCATACATGTTGTGTTTGCGGGGATCCGGTGGATATTGAGATACTATGTCAGATTGATTATTGATTCTATCATGTCTATGTTATTTGTGATCTTGCATTCTCTATGTTGCTAGTAGCTATCTTGGCCAAGTAGATGCTTGTGACTCCAAGAGGGAGTATTTATGCTCGATAGTAGGTTCATGCCTCTAGTAATCTGGGGAAGTGACAGAAATATCTAAGGTTGTAGATGTGCTGTTGCTACTAGGGAGAAAACAACAATCTTTTGTTCATGGAACAATTGTATTGTTTACTTTACACACATTGCTTAATGCAATTATCCATTGCTTGCAACTTAATACATGAAGGGGTTCGAATGATAACCTGAAGGTGGATTATTAGTCATACATGCAGTTGGATTACGGTCTATGTATATTATTGTAATGCCTAATCAAATCTCATAGGAGTCATGATGTCTAGTATATGCATTGTTATGCTTTCTCAATCTGTTAATTGCCCCGCTGTAATTTGTTCACCCATCATGTTATCTATCTTAAGGAGAACACCTCTAGTGAACTGTGGACCCCGGTCCAATATTTATCATTGATACATCATCTACTATTACCGTTTACTTTCTACAAGCAACTATTATCTTCCACACTATACGTTCAATCCTTTGTTTTCACCAAACCTGTGAGATTGACAACCTCACTGTATGTTGGGGCAAAGTTTTGAGTTTGTGTTGTGCAGGTTCCAAGTTGTTAGCAACACCTTGGAGATGTTTCCTTCCTCCTACTGGTTCGATAACCTTGGTTTCATAACTGAGGGAAAACTTACTGTTGTGCTCTTCACACCTTCCTCTTGGGGTATCCCAACGAAGCTCTAAAGTGATTTGAGCCGCATCAAGACGTTTTCTGGCGTTGTTGCCAGGGAGTTAAGGACAGCTTCAATCTCTTCCTCCTCATGAGTCACCTTTCAGGGAGAAAGAATATTCTCGTAAGGGGGGTCTCTCACAACCATTCTCTTTACTTTGTTTTTGTTTTGCTTAGTTTCTTTTTCTTTGTTTTGCTTGTTTCTTTCTTTCAAAAATACAAAAAAAATAGTTTCGTTTGGTTTGCTTTTTCTTATAAAAAAAACACACAAAAAATTAGTTCCTACTATAGTTGTTCGTCTGTTATTTCCCTGCTTTGTCATGCTTTCTATCAATGGTTGGTTTCTTTGAAACTAGTTCTTATTGGCAAGGTGGGTTCATGGAAGAACAAAAATATTATTATAAGGAACAACGCTTGTCACAAAAAGGGAAACACTTATGGGAACAAATTGATAAATTGAATACCATTGCTATAAACGTGTGCTCTACTTATAATGTTACTTATTTCTTTGATAAATCTTGTTGATGTAGGAGGTATAAACACCTCCCTTTTCAATGTAAGTATAATGATAATGTTACCATGTCTTCTTATGTTAAAGGAAATTATGACTTTTATGATGTGGAACAAATTTAAGAATTTATTGCTTGGAAGGGTGCATTTGAACTTGCTAGTTTTCTTGAAAATATTGATGATTCACCTTATAAATATGAGGTGTATGATATACTTAAATTTTGCTTTGATAATTATAAGGAAGAAAATGGCTATATTCTTGAATATATTAATAGATTCTTTTGACAAACGGAAGGGACTAATTCCTTGAAGGAGCTTATGGAAGAAGAAATTGTTGAAACGAGAAGCTCATTAGATGAAAAAGAGGAGGAGAGTGATGAACAAAAGGAGGAAGAATGGATTAGCTACCCATGCCTAACTTCTAATGAGAGTAACTCTTTATCCCTTACATTATTTGATTGTCCCCCATGCTTACCTAAGGAGGATGAATGTTATGTTCCTGTGGATTCTTTTGAAATATCTACTATGGGTAAAATTTGTTATAATAATTGTGCTCCTGTTATGCATGGTACTAAAGAGTTTTTCTTAGAGAATGTTTATGATAATGCTCTAGATGATGGTACTATATTGGTTGATAATACTAATTGTACTACTATTGAAAATGATATTGGAAGAATCTTGACTTCTTGGAACCTCATACCTCTTGAGAATGATCAGTCATCTTGTTATAAAAATTTTAAAAGTGGGTTTGGTTTTAATCCCACTATTTTTGAGCTTGCTAAAAATTATGTGTTTGTAGATCATGAAAAGAATACTTTATGTGATAGTTATATTGTTGAGTTTATTCATGAGGCTACTGAATATTATTATGAGAGAGTAAATATGGTTGTAGAAGTTTTCATGGTACTAAAACACCTCTCTATATGCTGACAGTTTTGAAGTTACTCTTGTTTTATCTTCCTACGCCTGTCACTTTGTTCTTTGTAAATTTATTTGCGTACAAGATTCCTATGCATAGGAAGTGGGTTAGACTTAAATATGTTTTGAATTTGCTTCTTCATTCTCTCTTTTACTTTAATTCATATTTCTTATGTGAGCATCTTCTCAAACTATCAAGCATAACTTAAAGGCGTTAAAGAAAAGTACTAATTGGAAGATAACCCAAATTTCGTTAGGATTTCCTTTTGTTGAGTATTGGAAGTTATTACCTCTGTAATAACCTCTCCTTATCCTTTTTGTGTGGTTTTTATGCCAAGAACAACCTCTAATGAGAGAGAATTAAGATTTGGGGAAGTTGCTGTCCTGAAACAGATTTTTGTGCTTCACTGTAAACATTCGTAACAAATCCCTATATGTCGGATTGAGCTATAATTTTCTGAGTATATTCCCCAGGTTGTTATCTAACATTCGTTAGTTCAACACTTTTCAATTTGAGCAACAGAAGGTCTTCGAAAAAATCGGTTTTTACCTGCTGGTCTGTTTTGACAGATTTTTGCCATTATTTGCATTTGCCTCTTAATCAGTTTCTTTTTGAGTTCTTCTTGATCACTTGAGCTTTTTAAAGGAATTGCTACAGTAGATTGTATTTTCATGAAAGTTTTAATTGTTTTTTAACTAAACCCAAAGGCCTATTATGTTGAATACACTGATGTTGCTAATGAAGATTGTGTGAAGTTTTGTATGAAAAAAAATTCAAGTGCAGGGGAAGAATGATGTGATAAGATGAAGAATGGACAAAAAGCTCAAGCTTAGGGATGCCACTCGGTGTCACCCCAAGAAATATTGAAGAGGTACAAGAGCCAAAGCTTGGGGGCATCCCCTTCTTCATCAATAAAAATCTCAAGTCTCTTTCTAGACACTTCGTTTTTATTATTTCATGCACTGTTGTGTTGTTCTTCGAGCGTCTTAGTTTTATTTTTTGGTTTCCATTTGTTTGATTTTCTTGCATACAGTAGATGGACCCCCGCATTCGCTCTTTTTTTTCAAATAAGTTGATTGGTGTTGGAAAAGAGTAGAGAGTTTTCATGCTTATAGTGGTACAAAAGGGAGCTTGTTTTGACTATGACTTAGACTTTATCATGTCATGCTAGATTTTTCTTTGACCTTATGCTTAGTGATTATTGTTGTAGCATGACTTGTTCCAAACAATTGAGATTTCTTAATGTGCCTTGAAAGAATCATGCGTTGTTTTAGCATACAAAAGCATAATACTGTGGTATTCTCCTTTGATGTTTTGTTTGTGTTGACTTGGCACATGCTCACACCATGTTATGACTATGAACCAGTCACCTTAGCCTCTATGATCATTTAGTTTTTGACTTGTGATACCACTTTATGCTTTAATTGATAATGTTTTGTTGCTCTGCATGATTATGGCCATTATTGCTCTCTTAGTTGGTCGCTCCCAGTCTTTTGCTAGCCTCCACTTGTATTGAGTAAGCTCTACTCATGCATCCAACTCCCAAGAAACCAAGTAATTCCAAAGAGTCCACTATAAATTCCTATGCATGGTGTGTTACACCATTCCAAGTATATTCATGTTTTATCTATCTTCCAAATTAAACTTGTTATGAGAAAATTAGTGATTAAAGCTCTCACGAACTTCATGGAACACTTTACTTTCTTGCTCCTAATAAACTTGAACCATTGTGTCATCTATGTTGTATATGTTTGCACTTATAAGTTGGGAATTAGCAGAACCGTGTTGTCATGGGGAACGCTTTCGACACCTGCACATATTACCCAGTTGATATCATGATCTTTTGTTTGCGGATGTCGGCGGTGTGAAATAAAAGGGGAGCTTGTAAGTCCATGGAGTATTATATATGTGTTAGAGAAACGCCTGGGTGGATAGTCTAAGCCATGCCTAATCATGGTGGAAACTTGCAGCATCACCATAGTGAGCAATCTATGAAGCATCCTCAGAAAAAATATAGAATAAAAAGAGAAGAGAAAAAATATATATACACCATGCTCATGGTAAATAAGAAGATTGCTGAGATGCTCACTGTATGTTCCCTTGTCATTTTGATATGGGATAGCTCCTGTATCATGGGGCAAGGGGTACCCCGTTGGCGGTTCCCTATGATACACATATACTTACAATGACAAGAACTTGCTTGTGACTAAAGTTGTGTAGCATGAGGAACAACCCTCGTACTCAAGGGACATGAGATTGCCAACTTATGATTTGTCAAGCATATACTCCATATTTGTTTCACTTTAACCTTAATCACTTCAAGATGCTTATGATAGGGGACATGACAGTTGAAAGCTAATAAGTACCATAATTTTTGGAAGCTCTTTATGAAACTTAAAATCCCTGCGTCCCTCTATGAAGGGCATTTCTTCTTAATTTTATATTGAGTCTCCACCTTCCAGCTTCATGCACCAATTAAGAGAGCATAGTTGTCATTCTTAGTTTTATGTGCATTATCCCAAAACTTATTGATTGATTCATAATATTGATATTGCTTGTTCTTGAACTATTTGTATCTAGTCACCCTTATGAACTTTGAAGGTGTCCTATGCATTTATGTTTTGCTACTTCATGAAGGACAAGTCGAATAGCACTATTCTATATTTTCTATATGTGAAACAAATAAACGTCTTTCAATGCATTGGTATTCATGATCTTTGTTTGTATCTTTTCATGTTGCAACATAGTTACTATGTCTTATTGTTAGAACTACAACTTTCATGCTCATGTTTAGAGTACTTTGATCCCAGCTTTCAATGGTTTGATCAAGATTGTGATGGTGCATGTTACCTCAAAAATTATTCTTTTTATCACTTACCTACTCGAGGACGAGCAGGAGTTAATCTTGGGGATGCTTGATACGTCGTAAACGTATCTATAATTTTTGATGTTCCATGCTTGTTTAGTATCAAATTTGCTATGTTTTGTCTACACTTTGAGGTATTTTTATGGGACTAACCTATTAAAAAGATGTCATAGTGCCAGTTGCCTATTTTCTGCTGTTTTTGGTTTTAGAAAAGCTAGTAAGGAAATATTCTCGGAATTGGATGGACAAAAGCCAAAGTCAATATTTTACCGGAGAGAACACAGAGTCTAAAGGGCAGCCAAAGGGGGGCCACGAGGTGGCCACACCCTAGGGCCACACGGCCCAGGGGCACACTGCGACCAGGTGTGGGCCCCTTAGGCGCCCTCCGACATTGCCCCTTTGCCTATAAAGTCACCAGATGCAGAAACCCTAAGGACCCGATAAAATCTCCACGAAATAGTCTGTAGCCATCGGCACTATCGTCCCTAGATAGGGGGATCTGAAGCTCTTCCCGGCACCTTGCCGGAGGGGAGAGATCACCCCGGAGGCCTTCTTCATCACCATGCTAGCCTCCGATATGATGCGTGAGTAGTTCACCCTTGTACTATGGGTCCATATAGTAGCTAGATGGTTGTTTTTCCTCCTTTGTGTTATCATGTTTAGATCTTGTGAGCTCCGTTCATGATCAAGATTATCTATTTGTAATAATACATGTTGTGTTTGTGGGGATCTGATGGATATTGAGATACTATGTCAGATTGATTATTGATTCTATCATGTCTATGTTATTTGTGATCTTGCATGATCTCCGTTGCTATTAGCTATCTTGGCCAAGTAGATGCTTGTGACTCCAAGAGGGAGTATTTATGCTCGATAGTAGGTTCATGCCTCTAGTAATATGGGGAAGTGACAGAAATCTCTAAGGTTGTAGATGTGTTGTTGCTACTAGGGAAAAAACAACAATCTTTTGTTCATGGAACAATTGTATTGTTTACTTTACACACATTGCTTAATGCAATTATTCATTGCTTGCAACTTAATAATGGAAGGGGTTCAGATGATAACCTGAAGGTGGATTATTAGTCATAGATGCAGATGGATTACGGTCTATGTATATTGTTGTAATGCCCAATCAAATCTCATAGGAGTCATGATGTCTAGTATATGCATTTTTATGCTTTCTCAATATTTCAATTGCCCTGCTGTAATTTGTTCACCCAGCATGTTATCTATCTTAAGGAGAACACCTCTAGTGAACTGTGGACCCCAGTCCAATCTTTATCATTGGTACATCATCTATTGTTACTGTTTACTTTCTACAAGCAACTATTATCTTCCATACTATACGTTTAATCCTTTGTTTTCACCAAACCGGTGAGATTGACAACCTCACTGTACGTTGGGGCAAAGTTTTGAGTTTGTGTTGTGCAGGTTCCAAGTTGTTAGTAACGCCTTGGAATTGTTTCCTTCCTCCTATTGGTTCGATAACCTTGGTTTCATAAGTGAGTGAAAACTTACTGATGTGCTCTTCACACCTTCCTCTTGGGGTATCCCAACGAAGCTCTACGGTGATCTGAGTCGTGATACGTCGGAAATGTATCTATAATTTTTTATGTTCGATGCTTGTTTAGTATCTACTTTGCTTTTCTTTGTTTACACTTTGAGGTGTTTTTATATGTTTTCTGGTACTAACCTATTAACAAGATGCCATAGTTCTAGTTGCCAGTTTTCTTCTGTTTTTGGTTCTAGAAAGGCAGAAAATCAATATTCTCGGAATTGGATGGGACAGAAATCAAAGTTAATATTTTATCGTGGGGAACACGAAGCCAGAGTACAAGACGGAGGGGAGGCACCAGGGGGCCACACCCCCTGGTGGCGCGGGCTAGCCCTAGCCCTGCCTAGGGGTGTGTGACCACCCTGGCCGCCACTGCCTCGCCTCTTCTCCTATAAAGACCCCCCAATGTAGAAACCCTAAGCACTCGATCAATATTCCACGAAACCGTCTATAGCCGCCGCCACCATCGTCCCTAGATCGGGGGGGGTCTGAAGCTCTTCCCGGCACCCTGCCGGAGGGGAGATAATTCCGGAGGCCTTCTTCTTCATCATGCCAGCCTCCGGTATGAAGTGTGAGTAGTTCCACCTTGGACTACGGGTCCATTTAGTAGCTATATGGTTGTATCTCCTCCTTTGTGCTACCATGTTTAGATCTTGTGAGCTCCATTCATGATAAAGATCATCTATTTGTAATCATGCATGTTGTGTTTGCGGGGATCCGATGGATATTGAGATTACTATGTTAGATTGATTAATGGTTTTGTCTTATTTATTCTATCATGTCTATGTTGTTTGTGATCTTGCATGCTGATACGTCGTAAACGTATCTATAATTTTTGATGCTCCATGCTTGTTTTATATCATTTGTCTTATGTTTTGTCTAAACTTTGAGGTATTTTTATACACTTTCTGGAACTAACCTATTGACAAGATGCCACGGTGCCAGTTGCCTGTTTTCTTCTGTTTTTGGTTCTAGAAAAGGCAAAAAATCAATATTCTCGGAATTGGACGGGACAAAAGCCAATCTTCCAATTTTTCCCGGAGCAACACGGAACCACGAAGTAGAGGTGGAGGAGGACACCAGGGTGGCCGCAACCCCCTAGGCTTGGGCCATCCCTGGTGGCGCCCATAGGGGGTGTGGGCCCCCTGGCTGCCTCCTCGCCTTGCCTCCTTCGCTTATAAAATCCTCCCGGGGAGAAAACCCTAGATAATCGACCAGAAAACCACGAAAAGTTCCACAGTGCCGCCGCCACTGAAGGGGAGATTCAGGGGACAGAAAGTCTCTGTTCTGGCACCCTGCCAGGACGAGGAAGTGCCCCGGAGCCATCTCCATCGATCTCCACTGCCATCTCCATCACCATTGCCGATTCCCATGATGAGGAGGGAGTAGTTCTTCCACGAGGCTAAGGGCTGTACCGGTAGCTATGTGTTCATCTCTCTGTCTCTCTCTATGCATGATCTTGTTGTGGTCATGAGCTTTGTAATCAAGTAGATCTACCTTGTTACTCAAGTGCTTCAATAGATCTCTGCTCTCCCCATGTGTGTGAAAGTGACAGCGTGCACGCCATGGTGGCACTTAGGCTAGAGTCTACATAAATACTCATCGTGCTTTAATAGATCTGTGCTTTTCCCCACGTGTGTGAAAGTGACAGCGTGCGCGTCATGTGTGGCACTTAAGCTAGATTACATATATATTTGTTATGAGTTATATTTTGAGTTGGTTGTCTCTATGAAATTGTGATGTTTGTTGGAACCATCTAGCGCTCAAGGTGACAATGTGGAGTTATCTAGATTGGGGAAGGCCCTACCGTGGATTAGAGTGTCCAACCGGAGAGTAGTTAAGATTAGTATCATGAAGAGAGGATATTTATATAAGAGAGTGTTCACTAGTGAAAGTATGATCCCTAGGCCTTGTTTCTAAGCATTGAAACACCGTTTGCTACTAGATATGTTGCATGTTTGCTTGCTTCCATCTTTATTTCAGTTTGCCTTTAGTTTCTCCCACGTCAACAACAAGTCAGAAGCTCTTTTCTGGCACCGTTACCACTTGTATTTCACTATCTCTTCACCGAACTAGTGCACCTATATACCTGACAAGTGTATTGGGTGTGTTGGGAACTCAAGAGACTTCTTATATCTTGATTGCAGGGTTGCTTGAAAGGGAATACCTTTGACCACTTCCTCCCCGATTTCGATAAACCTTGGGTAATCCACTAAAGGCAAAACTTGCTGTTGTTCTACAAACCTCTGCACTTGGAGGCCCAACAACTGTCTACGAGAATAGAAGTGCGTAGACATCACATGCTCTCCGTTTCTAGTAGCTATCTTGGCCAAGTAGATGCTAGTGACTCCAAGAGGGGGTATTTATGCTCGATAGTGGGTTCATGCCTCTATTTAATCTAAGGGAAGTGACATAAATCTCTAAGGTTGTAGATGTGTTGTTGCCACTAGGGAGAAAACAACGGTCTCTTGTTCATGGAACAAGTGAATTTTTTACCTTACACACTTTGCTTAAAGCAGTTATCTGTTGCTTGCAACTTAATACTGGAAGGGGTTCGGATGATAACCTGAAGGTGGATTTCTATTCATAGATGCAGTTGGATGGCGGTCTATGTATCTTGTTGTATTCCCCAATCGAATCTCATAGGATCATGAATGTCTAGTATTGCATTGTTATGCCTTGCTCAGTCCTGTCAATTGTCCTACTGTAATTTGTTTACCCAGCATGCCATGTTTGTTTATCTTAAGGAGAACACCTCTAGTGAACTATGGACCCCGGTCCAATCTTTACAATTGATACATCTTCCACTATTATTGTTTTACTTTTTGCAAACCACTATTACCTTCCACACCATACATTTAATCCTTTGTTACAACAACCGGTGAGATTGACAACCTCACTGCTCGTTGGGGCAAAGTCTTGAGTTTGTGTTGTGCAGGTCTCCAAGTTGCTAGCAACACCTTTGAGTCGTTTCCTTCCTCCTACTGGTTCGATAACCTCGGTTTCTTACTGGGGGAAGACTTGCTTCTGTGCTCATCACACCTTGCTCTTGGGGTCTCCCAACGAAGCCCTACCATGCGCCATCAACAAGTTTTCTGGCGCCGTTGCCGGGAAGGCTAAGGACGTCTTCACAAGGGGAGTCCTTCACAACCTTTCTCTTTACTTTGTTTTTGTTTTGCTTAGTTTCTTTTGCTTGGTTTTGTTTGCCTCTTTTTATCAAAAACACCAAAAAAATAGTTTAGTTTGGTTTTCTTTCTCTTATCAAAAACACAAAAAAAACTAGTTCCTACTCTAGTTGCTGGTCTGTTATTGCCTTGCTTTGTCATGCTTTCTATCAATGGATGGTTTATTTGAAACTAGTTCTTATTGTCAAGGTGGGTTCACGGAAGAACAAAAGTATTATTATAAGGAACACCGTTTGTCACAAAAAGGGAAACACTTATGGGAACAAATTGATAAATTGAATACTATTTCTAGAGAGGTGTGCTCTACTTATAATGTTACTTATTGCTTTGATAAATCTTGTTGCTGTAGGAGGTATAAACACCTCCCTTTTCAATGCGAGTATAATGATAATGTTACCATATCTTCTTATGTTAAAGGAAATTATGACTTTTATGATGTGGAACAAATTGAAGAATTTATTGCTTTCAAGGGTGCATTTGAACTTGCTAGTTTGCTTGAAAATATTGATGATTTACATTATGAATATGAGTTTTATGATATACTTAAATTTTTCTTTGATAATTATAAGGAAGATAATGGTTATGTTCTTGAATATTTTAATAGATGCTTTCCACAAATGGAAGAGACTAATGCCTTGCAGGAGCCTATGGAAGATGAAATTGCCGAACCTGAAAGCTCATTAGATGAAAATGAGGAGGAGAGTGATGGTCAAGAGGAGGAAGAATGGATCTACCCATGCCTAGATTCTAATGAGAGTAACTCTTTACCTCTTACATTATTCGATTGTCCCCCATGCTTACCAAATGAGGATGAATGTTAGTTCCTGTGGATTCTTTTGAAATATTTTCTATGGGTAAAACTTGTGATAATAGTTATGCTCCTGTTATCTATGATAATCCTATATTTGTGCCTAACTTCGAAATGCATGGTACTAAAGAGTTTGGTTTAGAAAATGTTTATCATAAAGATCTATATGATGGTCCTATATTGAATGATCAGTCTTCTTGTTATAAAGTTGTTAAGAGTGGATTTGAAGGTTTTAATCCCACTATTTTTGAGCTTGATAAAAATTATGTGTTTGTAGATCATGAAAATCATACTTTATATGATAGTTATATTGTTGAGTTTATTCATGAGGCTACTGAAAATTATTATGAAAAGAGGAAAATATGGTTGTAGAAGTTTTCATGGTACTAAAACACCTCTCTATGTGGTGAAAGTTTTGAAGTTGCTCTTGTCTTATCTACCCATTCTTGTTACTATGTGCTTATTTGAATTATTTTCTTACAAGATTCCTATGCATAGGAAGTGGGTTAGACTTAAATGTGTTTTGAATTTGCTTCTTGATGCTCTGTTTTACTTCAATTCATATTTCTTATGTGAGCATCTTCTCAAACTATCATGCCTAACTTAAAGGTGTTAAAGAAAAGTACTTATTGGGATATAACCCAAAAGTTTTCTTGAGTATTGGAAGTTATTACTTGAGTAATGACCTATCCTTATCCTTTTTATTTGCTTTTTGTGCCAAGAATAACCTCTAATGAGAGGAAAGTAAGATTTGGGGAGTTGCTGTCCCGAAACAGATTTTTGTGCTCCACCGTAAACATTCGTGAGGAATCTCGGTAAGTCGGATTGAGCTGATATTTTCTAAATAAATCCTCCAGTATGTTATCTAACTTTTGTTAGTTCAACACTTTTTGATTTGATTAACGTAAGGTCTATTAAAAAATCGGTTTCTACCTGCTGGTCTGTTTTGATATATTTCTGCCATTATTTGCATTTTCTTCTTATTGATTCCTTTTTGGGTTCTTTTTGGGAAATTGAGATTTTTGAGGGAATTGCTACATGTGAGACCCTAGTGCATGTCTTAATAGGATTGATAGTATACCCATACTAATAAGTTGCAACTTCTTTTCCGGAAGCTCGTCTAAAAAGAACTCTGAAGTTAAGCGTGCTTGGCCTAAAGCAATTGGATGATGGGTGACCGACCGGGAAGTGGGTACCGGGTGCGCATGAGTGAGGACAAAGTGTGCAGAAAAGACTAGTGTTGGTATATGGGGTTAGTATAGAGATCCTATTGAGCTGCCAGGAGTGACAGCCGCCGGTCCGGAGAGATCGGGGTGTTACAAGTGGTATCAGAGCTGACCCTCGCGGTTGCACGGGCGTGTGCGGGTCAGTGGCGGGCATATGGTGCATGGCATGTGTGGCCCGGAGTGGACACGGCATGGCACATGTGCCGGCACTAGACGCACAAACGTATGCCAAGAGGGGACGTTCCTAGCTTGTGGTTGATCGACGAGGGCGTCGATCTTCTAAGGGTGGGTGTATGTGAGACCCTAGTGCATGGCTTAATAGGATTAATAGTATACCCATGCCAACAAGTTGCAACTTATTTTCCGGAAGCTCATCTGAAAAGAACTCTAAGGTTAAGCATGCTTGGCCTAGAGAAATTGGAGGATGGGTGACCGACCGGGAAGTGGGTACCGGGTGCGCATGAGTGAGGACAAAGTGCGCAGAAAAGACTAGTGTTGGTCTATGGGGTTAGTCTAGAGATCCTATTGAGCTGCCAGGAGTGACAGCCGCCGGTCTGGAGAGGCCGGGGTGTTACACTACATTAGCTTTTTAGTGAAAGTTTTGTTGTTCTAAAAGCTAAACCCAAATGTCTATTATCTTTTGAATACACTAATGTTGCCAATGAAGATTGTGTAAAGTTTTGTATGAAGGAAAATTTGCAGGTGTAGAGAAAGAATGATGTAATGAGATGAAGAATGGACAAAAGCGCAAGCTTGGGGATGCCACCCCGTGTCACCCCAAGAAATATTCAAGAGGTACAAGCGTCAAAGCTTGGGGATGCCCAAGGCATCCCCTTCTTCATCAATAAAAATCTCAGGTCTTTCTAGACACTTCGTTTTTATTCTTTCATGCACTGTTGTGTTGTTCTTGGAGCGTCTTAGTTTTTTTTAGTTTGCTTCAATAAAGTAGTTTGGACCCCCGTTCTCACTGTGTTGTTTCAAATAAGTTGATTGGTGTTGGAGAGGAGTAGAAAGTTCTTGCTTGAGTAGTACAAGAGGAGCTTGCTTTGACTGTGACTTAGACTTTATCATGTCATGCTAGGTTTTGTTTTTAACTTATGCTTAGTGATTATTGGTGTAGCATGACTTGTTCCAAACAATTGGGATTACTTAGTATGCCTTGAAAGAATCATGCGTTGTTTTAGCATACAAAAGCATAGTATTGTGGTATTCTCCTTTGATGATTTGTTTGGGTTAACTTGGCACATGCTCACACCATGTTATGACTATAACAAGTCACCATAGCCTCTATGATCATTTAGTCCTTGACTTGTAGTACCACTTTATGCTTTGATTAGTAATGCTTTGCCGCTCTACATGATTATGGCCATTATTGCTCTCTTAGTTGGTCGCTCCCAGTCTTTTGCTAGCCTCCACTTGTATGAGTAAGCTCTACTCATGCATCCAACTCCCAAGAAACCAAGTTATTACAAAGTGTCCACTATAATTCCTATTCATGGTGTGTTACACCATTCCAAGTATATTATTGTTTTCATCTATCTTCCAATTAAAAAGTATTTTCTTATGTGAAAACTTAGTGATTAAAGCTCTCATGAACTTGATGGCACACTTTATTATTCTTGCCCCTAATAAACTTGAACCATTGTGTCATCTATGTTGTATATGCTTGCACTTATAAGTTGGAATTAGCAGAACCATGCTATCATGGGGAACGCTGTCAACATTGCACTTGTACTTTGTACACAGTTGATATCATGCTCTTTTGTCTATGGATGTCGTCGGTGTGAAATGAAAGGGGAGCTTATAAGTCCATGGAGTTATATATGTGTGTTAGAGAAATGCCTGGGCCGCTAGCCTAAGCCATGCCTAATCATGTTGGAACCTTGCAGCATCACCATAATGACATCTATGAAGCATTCTTCTTATGAAAAAAAGATGGAAAAAAGAGATCTATAAAAAAATGAGAAAAGAGGAAAGAGATAAAAAAGCACCATATTCCCATGGTAAATAAGAAGATTGCTGAGATGCTCATTGTCTGCTTGCCTTGTCATTTTGATTATGGGATAGCTCATGTATCATGTGCAAGGGTTACCTCGTTGGTGGTTCTCTATGATACACATGTACTTACTATGACAAGAACTTGCAAGTAACTAAACTTGAGTAGCATGAGGAGCGGACCTCGTATTAAAGGGACATGAGATTGCCAACTTATACTTTGTCAAGCATATACTCCATAGTTGGTTCACTTTAACCTTAATCACTTCAAGATGCTTATGATAGGGTCAATGAGGGCTGAAAGCTAACAAGTACCATAATTTTTGGAAGCTCTTTTTGAGACTTGAAATCCATGCTTCCATTATGAAGGGCCTTTCTTCCACTATTATATTGAGTCTCCACCTTCTATCCTTAGGCACCAATTAAGAGAGCATAGTTGTCATTCTTAGTTCTATGTGCATTGTCCCAAAACTTATTGATTGATGCATATTGTTGATATTACTTGTTCTTGTGATTTTTGTATCTAGTAACTCTTTTGAACTTTGAAGGTGTCCTATGCATCTATTTGCTACTCCATGAGGGGTAAGCTGAATGCCACTATGCTATGTTTTCTGTATGTGAAACAAACAAACGTTTTTAAATGCATGTTATTCATGATATTTGTTTGTAACCTTTCATGTTGCATGCATAGTTACTTTGTCTTACTGTTAGAACTCCATCTTTCATGCTCATGTTTAGAGTTCTTTGATCCCATCTTTCAATGCTTGCAAATGGTTTGATCTTGATTTTGATGGTGCATGTCACCTCAAAAATTATTCTTTTTTATCACTTACCTACTCGAGGACGAGCAGGAGTTAAGCTTGGGGATGCTTGATACGTCAGAAACGTATCTATAATTTTTTATGTTCCATGCTTGTTTAGTATCTACTTTGCTTTGTCTACACTTTGAGGTGTTTTTATATGTTTTCTGGTACTAACCTATTAACAAGATGCCACAGTGCTAGATGCATGTTTTCTTCTGTTTTTGGTTCTAGAAAGGCAGTAAATCAATATTCTCGGAATTGGACGGGACAAAATCCAAATTCAATATTTTACCGTGGGGAACACGTAGCTAGAGTACGAGACGGAGGGGAGGCACCAGGGGGCCACACCCCCTGGCGGCACGGGCTAGCCCTAGCCGCACCTGGGGGGTGTGACCACCCTGGCCGCCCCTTGCCTCGCCTCTTCGCCTATAAAGACCCTCCCGATGCAGAAACCCTAAGCACCCGATCAATATTCCACGAAACCGTCTGTAGCCGCCGCCACTATCGTCCCTAGATCAGGGGGATCTGAAACTCTTCTCGGCACCCTGCCAGAGGGGATATTATCCCGTAGGCCTTCTTCTTCATTATGCAAACCTCCGGTATGAAGTGTGAGTAGTTCCACCTTGGACTACGGGTCCATGTAGTAGCTAGATGGTTGTATCTCCTCCTTTGTGCTACCATGTTTAGATCTTGCGAGCTCCGTTCATGATCAAGATCATCTATTTGTAATCATGCATGTTGTGTTTGCGGGGATCCGATGGATATTGAGGTTACTATGTCAGATTGATTAATGGTTTTGTAGTATCGATTCTATCATGTCTATGTTGTTTGTGATCTTGCATGCTCTCCGTTTCTAGTAGCTATCTTGGCCAAGTAGATTCTAGTGACTCCAAGAGGGGGTATTTATGCTCGATAGTGGGTTCATGCCTCTATTTAATCTAAGGGAAGTGACAGAAATCTCTAAGGTTGTAGATGTGATGTTGCCACTAGGGAGAAAACAACGGTCTCTTATTCATGGAACAAGTGGATTGTTTACCTTACGCACTTTTCTTAAAACAGTTATCTGTTGCTTACAACTTAATAATGGAGGGGGTTCAGATGATAACTTGAAGGTGGATTTCTAGTCATAGATGTAGTTGGATGGCGGTCTATGTATCTTGTTGTATTGCCTAATCGAATCTCATAGGATCATGAATGTCTAGTATTGCATTGTTATGCCTTGCTCAGTCCTGTCAATTGCCCTGCTGTAATTTGTTTACCCAGCATGCCATGTTTATTTATCTTAAGGAGAACACCTCCTGTGAACTATGGACCCTAGTCCAATATTTACCATTGATACATCTTCCACTGTTACTTTTTTACTTTATGCAAACCACTATTACCTTCCACACCATACAGTTAATCCTTTGTTACAGCAACCGGTGAGATTGACAACCTCACTGTTGTTGGGGCAAAGTCTTGAGTTTGTGTTGTGCAGGTCTCCAAGTTGCTAGCAACACCTTTTAGTCGTTTCCTTCCTCCTACTGGTTCGATAACTTCGGTTTCTTACTGAGCAAAGACTTGCTGCTGTGCTCATCACACCTTGCTCTTGGGGTCTCCCAACGAAGCGCTACCACGCTCCATCAAGCCGCATCACACGGTGGCAGCACGGGGTGGCGGCAGCACGGCGAGGCTGCACGACGCGTGGTGGTTCGGCGAGGCGGCACGTGGCGGCTTGACGAGGCGGCCGTAGACGAGGGATGTTGCGCTACTGCACGGTGGGGCGGCCGAAGACGAGGGCGGTGGTACGAGAATCGGGCAGCACCTCCCCGCTATTCTCTGGGTCGTCTCGCCTGCTTCGTCTTCGTCGATTCGCCAAGTGCTGGGTGGGCACGATCGGGGCGGGCGCGGCGTATTTATAGCCCCTCCCCTTTAGTCTCGGGTGAAGCCATGGCCCGGGACTAGAGGCTTTCTAGTCCCGGACCATGGCTTATCCCGGGACTAAAGACCCACCCTCTAGTCCTGGGTCTAGCCCCAACCCAGGACTAGAGGATATTTTCCGCCGCTTCGTTTTCGCGCGCGCAAGCACCCTGTAGTCCCGGGTCCAGCCACCACCCAGGACTAGTGGCTTTTTGCAAATTTTCTTTTTTTATTCAAATCAAATAGAAAACTTTGGAAAATCATATCTCCTATTGTATAAATCCAAATAATACAAATAATATGTGTATTATTATCAAAAAAATAAGGAATCTGGATATAATATCCATACATATGTCTGCATCATGTATAAATTGTGCTATTTTCAAATCAAAATGCAATCACTATTTTTTTCATATTTTTGAACATAACATTCAACATGAAAATTGTTTGAATTTGAATAACTAATCCAAAAATATTTTATGTTTTCTAAAATATAGGGTTTTTGTCATTTACTTATTTTTTAGTTTATATAACTCAAATCAATTAGAAAACTTTGGAAATTCATAGCTCCTATTATATAAATCCAAATAATACAAATAACATGTCTATTATTATCAGAAAAATAACGAGCATCGGAATATATCAACCATACATCTCTTTGTATCATATATCCATATTTTATGTTTCAATAACTATTTTCACATAAGGGGGACTTCTCTAACTAGATCAATAAGCCTGGGAGCTAACTAATTTCACATATTAGGGAATGCATCTATGGCCACCTTCCCTAACTAGATATATTTTCCGCCATTTCCTACTGCTTCCCACAAAGTTTTCCTGCCCTTTCCCTCTAACCGGAGTTTTTAGTTCCGGTTGTAGTCGCTAACCGGGACTAAAGATATTTCTCGCCATTTCCCACCGCTTCCTGCCAGGTTTTCCCACCATTTCCCTCTGACCGGAGCTTTAAGTTCCGGTTGTAGTCACTAACAGGGACTAAAGATATTTCTCTCCATTTCCCACCGCTTCCCGCCAAGTTTCCCCGCCCTTTCCCTCTATATCTAGGCCGACCGCGCCATGGCTATCCACACATCCACACCTTCGTCTCTCACAACAATGGATAGCGCATACTGGGCAATTCTGACCCTCGAGGAGACCGAGGCACTGTGTGCCTCCAGCTACCCATGCCCACCGGGCTACCAGCTGCCCGCCGAATGGATGCTAAGCGCTAGAGGGGTTCCTGTCCCTCCCGTGCCTCTAGGTTCCGCATGCCAGGCAGCCATCACGAACCACTTCTACCTCGAGCTCACGATAGAGCAGCGGATGGATCCCCATTGGGATCCCGACAACTACGACACCTGGAAAGCCCTCTTTGCTAACCGGCAGGAAAGGGAGCTCGCTAGGTACGAGGGTGATGGCCCTCCCCATTGAACCACAACAAAGACGACCGCTGCCTGTGGTGGGCGAACTAATTTCACATATTAGGGAGTGCATATATGACCAGTTTGTTGGAGATGCCGGAGGACTGGGCTCCGGCGGCATCTCCCTCAAACTAGCCATAGTGTTGTCCCTGCTCTCGCACACCATCTTGCAGCTTGTAACTTCTCTAACTAGATCAATACACCTGGAAGCTAACTAATTTCACATATTAGGGAATGCCTCTATGTCCAGCTTAAGCGAGATGCTGGAGGACTAGGCTCCTCCGGCATCTCACTCAAGTTGGCCGTAGTGGTGTCCCTGCTCTCGCAAACCATCTTGGATATGTCTGAGGACTCACAATGATGCCTATTTATAGTACAAGAAGCATGACATAGTGTCGACACTCATGACATAAGGTCGACACTCACCCCTATCATTAGTGCTGCCACCCGAGACTCATGTTTTGTCCCAGTTGGTGTCTCCAACCGAAACTAAAGGTTCATCTTTAGTCCCGGGTGGCGACATCATCCGGGACAAGGTACAAACAGCATGACATAGTGTCGACACTCACGATATAATGTTGACACTCACCCCAATAATTAGTGTTGCCTGCCCCAGCCTGCCGCAATCCCTTCAGTCCCGGTTGGTTTCTCCAACTGGGACTAAAGATGAACATTTCCCGCCATGTTTTTCCTGAAGTCCGGGACTAAAGATATTTCCCGCCATGTTTTCACTTAAGTCTGGGACTAAAGATATTGTGCCCATATTGTGCATGCATGTGGATCTTGGAATGGCGAACAATGTTGCGGGAGGAAGTTTTCCTTTTCGTCGCACGGAAAAGCCATTTTCCATTTTTTTTGGGCGCAAAAAACGGTCATTTTGTGAAGCAACCACCAAAATGTTGTTACAGAATGCTACCACCCCATTTTTATAAAATACTAGACCACGTTACATGGACGATCTCCCAACCGAGAGATCTCAAACTTTTTCGTCCTTCCCGGGTGAAAAAGAACAATGTCTACCGAATCAGTAGGAAGTCGGTCAGTTTGAACTACAGGTATATGATCTAACGCTCGTGATTTTTTGAAAAAAATCATTTTTAGACTCACAATATGATGTTTCTTCAGAGATCCAATGCAAGTTCTAAAGAGGCTCATCCTTTATCTCCATGCCCGCTGTTTTGACCATAGTTTGAAACAGGAACTATTAGAAACGGGCATAAGAAATTCATAAAAGGTCCGAACAATGTAAATCCTTCGCGTGGTGTCATATTATTTGACATAGTTGCAAGGAAAATACCAAACTTGGTATATTGATTATGTCTTGAAAAAATCTTCACAAAATGACCTATCATGTTCGAGGTTTTATGGCTTTCGGTCCAAATGACCAGTGTTATGCGCAGAATCACGGCATAGTTTGCGCTATTGTACCCATATTGTGCATGCATCTGGATCTTGGGATGGCGAACAATGTTGCAGCAGGAAGTTTTCCTTTTCGTCACACGGAAAAGCCATTTTCCATTTTTTGGGCGCAAAAAATGGGGCATTTTATGAAGCAATCACCAAAATGCTGTTACAGAATGCTACCACCCCATTTTTCTAACATACTAGACCACGTTACATGGAAGATCTCCCAACCGGGAGATCTCAAACCTTTTCTTCCTTCCCGGGTGAAAAATACAAATGTATGCCAAATCGGTAGGAAGTGGGTCCGGTTTGATCTACAGGTATATGATCCAACACGCGTGATTTTTTGAAAAAAACATTTTTAGACTCACAATATGATGTTTCTTCAGAGATCCAATGCAAGTTTTAACGAGGCTCATCCCCTATCTGAAATGGGAACTATTAGAAATGGGTCATTTTGTGAAGCAACCACCAAAATGCTGTTACAGAATGCTACCACCCTTTATTATACAATCTGAGTTTTCATAACACAGTTACATAAAATGTTTAATACATTATTACACATCATTTCTTCGCGTGTGTCCCTTTCTGATTGCGCCATAACCATGGAGCATCTTCATTCATTAACATGATGCTTGGGCATCCTTCACTACGAAGGGCGGAATTTTATGAAACTTATCACAATCTTCTGACATGTCTGTCTCGTCCTCCACTCCCATGGTGTTTCTTTTCCCTGAAAGAAATATGTGGCCCTTTGGCTCGTCGTCTGATGTATTCTTTTGCTTATTTTTTCTTTTTATAGGTTTGGTAGACATGTCCTTCACATAGAAAACCTGAGCCACATCATTGGCTAGGACGAATGGTTCGTATAAGTACCCAATATTGTTGAGATCCACTAATGTCATTCTGTAATTATTGTCTACCTCAACCTCTCCTCCTGTCAGCTTGACCCATTTGCACCGAAACAAGGGGACCTTAAAAGTAGGTCCATAGTCAAGTTCCCATATCTCCTCTATGTAACCATAATATGTGGTCTTTGAACCATTGTTGTTTATTGCATCAAAGCGGAGACCACTATTTTGGTTGGTGATAAATGTATACCCATTTATCTCAAGATGGTGATCTGGACAACAAGTATTCCAAGAGTGTAGTTTTGAAGATATGTTGCAACCAACCACATCCTCTGTTCCATAGCCATTTTATGAACATATTTCTTTAATACTCCCATGAATCTCTCAAAGGAGAACATATTGTGTATAAATACAGGACCGAGAATGGAAATCTCTTCGACACGTGAACCAGTAGGTGCGTCATAATATTGAAGAAGGATGGTGGGATCACCAACTCGAAACTGACAAGACACCGGACCACCTCATTCGGTAACCATGGTAGATCTTTAGGATTGATTATCTTCTGAGAGATTGCATTGAGGAATGCACATAGGTTCACAATGGGTACTCGAACATTATCAGGTAGAAGCCCCCTCAATTCAATTGGAAGCATTTGCGTCATAATCACGTGGCAGTCATGAGACTTTAGGTTTTGGAACTTTTTCTCTGCCATATTTATTATTCCCATTATATTCGACGAGAATCCAGACGGGACCTTGATACTTCTCAGGCATTCAAAAAGATTTCCTTCTCTTATTTGGTAAGAGCATAGCTGGAATGACCTTGAAAACATTCTGGATGCAGGCCATGTGGGTCTTTCATATGTTGATGGTCCTTCCGTGCTTCCGATGTATCTTTGTCTTCCCATACACGCCCAAGAATCCTACCAGGATGCAAAGATTCTTCGTCACATGCATCACGTTGATTGCAGAGCGGACCTCTAGGAATTTCCAATAGGGTAGCTCCCAAAATATAGATTTCTTCTTCCACATGGGTGTTGTCGTGGTTTTGTCGACACGTACGCCATAGGGGTATCCCACCGGCGAGTTTTAGAGACATGGGGGGAAGACGGAGAGCGTCCGGGTCGGAATGACACAGTTTACCCAGGTTCAGATCTCACGACGGTGGCGAGATCCTACTCCTGCTATAAATCACTATAATGGCAATACGCCGAGTTACAGGATTGGGGGTTCGCAGTGTGCGGGTAGTGCTATTCACTTGGTGTTCTATCTGAGTTATGCCCTAAAGGCTCCCGTAGGCCGGCTTATAAGAGCGCCAGGACCTAGGGTTACATGGAGAGTCCCAGCCGGATACGGTTACAGAGTCCTAGACTAATACTAACTAGTCTTCGTGTCCTCCAAGGCTCCGGCTTCCATCTAAGGCAGTGGCACGTCGCCTTCCTTTATCCCTGCTGGACCTCCGTCTTGTCTATCAGCAACTGGGCCGCCCGGTTATGCCATAAGCCTAACCACCAACTGTGGGCCACCCCGGCTTGCCGGTATGAGATTATGCCGTAGGTATACCCATTTGGTATATCCACAACAGTAGCCCCCGGAGTTCTTCAAGATCCTCACGTTCTTCTGTCTAGCTTTGAGCGTAAGTATCACGTCGTCTTCAATTTGTAGGTGTGCTTCGCGAAGAATCTTGGAGAGGTCCCATATCATATTCTCATCCGACTAAGCCTAGCCAGAGAGTTGCTTGTATGCTTCTGCGAACGAATCCAAGGCGGAGAACTCTCTAACGAATCGTTAGTGATTTTTCCAAGCTCTAGGGACGTCTTCAATATCATCATCCATGCAGGACGATATGTAAGCCGGAAAAAATCACGGCTACCGGGCCACGATCGTAAAGGCTGCCAAACTGCCGACTTAGAGCCAGCAAAGTCATAGACATAAGAGCTTGCCGAATTAAGGTCTTAGAGTCTCTCATATCACAGACGTTTAGGCCATCGAGCCGTGTAACCCAGTGAAACTTCCGTGAAGGCGGAGTTGATGTCGAGCCTCCGGGTTTCGCTAGCCGGATTCTTCACCGTCTTGAAAGTTTCTTGACATAACCATATGTAGCCCCCGAGCATTAAGTCGTCATCCATGATGAAGGCGGCTTGATGCTCAAAAGTACATGCATAATTGTACATCAAACTATTGTAGCCCCTGAGCGCCAAGTCGGAATTTCAAAAGAAATTCGTCTTGGTGCTCTCAGATTAGCTTTAGAGAAAATGTGAATAGTGTAGCCCCCACGCGCCAAGTCGGAAATAATTTTGGCTTGGTGCTCCAGAGAGAACTTCACAAAAAAATCAGCATCGGTTTATCCTCCAAGCGTCAAGGTGGAATTCACATGAATTTTCTGGCTTGATGCTCAAAGAGAACTAAACCATGTCTTGGAGATCATCGTACTGTAGCCCCCGAGGTTGTTCCGGCTTGATGCTCAAAGAGGAACAAAGCTCTTAAGTTAGAGATGTCAAGCTTCCAAGCGTCGATCCGACATCCTCAAAGGCGGCTCCAGTCTTGGTCAACAACTGCGAACACAGCCCCTAAGGCGTCAAGCCTAGTGAAAATCCGGCTTAAAACACCTTAATCCAAGGAACACGACAATGTCCAAGCATTATGTACCTGAAATATAAACATAAAAATACAAATGTATTAAATTGTTCCTTTAATCGTGTCCAACAAACAAATGTAAGGCGGAACAAACATGGCCTTTAAACAAATGCTTTAAAGATGAAACTATGCAGCAGATGGACACATAAAACTGTTTAGGAGGAAAAAACTCAACTAATTTGAACAGTTTATGTAAAATTTTGTTTAAGCAAGTGCTGGCCTATCCATTATTCTGGTTTTTATGCTTAACCTTTTATGAGACGGAAGACTCGCAGCACAGAACCATGTCCCTGGGTGATGATGCCTAATGGCACCGTCCAGAACCCAAGGCCAAAACGCCGGCTTTGAGTGCCGACAAGTCACTACTCCGGAATCCACATAAAAACAACAGAAAACGTGTATCCAGAAAACTTAAGCTAACGCCCGAAGGCGGGTTTTTTGCATGGTACTGGGGCCTTTAAACGGCAAGCCAGTAAAAAGTTTATATTCACGAGCGCAAGGCAAATCGTGAAAAAGGTATGACCAAAACGAAAACGGTAAAAGACTCAGGATATGAGTGAACCAATCTTAATCTCATGATCATAAACAATTAAAATATTAAAATATAAATAGAGACTTAACTGTTTGTGCGTAGTCGGTGTTGTTTACTACGAAGACGAATTCATCCAGGATGAAGCAAAACATGACGGTGCTTATCCGTCTACGGCAAAGTATCTTGCGACGATAATAAAATCGTTCATGGCAAAGTATTGAACTAACCCACAGTAGAATTGAAATAAAGCCAGCGTCAGTCATAGCAAAGTCGGAGACAAATCTGACCAAGGCAGCACCATCTGCGGTATAGGCCGAGACAAACCGGCCAGCCTGATCGATTCTATCCACCAATAGGGTGTCAAGTGAGATCCCACTTAAATCTCATCTCTAGTTCATTTGTCAAAATCTAGTTCAAATTTTGGTTTAAAATTTATACTAGATTTTAGCAAATGAACTAGAGGTGGGATTTAGGTGGGATCCCATTTAACACCCTATCCACCGAGACATGCATGACTGACAAAGCTTTCTTAATTTAATTTGCCAAGAATACGCTTATGAGGCCTTAAACGTAGCATACATGGATGAGCAAATCATGACGTGATCTTGCATCAGAAATTGTATGCATGTAGCTAACGATATGGGCATTGGTGCAACACGATTTGGTTTGGTCTGTACGCGGATACTGATCCGTATCGTACCCGACGAGTTAGCTGCGTGCTGCTTCCCTCGTGGATCTGCAGCGCAGCCGGAAACTCGTAATCGATTTGGAGTCGGGAAGTCACGGCCAGATCACTCTCTGCGCCGAACTCTATCGACAATTTCGATCTGATCTGTGACGTAAGCCTGCTGGCTCCATCAGCCTGCCGGCGAGGATACTTTGTGGGGACGTCGCCATTATGCTGATGAATTTGATGAAGAATTCTGCGATGCCACCGACTAGGTCACACGCGGAGAGATAATAAATCCTCCAAAGATTCAAGAGCGATGATTAAGTCGGCGCGTCACTAGAGATGTGAATCGCCCGCCGTCAAAGACGGCGAGGGATCCCGCCCGGATCCGTGCTGTAAGCGCCTCTTGCCCCACGGTATGCGTCAACTGTCGTGGTTGTCGACACGTACGCCATAGGGGTATCCCAACGGCGATTTTTAGAGACATGGGGGGAAGACGGAGAGCGTCCGGGTCGGCATGACACAGTTTACCCAGGTTTAGATCTCACGACGGTGGCGAGATCCTACTCCTGCTATAAATCACTATAATGACAATACGCCGAGTTACAGGATTGGGGGTTCGCTGTGTGCGGGTAGTTCTATGCACTTGGTGTTCTATCTGAGTTATGCCCTAAAGGCTCCCGTAGGCCGGCTTATAAGAGCGTCAGGACCTAGGGTTACATGGAGAGTCCCAGCCGGATACGGTTGCAGAGTCCTAGACTAATACTAACTAATCTTCGTGTCCTCCAAGGCTCCGGCTTCCATCTAAGGCAGTGGCACGTCGTCTTCCTTTATCCCTGCTGGACCTCCGTCTTGTCTATCAGCAACTGGTTCGCCCGGTTATACCATAGGCCTAACCACCAACTGTGGACCACCCCGGCTTGCCGGTATGAGACTATGCCGTAGGTATACCCATTTGGTATATCCACAACAGGTACGTGTCCATCATCGTCCTTCGGGACAGATTTTCTGCCAGGACCCTTTCCAAAGGTTACTATTTGATACAAATCTTTGACCATATCAAATATATCAGCATCAATACGTTCCTTAGGCTTTGTCTGGTGACATGCCTGAAATGCTTGTCTTTTTTTCTTAAGGGATGCTTGGCCAAAAGAAATCGACGATGCCCATTGTACACATTCTTCTTATAATATTCTAAATATATACTTTCAGTCTCATCTAAACAGTGCGCGCATGCATTGTATCCCTTGTTTGAATGTCCTGAAAGGTTACTAAGGGCATGCTAATCATTGATTGTTACGAAACGCAATGCTCGGAGGTCAAATTCTTCCTGCTTGTGCTCATCCCACACACGTAAACCTGGTTTGGCCCACAATTGTAAAAGTTTATCAACTAATGACCTTAAGTACATATCAATGTCATTGCCGGGTTTCTTCGGGCCTTGGATGAGCACTGATATCATAATGAAATTCCGCTTCATGCACAACCAAAAAGGAAGGTTGTATATACATAGAGTCATGGGCCAGGTGCTGTGACTGGAGCTCTGCTCCCCAAAGGGATTCATGCCATCTGTACTTAGGCCAAACCTTAAACTCCTTGCGTCATCTGCAAAGTCCGGGTACTTTCTATCGATTTTTCTCCACTGCGACCCATTAGCGGGGTGTCTCAACATCCCGTCTAACTTACATTCCTATTTGTACCATCGCAACAACTTGGAGTGCTCTTTGTTTCTGAATAAACATTTCAACCATGGTATTATAGGAGAATACCACATCACCTTGGTAGGAACCCTCTTTTGGGGGGCTCGCCCTCAACATCACCAGGGTCATCTCGTCTGATCTTATACCGCAGTACAGTGCATACCGGGCATGCATCCAAATTCTCATAATCCTCACTACAGTAGAGGATGCAGTCATTAGGACATGCATGTATCTTCTGAACTTCTAAACCTAGAGGGCAGACAACCTTCTTTACTTCGTACGTACTGGCGGGCAATACTTTATCCTTTGAAAGCATATTCTTCATCATTTTCGGAAACTTTTCAAATGAGGAGTCAGGTATAGCACATTCTGTCTTCCATCGCAGCAATTCCAGTGTGTTGTCTAGTTTTTTCAGACCATTTTTGCAATTTGGGTACAGCAACTTTTTGTGATCCTCTAACATGTGATTGAACTTCTCCCGCTCCTTTTCATTTTCATAGTCTCTTCGTGCATCGGGAATGGTCCGACCAAGATCATCAACGGGCTCGTCATGTGTCTCTTCTTCAGCCTCCCCTTCAGCTTCCCCCATGTAAGTATCTCCGTACTCAGGGAAACCATGATAGTTGTCATCATCATCCTCTTCTTTATTGTCTTCCATTATAACCCATATCTCTCCGTGCTTGGTCCAATAATTATAACTGGGCATGAAATCGGACTTCAACAGGTGGTTGTGAAGGGTTTTTGAGTTAGAGTAATTCTTCTGATTCCTATATCCACTACATGGATAGAATACAAAACCATTCCGCTTGTTTGCATCAGCCACACAGATGAATTCATGCAAGCTATTAATGAACTCGCCAGAGCTTCGGTTAGTACCATACACCATTCCCAGACCATCTGCATTATAGTAAAATTATATCAAAAACCATTACACAACATCAGGAATAGAAATCAGTGACCAATTTAATACAAGTTATAATGAGAGCTTCTAGAGCATTAATTTTGAATTTTGAAAAAATTACATGCACCAATTTGTGAATTGGAGAAAATAATTAACATGATAAATGTGGAGTTTTTTATTATTGTTCTATCAGTGAAAACCTCATTCCATTCTATTCTCTGAAACTCTAAAATTACACATTTTAATTTGCAGTAACTTTGTGTCTAATCAAAATTTGTTACATATTTAAAAATCCTCTACTTCTAGAGCATGCATGCAAATCCATCTCTACTTCTATCGCACTGAGCTAAAGTAACAAGAAGATATGAAAGGATGAAGTTCCTAACCTTTTAAAACCTTGGATTTAGGGGTTGCAAACTGAATCTTGACAAATCTTGAGAAAAAAAGGCATAAACTCGACTTGCTTATTTGAGTAAAATGGCCACCATGGCTCGGGGCGTGGACACGAAGCTGCACTATATAAAGGACCAACTAGTCTCGGGCCGTGATACGACCCCGGACTAATAGTCCCCGTAAAGTGCAGCTGGTCGGCTTGAGGTAACCAGTCTCAAGCCGTATTATAGACCGGGACTAGAGGTCCAGTCCGGCCCAGAACTAGTGTTTATCCCGATTACTAGTTGTTGGAGACGTTACGAACCGGGACTAGTGTTAGCACTAGTACCGATTCGTAACAAACCGGAACTGGTGATAGAATTTGGTTCGAACCGAAGGCCTCTTTTCCACTAGTGATCAAGGAAGGTACAAGAAGTGCACAATTTTTTTAGCATGCTATTTTTATTATAAATGTTGTTAGTGCATCTCCCAAACGGAATGATGAGTTACTAGCAAATCAAGCCGCCGAAATTGCACGTGAAATTGAATTAGGTGAGCTTGATACTCCCTCTGTCCTAAAATACCCTGCATTCTGGGTTTAGTCAAAGTCAAACTTTATAAAGTTTGACCTTGACTAAACCCAGAATGCAGG
The DNA here is from genome assembly GCA_030063025.1 of Avena longiglumis. NCBI lineage: Eukaryota > Viridiplantae > Streptophyta > Magnoliopsida > Poales > Poaceae > Avena > Avena longiglumis. The sequence continues at coordinate 479,468,101 of CP125978.1, read as the reverse complement.
GTATTTCAGGAAAGAGGGAGTACTGGAAAATGGACAAATCAGATAGGCTCTTTACAGAGGCCAGGGGACACTAGATGGAGTTCCCACTTTAAGTCAATTCAGAGCTTGAAGAAGATGTTTGGTGTTGGAATTTTTTTCTTGTGAAGTATAGCAAATGATCATTTGGTCTCAAGGTATTCTCAAGGAGATGCTGGAGGCGCCTTGAAGATAATTATCTCTTTTGATTTTATGTTCATTCTACACCTCATGGAGAAAATTATGAAAATCACCGATGTCTGCCCAGACTCCAGATGCACTCGATTCAGTTTTGAACGCAAAGATATTATTAGGTAATCTTATAGAAGATGGTTGGGAACCTCTTTTAGAGGAGGTGAAGGCTTTTTGTGTGAAACATGAAATTGAGATCCCCGATATGAGCCTGGAGTATGTTCCCTTTTTATCGAGCTCTTGAGTAGAATAATATTTAATCACAGTTACTTTTCTCTAACATATATTATATTTTGTAATATGTACGTATGTTGATGTGACTAAGTCTCGAAACAAACATGATAACACCACAATGAATCATCACTACAAAGCAGATGTGTTTAATGTGGCGATTGATCAACAATTGGTTGAGCTAAATGAGCGTGTGCGAACTGCAGAGCTCCTCACACTTTGTGCATCCAATTGGATCCCAGGCATGAATCATTTGACATGACAAAGATTTGCACCCTTGCAGAGTGATGGGTTTCGCGGCATAGTAAATCAAAATTTTCTACGGATGCGAACAGAGGGGAAGCCAAGATCTAATCTAGGAGATGCAAACAACGAGAGAGATTGGATTAGATCTTCATACCCTTGAAGATTCGCAATGAACGCTCACGGAAAGTGGGTGATGTAGTCGTACTCGCTTCTCCTCCTCGCGATCTGATCCGATCTAGCACCACAAGTGGCGGTGCCTCCGTGAGATGCACACGTGCAGCACCTCGACGTCTCCTCCTTCCTCGGACCAGCAAGTATGGTGGAGAGATGGGTTGGATCTACAACGCGACGGCGCGGTGCAATCGGTGGAGAATTTCTGCAGCAGGGCTTCGCCTACAAGCAGTCGGGAGGGAGAGAGGAGGGCAGCAGGGCGGCAGGGCGGCTAGGGTTGGAGGGGAAGGTGTAGGGGGGTGGTGCGCCCCCAGCCCTCTATATATAGAGGAGTGGGCGCAGCCCTAGACCCCTCCCCCAAGCCAAACCGGCGGCCCCAAGGAGAAGGAGTGGGGGGCAAGGAAACCCCCCCTTCTAGAAGGTCTATCTCGAGTTTAAACCTCTCTTGGCCGGCTGGGCCCTATGGGGCCTTGTGCCCCTGGCCCAATGCGGCCAGGGCACTCCCTCATAGGCCCAAGCCCCCTCCCGGAAGGTGGGGCCACGTTGGTCCCCTTCCGGAAGGTTCTAGAAGTTTCCGGTACAATACCGATTAACCCAACAATTCAACTCCAAAACTGCTCTGCCTTATATGAATCTTATTCTCCGGACCATTCCGGAACCTCTCGTGATGTCCCGGATCCCATCCGAGACTCCGAACAAAAACTCATAAACCAATTATCCAATCTATCCTAGCGTCGAGACACGTTAAGTGTGTGACCCTGCGGGTTCGAGAATATGCGGACATGATCTTCTATCAATAATCAACAGCAGGGTCTGGAAACCCATATTGACTCCCACACATTCATCGATGATCATATCGGATGAACCACGATGCCAGGATTCAGTCAATCCCATATATATATTCCCTTCGTCTCGCGATATTTTACTTGCCCGAGATTTGATCGTCGGTACCGTCATACCTAGTTCAATCTCGTTCACAGCAAGCACTTTACTTGTTCCGTAATCTGATATCACTTAGTGATTAACTATTTAACCACATGCTTGCAAGCAGTGATGATATCGATTACCTAGTGGGCCTGAAGTATATCTCTCCGACTTGGGAGGGACAAATCCCATCTCGATACATACAACCCAACAGATACTTTCCGATCACCTGAGAGACACCTTTATGATCACCCTCTCATAGGATGACGTTTGATGACCTCAAAGCTTTCTTCCGATACCAGGGAGTTGTATTATCTCATGGTCTAAGGAATACAATATTTGACATAATAAAAGCTTCGCAAAGACGAACACGATGACACGATCTAATTGCTTCGCTTAGTTTGTCTCCCACCATATCATTCTCCCAATGATATGATCTCATTATTAATCGACAACTCATGTCCATGGTTAGGAAACCTTAACCATCATTAATCAATGAGCTAGTCCTTAGAGGCGTACTAGGGACACGATGTTGTTCACAAACCACACAAGTATTAAAGTTTCCGCTTAATACAATTCTAGCATGGAATATAAACTTTATCATGAACAAGAATTATAATAATAACATCTTTATTATTGCCTCTAGGGCATAATTCCAACAGTTTCCCACTTGCACTAGAGTCAATAATCTAGTTTACATTTGGCAACAATCTCACACCCATGGCATTGAGGTGTTGATCATGTTTTACATGTGGAAGAGGTTTAGTCAATGGATCTGCGACATTCAGATCTGTATGTACTTTGCTAATCTTCAGATCTCCATCTGCTATTTAATCTCGGATTATATGAAACTTGCGGTTGATATGCTTGGTCTTTGGATGATATCTTGGTTCCTTAGCGAGTGCTATGGCGCTAGTGTTGTCACACAATATCTCTAGTGGGTCCAATGCACTTGGAACCACGCCAAGCTCAGTGATGAAGTTCCTGATCCAAACTCCTTCACTTGACGCTTCTGCAGCAGCCATGTATTCCTCTTCTACTGTAGATCCCGCGATCACGCTTTGCTTGCAGCTTCTCCAGCTCACAGCTCCTCCATTCAAAATATATATGTATCCTGTCTGAGATTTAGAATCATCCTTGTCGGTGTCAAAACTGCGTCGACGTAACCTTTTACGACGAGCTGTTCATCACCCCCATAGACTAAGAACATTTCTTTAGTTCTATTTAGGTACTTTAGGATGTTCTTCACGGCTGTCCAAATGTTCCACTGGATCACTTTGATATCTGCTCACAAACTAAGAGCATTGGACACATCCGGTCTAGTACACAAGATGGCATACATGATAGAACCTATGGCCGAGGCATAAGGCACTTTGCTCATAGCTTCCTATCATTTACCGAATGGACACCGAGCCTTGCTCAATATCTTACCCGACAACATAGGCCTTTGAACCTTTCTTTGCCTTATCCATTCTGAACATTTTCGAACTTTGTCTAGGTATGTACCGCTTAAAGCTATCAGCGCCTTTGTCTATCTCTATAGATTTTGATGCCCAATATATAAGCAGCTTCACCTAGGTCTTTCATTGAAAAACACTTGTTCAAATAACTCTTCACATCGTTAAGCATGTTAATGTCATTTCCAATAATCAATATGTCATCCACATATAGTACCAGAAATGTCACCGAGCTCCCACTCACTTTCTTGTAGATGCAAGCTTCGTAGCAATTTGGAACAAATCCAAAGCTCTTGATCACTTGATCAAAACGAAGGTTCCAACTCCGAGATGCTTGCTTCAGTCCATAAATGGAACGCTGAAGTTTGCATACTTTATCAGCATCCTTAGGATCGACAAAACCTTCAGGTTGCATCATATAAAACTCTTCATCAATGTTGCCATTGAGGAACGCAGTCTTGACATCCATCTGCCATATTTCATAATCATGAAACGCAGCAATTGCTAATAAAATCTGAATGGACTTAAACATCGCTACGGGAGAGAAAGTCTCATCGTAGTCAACACCTTGAACTTGTCGAAAACCTTTTGCGACTTGCCGTGCTTTATAGACGGTAACATTACCATCCAAGTCCGTTTTCTTCTTGAAGATCCATTTGCACTCAACGGCCTTTCGGTCGCTAGGAGGGTCCACCAAAGTCCATACTTGGTTTTCGCTCATGGATCCCAATTCGGATTTCATGGCCTCTACCATTTCTCAGAGTGTGGGCTCATCATCGCTTCCTCATAGTTCGAAGGCTCACTGTCATCTACTAACAAGAAAGTTAAGACAGGGTTGCCGTACCACTCGAGAGGGCACGCCTTGTCGACCGCGACGCTCAAGAGCATCGTCCGAAGCTTCATGATCCTTATCATTAGCTTCCTCTATTGTTGGTGCAGGCGGCACTGGAACAATTTCAGGTGCTGCGCTACTCTCCAACTCAAGAGAAGGTTCAACAACCTCGTCTAGGTCTACTTTCCTCCCACTCACTTCTTTCGAGAGAAACTCCTTCTCAAGAAAGGAACCGTTCTTTGCGACAAACACTTTGCCTTCGGTTCTGTGATAGAAGGTATACCCAATAGTTTCCTTAGGGTATCCTATGAAGACGCATTTCTCCGCTTTGGGTTCGAGCTTGTCCGGCATCAACTTCTTGACGTAAGCTTCGCATCCCCAAACTTTAAGAAACGACAACTTAGGTTTAGCACCAAACCACAGTTCATACGGTGTCGTTTCAACGGATTTAGATGGTGCCCTATTTAAAGTGAATGAGACCGTTTCTAATGCATAACCCCAAAACGATAACGGCAAATCAGAAGAGACATCATTGATCGGACCATATCTAATAAGGTTCGATTCCTGCGTTACACACCGATACTGTGGTGTTCCGGGTGGCGTGAGTTGCGAAACGATTCCGCTTGCTTTAAGATGCGTGAGAAAATCATAACTAAAATATTCACCTCCACGATCGGATCGTAGAAACTTAATCTTTCTGTTACGATGGTTCTCCACTTCATTCTGAAATTCTTTGAACTTTTCAAATATTTTAGATTTATGTTTCATTAAATAGATATACCCATATCTACTTAAGTCATCGGTAAAAGTGAGAAAATAGCGATATCCACCGCGCGTCGAAACACTCATCGGTCCGCATACATCGGTATGTATGATTTCCAACAAGTCCGTTGCTCGCTCCATCATACCGGAGAACGGGGTTTTGATCATCTTGCCCATGAGGCATGGTTCGCATGTGTCAAATGATTCAAAATCAAGAGACTCCAAAAGTCCATCAGAATGGAGTTTCTTCATGCGCTTTACACCAATATGACCTAGAAGACAGTGCCACAAATAAGTAGTATTATCACTATCTACTTTGCATCTCTTAGCCTCAATGTTATGGATGTGTGTTTCATCCCTTTCGAGATTTAGAAGAAATAAACCATTCACAATAGGTGCATGACCATAAAAGATGTTACTAATATAAATAGAACAACCATTATTCTCCGATTTAAATGCATAACCATCTTGCAATAAACAAGATCCAGAAATAATGTTCATACTCAACGCAGGCACATAATAACACTTATTCAGGTTTAAAACTAATCCCGAAGGTAAAACTAAGGAGAGCGTGCCGATGGCCATCACATCAACTCTTGATCCGTTGCCAACGCGCATCGTCACCTCATCCCTCGCAGTCGCTCATTCCGTAGCTCTGCTTCGAGTTACAAATATTAGCAACCAACCGTATCAAATACCGAGGCACTACAACGAGGGCTAGTAAGGAAAACATCAATAACATGTATATCAAATATACCTTTGATGGTGCCAGCCTTCTTGTCCGCTAAGTACTTGGACGATTGCGCCCAAAGGACCCTTGTCCTTGCAATAGAAGCACTCAAAGGTCCGGTTTAGGACCAGACTTGAGCTTCTTCTCAGGGCATTGCGCTTGCCGCCCTTCTTGAAGGGCTTCTTTGCTCCTTACCTTTCTTAAAGGTGGGCTTGTTGACCATCAACACATGATTATCCTTTTGATGTCCACTTCCGCTGCCTTGACTTTGCGAAGAGCTCGGTGATCGTATCGATGGAACCAATCTGATTGTGAGTCACTACAAAACTTTTGTAGCTAGGAGGCGTGATTGCAGAACCAGAATCTTGAGCTCCTCCGAATTGTGCATTCCAGCTTTCTCAAAGGCGTTGAGTGTAGCCCGTCATATTAATGGCGTGCTCACTAACGGAACTCCCTTCCTCCATCTTGCAGTTAAAGAACTTTTCAGAGATCTCATATCTCTCAGAACGGGCCCGAGTCTGAAACATGGTTTTCAGCTCTTCGAGAATCTCAAAGGGCCCGGGATAGTCTTCAAAACGATTTTGAAGTTCGGTTCCATAGCAAACAACATGGTGCTCTTATTCACACCATAATCATCTTTGCGCGATCGATAGATGCTTTCATCAACCGGCGCAGTGTTAGGGGTCACCTAACGCTTTCCCAAGGACATAGTCCTTTTGACCGCCAGAGAGAATGATTCTTAGATTGCGGAACCAATTGGTGAAGTTAGACCCATTGTTTCTAAGCTTTTCCTTCTCAGCAAAAACGTTGAAGTTGAAGTTGGACTTGGCCATGTGATCTACAGTATTTACAAGTACAACTTAGACTATGTTCATGATAAATAGTTCAACTTAATCAAATTACTAGATGAACTCCCACTAAATTCAACATCCCTCAAGTTGTTTAGTGAACACGATTCAAATTCACCACACCTAATCCGATCATCACGAGAAGAGATGTGGTTTCAATGGTGGACAAGTGTCGATCATATCATTCATATGACTCATGCTTAACCTTTCGGTTCTTGTGTTCCGAGGCCATGTCTATACATGCTAGGATCGTCAAGTTAGACCCAGGTATTTCCGCGTGTGCAAAACTGGCTTGCACCTGTTGTATGTGAGCGTAGAGTCTATAGCACCCGATCATCACGAGATGCTTGGACACGACGAACTTTCGCAATGGTGCATACTTGGGGAGAACACAGTTTTTATCTTGATCTTTAAATGAGGAATCATCTTATAATGCTACCGTCGCGATCTAAGCATAATAAGATACATAAAAGGATAAACATCACATGCATATAAATTTATGTGACATGGTATAGCCAATCTTCGTGCAATGATCTCCATCTTGTGCGTTCCGGCATGATCTCCATCACTCCACCATGATTGCCTCCACCACGAATAGCAACTACAACTATTGCTAACTACTTAGCGATAAAGTGAAACTATTACATGGCGTATAAGAAGTTGACACACAGGTCATACACAATTATATAGACAACCATATGGCTCCTGCCGGTTGTGTACTCATCGACATGCAAGTCGTGAAACATTACAAAACATGATCATCGCATACATTATGCACATCACATCTTGGGCCATACCATATCACAGAAAACACTCCCTGCAAAAACAAGTTAGACGCCTCTACTTTGTTGTTGCATGTTTTACGTGTCTTATGGGAGTAGATGCTAAGAACGATTCTTACCTACGGAAATCCACAACGGTGATATTATGGTTGCCAAACTCCGGTGTTAATACTATGACAACTATAGTGAGAGAAACTGACATCCACCAGCCGCATGTATGGAACAAGCCACACGTCAAGTGCGGAGCCGGTCTCGCGTACGACGTCGCGTAAGGTTGGCCTGGACCGCTTCAATCTCACTATCCCGCATCATAAGAAGAACACAAAAAAGAGGCTTGCAACAGAAAACATCAACGCCCGCAACAACCATGTTGCGTTCTACTCGTGAAACACATCTACGCATAGATCTAGCTCTGATACCACTGAAGGGTTTCGCGGCATAGTAAATCAAAATTTTCTACGGATGCGAACAGAGGGAAAGCCAAGATCTAATCTAGGAGATGAAAACAACGAGAGAGATTGGATTAGATCTTCATACCCTTGAAGATTCAAGACAATGAACGTTCGGAACGTGGGTGATGTAGTCGTACTCTCTTCTCCTCCTCGCGATCCGATCCGATCTAGCACCACAAGTGGCGGTGCCTCCGTGAGATGCACACGTGCAGCACCTCGACGTCTCCTCCTTCCTCGGACCAGCAAGTATGGTGGAGAGATGGGTTGGATCTACAACGCGACGGCGCGGTGCAATCGGTGGAGAATTTCTGCAGCAGGGCTTCGCCTACAAGCAGTCGGGAGGGAGAGAGGAGGGCAGCAGGGCGGCTAGGGTTGGAGGGGAAGGTGTAGGGGGGTGGTGCGCCCCCAGCACAATATATATAGAGGGGTGGGTGCAGCCCTATCCCCCTCCCCCAAGCCAAACCGGCGGCCCCAAGGAGAAGGAGTGGGGGGCAAGGAAACCCCCCCCTTCTAGAAGGTCTATCTCGAGTTTAAACCTCTCTTGGCCGGCTGGGCCCTATGGGGCCTTGTGCCCCTGGCCCAATGCGGCCAGGGCACTCCCTCATAGGCCCAAGCCCCCTCCCGGAAGGTGGGGCCACGTTGGTCCCCTTCCGGAAGGTTCTAGAAGCTTCCGGTACAATACCGATTAACCCGGAACAATTCCGAACTCCAAAAACTGCACTGCCTTATATGAATCTTATTCTCCGGACCATTCCGGAACCTCTCGTGATGTCCCGGATCCCATCCGAGACTCTGAACAAAAACTCATAAACCAATTATCCAATCTATCCTAGCGTCGAGACACGTTAAGTGTGTGACCCTGCGGGTTCGAGAATATGCGAACATGATCTTCTATCAATAATCAACAGCGGGGTCTGGAAACCCATATTGACTCCCACACATTCATCGATGATCATATCGGATGAACCACGATGCCAGGATTCAATCAATCTCATATATATATTCCCTTCGTCTCGCGATATTTTACTTGCCCGGGATTTGATCGTCGGTACCGTCATACCTAGTTCAATCTCGTTCACAGCAAGTACTTTACTCGTTCCGTAATCCGATATCACTTTGTGATTAACTCTTTAACCACATGCTTGCAAGCGGTGATGATATCGATTATCGAGTGGTCCCGAAGTATATCTCTCCGACTTGGGAGGGACAAATCCCATCTCGATACATACAACCCAACAGATACTTTCCGATCACCTGAGAGACACCTTTATGATCACCCTCTCATAGGATGACGTTTGATGACCTCAAAGCTTTCTTCCGATACCAGGAAGTTGTATTATCTCATGGTCTAAGGAATACAATATTTGACATAATAAAAGCTTCGCAAAGACGAACACGATGACACAATCTATTTGCTTCGCTTAGTTTGGGTCTGTCCACCATATCATTCTCCCAATGATATGATCTCATTATTAATCGACAACTCATGTCCATGGTTAGGAAACCTTAACCATCATTAATCAATGAGCTAGTCCTTAGAGGCGTACTAGGGACACGATGTTGTTCACAAACCACACAAGTATTAAAGTTTCCGCTTAATACAATTCTAGCATGGAATATAAACTTTATCATGAACAAGAATTATAATAATAATATCTTTATTATTGCCTCTAGGGCATAATTCCAACACAGAGAAGTTCTATCCAGTAGATTTTTCTAATCAAGAACGTGCTCAGTTAGAGTCACAACTTCCACATTTTCGGTTAGATGTTCGCAATCATCCAGAGATGAATACATTGCCATCACTTTTTGATTTGACTGCCAGACTATTTGAAACATGTAAAGTGTCTATGTATTGAACGGTTGATAGATTATTGCATCTAGTCATCACTCTCCCTGTGTCGTCTGCAACCATGGAGCGAGCTTTTTCAGCAATGAAGCTTATCAAGACACGTCTTTGAAATAAAATGGGCGATGACTTTCTTCGGCATTACATGGTGGTGTACACTGGGAAGGAAATAGCTGCCAAGATCAACGTTGAAGAGATTATTGACTTGTTTGATAGGCCTAGACGTAGATCTAAATTCAAACTGATAGAAATGTAGTTTCCTTTTAATTGCGGAACATGTATTGTTATGATGTGATATACACGGTATACTTATGAGACTTTATATATTTTCTTGTGGCATCACTTTTGTGGTCGATGTCTTCTTGGCCCCCATGCTCAAATCCTGGATCCTCCCCTATATCCAATTAATCTAGAGTTTTGGGGCTTGTGTCCCATATCATTGTATTTCACTGTGCACCACTCTTTTCCAGGTTAGGCCAGAGAGAGGCACCTCTTGCGATTGTGACTATCCAAATGAGATATCATCTTGCGGTTGTGACTATCCAAATATGCAACATTTGTGAAGCCAATATCAAACGCCCAAGGTAACAAGAAAGTTCAAACCGGGATAGGAGGGAGCAGCCAAGCAGTAACAGAGAAAGTCTGCAGTGCACGTACTGTTAGTGATGCCTCCTGTCTCGTAAATTGAGTATCGGACGGAAAACGTGCACGAACTGTTCGCGGATCGGATGGCTTATCCTCACGTATCGGCACGCCGCAAAGTAACTCATGCGTCCACACGATGCGCTCGTTCATTTTTTTTTTTTTTTTTTTTTGAACGGAGAAGGGTCCGAAAGGACCCAGAAGTTTCATTCCAAGCGGTGGGTTACAATTACACAAAGGACATCAAGAATAAAAAGTAATACCAACTCGTCCTTGCATTTTACAAAAAGGCCCTCAAAGAAAAAGGGGAAACGCGATCGAGGCCTTCTCCACCGACGCCGAACAGCAGCGCTGCAACAGCCGTCAAATCCACCGCCGGGGACGGACCACTTGGGGTGGATTCGCCGATGAACGCCTTGCAGGTGCCCAAGATCCTCCCTGAAGGAGGAAGAAACAACCTCAGAGCACAACACTCTGGGGCGCGGAGTGACCCCCTTGGTCAATGATAGCGGCGGCGCATCTCGCCGGCGCTTGGGAACTTCCGCCACCGAAACTTCACCTTCTTCTCCACCACAACCGGTTCCCACCGTCCCTCGCCTCTGGCCATCACCATGACGCCCAGAAGAGAGAAGAACAGGGGAAACAGGCTGCGGCCCAGACCTGGGTGAGCACTCCAGAGAAGAACAGGTCCAGCTGCCACTTCCCTTGCCCCCCTCGCCGCCACGGCCGGCCAGGACAAGGTCCGCCGCATCGCTCGCCACGCCGCTTCGCTTCTTCCCCTCGCCGCCACGGCCGTCCAGAAGAAGCTCCACCACTTGACCCTGCAGCATCTCAGAGAGCTCACCACCAACGCCTTTATTGATGGATACGGTGTTCCTTCCTCCGCCACCCTGCTCCAGCCATAGGAGCATAGCAGCAGCAACAAGGAACCCTAGCATGCCCTGGATCTGGCGCACAAGATCCCGAGCTCCGCATCCACTACCGGGCAAGAAGCCCACTACCGGCACACGGCCGCAACATCTACGGGTCCTAACTACTCGGGCACGCCTCCCCGTCCAACTCCGGCCGGCTAATCCGGCGGAGAGGAGCAGGGAGTGGCCCAGATTCTTGGGGAGCTTGCTCAGGTACTGTAGCACGAGAAGGAGGAGAGAGGAGAGGAAGTGAGTGACCCTATTGCATCCTCGTTCATGTAAATAAACAAACGATTCAAAGAAGGACGCAGCTCAATCTATTTATTTCTGAATCACTTCACGAAAAGGCAAGGGACAGACAGACTCACAGACGCAATAAGGCCTCTTGCTCGTGCTTCAGCTTTCAGTACCCCCGGTCTGTCCTAACCTGATCCGGCAGGAATTAACCGCCATGAGACTGAGAGCTGCACTGCCCCACATGCTCCGCAGACTAACCCAGCAGCGCAGCATCAGCCGCATCGGATCAATCCAGCTGCAGCATCAGCTGATTCAGCTCCGCCATTATTCTACTCCAAGCCTATGCCGCCCGCGCGCGCCGTTAAATTCTCCTCCCGTCGGCGTCGCATCCTCTCTTTCCTTCTTCTCCAGCCTGGTGGCCGGAAAGGAGGAGAAGGAGAATCAGGCGCAGGTGCTGGACGTGGACGCTGGTACGGTACGAAGCGCGGCCAACTACGCGCCGCTGACGCCCATCAGCTTCATCGAGCGCGCCGCGGCCGTGTACGGCGACCGCCCCGCGGTGGTGTACGGGGAGGCACGGCCAACTACTTGGAGGGAGGCGAGGGAGCGATGCGTCCGCGTGGCTGCCGCGCTCGTCGCCCGATTCGGCGTCGCACGCGGTGATGTGGTGAGTAACCAACACGGCCCCGTCTGTCGACTAACTCATGGATTTTCCGGTTGTGACTGACCACGCCGCCGATGTGCAGGTTGCTGTCCTCAGCCCGAACGTGCCGGCGATGTACGAGCTACACTTCGCGGTGCCCATGGCCGGAGCCGTCCTCTGCACGCTCAACACGCGGCACGACGCGGCCATGGTGTCCACCTTGCTTAGCCACTCCGGCGCCAAGGTGTTCCTGGTTGAGTCAAGCCTCCTGGACGTCGGGAGAGCCGCACTGAAACGCCTCGCCGACTCTGGCGCCGCCAGCCTTCCGGTCCTCGTAACCATCTCGGACGAAGCCGTCCCCGGCTGCACCCCCGACTACGACTACGAGGGTCTCATCAAGGAGGCCCCGTCGCATTTCGACATCCGGTGGCCGGCGAACGAGCTGGACCCTATCACGCTCAACTACACCTCTGGCACGACGTCGCGGCCCAAGGGCGTGGTGTACAACCACCGTGGCGCCTACCTCAACACCGTCGCCACGGTGCTCGCGTGCGACGTCACGCCCATGCCGACGTACCTGTGGACCGTGCCCATGTTCCACAGCAACGGCTGGCACATGGCGTGGGGCGTGGCCATGCAGGGCGGCACCAGCGTCTGCCTGCGCCACTTCACGGCCAAGGTCATCTTCGACAGCATCGTGCGGCACGGCGTGACGCACATGGGCGGCGCGCCGACGGTGCTCAACATGGTCGTCAACGCGCCGGCCGAGGACCGGAGGCCGCTACCGGGGACGGTGCGCGTCATGACGGGCGGCGCGCCTCCGCTGCAGCACGTCCTGTTTGGGATGGAGGAGCTCGGCTTCACGCTGTACCACATATACGGCTTAACCGAGACGTACGGCGCCGCCACCGTGTGCACGTGGAGGCCGGAGTGGGACACGCTGCCGCCTGAGGAGCGCACGTGGCTGAAGGCGCGCCAGGGGCTTCACCATGTCGCGATGCAGGAGGTCGACGTCAAGGACCCGGGCACCATGGAGAGCGTGCCGCGCGACGGGAAGACGGTCGGGGAGGTGATGTTCAGGGGAAACACGGTCATGAGTGGGTACTACAAGGACGCCGAGGCGACGAACGAATCCATGGCCGACGGATGGCTGCACACCGGCGACCTGGGTGTGCGGCACCCCGACGGGTACGTCCAAATCAAAGACAGGGCCAAGGACATCATCATATCGGGCGGTGCTTGAGGCGGCGGTCGTGGCAAGGCCGGACGACCACTGGGGGGAGACGCCATGCGCGTTCGTGAAACTAAAGGACGGCGCCAGTGCCACGGCAGTAGAGATTATAAATTTTTGTCGGGAGAAGTTGCCACATTACATGGCACCGAAGACGGTGGTCTTCATGGACTTGCCTAAGACATCGACTGGCACTACAGGAACGGGAAGCTACGCCGACGGCCAAACGTCGGGGCCGTCGGCGTAGCCATCGTCCAGGCCAGCCCTGCCAAGCAGCCGTCGGCGTAAAATTGCCCTCGGCATATTCTACGCTACGCCGACGCCGACGGCTGCCCTCGGCGTAGCTATTTTTTATTTTATCTCATTAAACTTTGAAAAATCATAACTAAATCATTCTAATTCGGAAAAATACAAATAATATATCAAAATTTGCAGAAAAATAAGACCTATCTATCTACACTCAAATATTACACATTTATAAATAACAATTAAGTAAAACATAAAACATTATATATAGTTTAAAACGGGCATAAAAAATTCAAAAACGATCGAAACAATACGAAACCTTCGCATGGTGTTATATTATGTGACATAGTTAGAAGGAAAAATATCAAACTTGGTATATTGATTATGTCTCAAAGAAATCTTCACAAAATGACCTATCTCATTCGAGGTTTCCTGACTTTCGGGTCAAATGACCAATGTTATGGCTAGAATCAAGGCATAGTTTGTGATAATGTGCCCATATTGTGCATACACATGCATAATGGGATGGCGAACAATGTTGCAGTACGAAGTTTTCCTTTTCGTCGCACCAAAAAGCCATTTCCCATTTTCCGAGCATAAAAAACGGTCGGTTTTGTGAAGCAACCACCAAATGGCTAATTCAAAATACTATCACCACATTTTACAAAAATACTATACCACATTATACGGACAATGTACCAACAGGGGGATCCGAAACCTTTCCGTCCACCTTTGGTGAAAAAGACAAATTCCTGCCGAATCGGTAGGAAGTGGGTCAGATATGAACTACAGGTACATGATCCGATGCTCATGTTTTTTTACAAAAATCATTTTTACGTTCACAATATGCTATTTTATCAAAGATCGAATGAAAGTTTAGCGAGGCTCTGCCCCGAGCTAAGAATCTTTATGTCCGCCGTTCGAAAAGTTTGACGATAGTTTAAAACGGGCATAAAAAAATCAAAAACGATCGAAACAATGCGAAACCTTCGCGTGGTGTCATGTTATGTGACATATTTATAAGGAAAATAGCAAACTTGATATATTGATTATGTCTCAAAAAATCCTTCACAAAATGACCTATCTCATTAGAGGTTTCTTGGCTTTCGGGTCAAATGACCAATGTTATGGCTAGAATCAAGGCATAGTTTGTGATAATGTGCCCATATTATGCATACACATGCATCATGGGATGGCGAACAATGTTGCAGGAGGAAGTTTTCCTTTTCGTCGCACCAAAAAGCCATTTTCTATTTTTCGAGCATAAAAAACGGACGGTTTTGTGAAGCAACCACCAAATGGCTAATTCAAAATACTATCACCACATTTTACAAAAATACTATACCACCTTATATGTACAATGTCCCAACAGGGGGATCCAAAACCTTTCCGTCCACCTTTGGTGAAAAAGACAAATTCCTGCCGAATCGATAGGAAGTGGGTCAGATATGAACTACAGGTACATGATCCGATGCTCATGTTTTTTTACAAAAATCATTTTTATGTTCACAATATGCTATTTTATCAAATATCCAATGCAAGTTTTCCTTTTCATCGCACCAAAAAGGCATTTTTTATTATCCGTGCGCAAAAAGGGATTTTCTAAAGCAACCACCAAATAGCTAATTTAAAAACGAAGGATTTGTGATTAGTTGATATGGATATCATATTTGGATTCCTCTCATTTTTTTATCAATTTAAACATATTATTTGTTGAATTTCGATTTACAGATTTAAAGATATTAAATATTCTATATTAAATAAAAATACAAAAAAATAAAATTATTATATTTTTATTTGAATTCAATAATATTTTTACTTATTCATTAATATTTACTTAAATAATTGTTTGTAATTTTAAAAAATACAAACATGTGACATGATGATATAAGAGTTAATGAGATTGATATCATAGTATTGACATCAATGTATGAATTACTTTGCGGAAACGGATTCTGAAGGAACTAGGAAGTTAAGCGTGCTAAAGCTGGAGTAGTATTAGGATGGGTGACCTGATGGAAAGTTTGACTAACACTGGAATTTAATCAAATACTAAGTATAATTAGTGTTAAAAATGTTCAAAGTAGGAGATTAACAAGTGAAACAATTCAAGGAATAAAAAAATTGAGAAAAAAAATAAAAAAATTATTATTTTTCAAAAAAAAAATAAAAAAAAATATTTTTGCAACCGTTCGACAGGCTATGCCGACGTCAAACGGCTTGACCTCATCGAGGGAGATCTTTGCCGAGGAGGCTACGCCGAGGGCTGCCCTCGGCGTACCATACGCCGAGGGCATTTTGGCCTACGCCGACGGCCTTTTGCCCTCGGCGTAGCGCGCGTGTCCCGTAGTGCGGGAAGACACAAAAGTTTGCCCTCCGTGAGAAGGCCATTGCTATGGGCAGCCTGACAAAGACCGACAGTAGCAAACACAGAGACAAAGGCCGGTTACAGTGCGGAGTAATTTAAATTAATACTACTTCCTTCGTCCTAAAATATAAAAGATAATATTTTAAGTTTGACCGTCTTAAAAATATAAATATCTACGATACTAAATCAATATCAATAGGTTTATCATAAAGTATATTTGGTCAAGCTTAGAAGTTTTGGCTAAACTTATAGTTGTAAGCTTTTATATTTTCAAACCGAGGGCATAAATACGTTACTATTATATATTATATACTACATTCATACAGGTAGTGTCATAAGTGTGATAAGAAAAATATTTGTGAGTTTATTACGTCTTTCTTCAAAATATCTTGGAAATTATGATTGTGCCATTATGGTTCGTTGAATTGGATGAACGCCACTAGATTCACCGTTGTCATTACTTCTATACCACTTAACGTAGGCTACATTTGGCTCTGCCTCCGTTTGACATGTTTCCATACATGTGGCACCTCCGTTGCTTACTCATTGTCGTGACCGTTATTCTGATAGGTGGGACCTACTACGCAACAGAAGACAACTGATCACAGCCTAGGTTCGAGGAATCTGTTGGGAAACCGGGCCGGTAGAGGCCCATTCGGTGTGGCCTCTACCAGGCTAGGGTTGGCCCATGTGGGTATCGTATCCCCCTTTTGTCTATAAATAGAGGAACAACCTTTGTACGTGAGTTACCGAGAAAGAGATCAATAAAAGTTCCCTGTTTCATCTACTTGTACTGTGTGTGCCTTCTCCTAGTCTTCTACTTTAGCGTGGAACAGCCCCGGGACCGGTCAGTCGGCAGGGGGTGTTCCAACACGTTATCAGCACGAGTCTCTCCGTCGAGCCTCCGTCAAGCCACCGTCAAGCCTGCATCGCGCAGGCTTTCGTTGAAGGTAACACAAATCTGACCGAAAAATGGATTCGTCTCGCGTTTTTCTTTCAAAATTTGCGTTCAGATCTTAGATTAGATCCCATCTTTGGTGCGGATTTTTCTTTCCGGGAGTCGAGCTGACCTGCTGTCGCCGACCAATGTCGATCTAATCACTCCCAGATTAGAAACTTGTTGACTGTACCGTCGATGTGTGCACCTGCTGTGCAGATCTGGTTCCTTTTTATCAGATCGGAACAATACGTGTTCAATTTAATCTGGTTTGTTCATCAGATCTGGATTGTTTTTTTTATTTCCTTTTGCCCACGACATGCAAAGTTAGCAGCAACATTGGCCCTGCTGGCCGTACGTATCGAGCGCCGCCGCGCTCGCGCTGCAAATGGCCTTCAACGCGCGACCCTGCTGGCCGCCCGCGGACGCCGGCCGCGCCGCGCTATGCCGCCCTGCTGCGCCATGCAGCGCCGCCGTCTGCTGCCGCGCCGCCGCTATGCGAACTTCGCCGCCAGCTGCCGCATCGCTGGCCGCTACAGCGCCAGCGCCCGAGGCGGCCCGCGCGCCGTCTTACTGCCCGCGCTTCTGGCTTCGCCCGGCTGCCGCGTCGGCCCGCCCGCTGCCGCCATCGCTGGCCACCGCCGCCGCCCGCTGCGCCCGCCACCGCGCCAAGCGTGCCCGGCCGCCAGCTGCGACCGCCCGCGCCAGCGAGCCGCTGGCGCTACTTCGCCTTGCCAGCGCCGTCGTGCCCAGCCGCTTCGCGCCACGCGCCAGCGAAGCCCTTTGCTTCGCTACGCCGCGCCCAGCGCGCCGTGGGCGCGCCAGCGAGCCCGGCTCGCTTCGCCACGACCGCCGCCAGCGCCTCAGCGCGCGGCCCTGGCCGCTGCTCAAACCTCTCCGCGCGCCGTCGCACGCGCAACTGCAGGCAGCGTGCTGCGCCCAAGCCGCGCCCAGCTGGAGCCGCCACCGAGCGCGCGCGTCTTGGAAGCCGCCGCGTCGTGCCCGGCCGCGTCGCCGCGCTAGCTGCGCTTAGCGGCGCCGCGACCCCCAGCCATCGCCTGCAGCCGCGAGCGTTCTGCGGCGCTGCGTGCAGCGCCGCCCGCTTGCTGCGCGTCGTGCGCCCGCTGCGCCGCTGTCGCTGCGTGCTTTCGGGTCTTGCTGCGCCGCCGTCAGCCACCTCCTCGACCCGCCTCGCCCGTCGCCGCGGCGTGGTTCTGCCGCCCCCGCTCATCGGGGAGCACTTGCTCCGTCTCCCCTGCTAGCGGGTTGGGACAGTCTGGGTGGGCCGGCCCAGTTGGGCCCTTTTCGGCCCAGGCGGTAATCAAACAAAAAAAAAGGGGTGGACGCCCTGTCCACACGCGTTTGCTGGGCTGTTGGACCGTTTTTGGCTCTGTTTTCCGTCCGTTTTTGCACAAGCTTTTGAACTATGTTTTACTATAGTTATTAATTACCGCATGTCTTTAATACTTTGTATCTCATAGTTAGCTTGCACCGTTTTTAAATTGAATTTTGGAACGCCGCCATATTTGAATTATTGTATCGATTATCGCATTTATGCAACCGATTACCTGCTGTAATCTTATACTCTTTGCATAAATTGCAGATGACCGGAATCGTCGACCATGCGAGTTCCGGAGTTGACCCGGATGGGCTTAACTACGACTTGGGCCTCGGGACGTTGAGATCGTCCTTGAGGCCGATGCATCAGAGATGCGTTGATTGTAGGGACCGACGGCTGCAAAACCATCCGGCGGATAACGCCAAAGCCCGCACTTCCTCCGCCATCACATGTGTGAGACTCTCAAGAATGAGTACATGGCGAGCGAATTACGCCCTTTGGACCGCTCTCAACAAGCGGTTCTCTAGGCTGAAGTACACCATTCAGCCACAAGCGGCGCGATTGGATACGTCCGAGGTTTGCGGACTTCAAGGCGGTGGGAGAGTACAACTCAGTTGCACGGTTGTACTATTCTTCACCGTTGTGGGACCGTACCATGATCAGCGAAGATAGACAAAACCCTCTCCACATTCCATCCGGACAACATCCGATCCTCGCGAAACTTTCGGGAAGGATTCACGGAATATGCAGCGCTTATTGATGCTCTCCGGTGGCCGAGGCGGGATAATGTTACGAAAAAGAACTTCTCCGCGCAACCCTTCGCATGAGGGCCCAAGTCATGAGGCCAATCTTTGGTGCCTACAAGGTCATAAGCCCATCCACAAGAAGAGAGGCAAGAAGGGCAAGAAGGGACCTTTACCCAACCCGGCCAAGCAGCATAGGCGGGCAAGGGAGGCGAGGCCAGGGACTGCTTCATTGTGGCTCCAAGACTCACTTCTCAGGCAGTGTTTGGCCCTAAACACGTCGTCGGCGCGTTCAAGGCCAACAAGAAGCGAGGCGCATCTTGTCGAGTTGAGGCACCACCGGGCGCCGGAGAGGCGCTTTGTAACGTCACGCACATAGTGGCGCAGGACGTAGCACAAGTGGCAGCACCCTCGGCGGTCCCCACGGACGCCGCTGTGCCCATGGAGGTTGAGCACGTTGTGCCCCCGCCACCTCAGCCAGGCCCCTTGTCCATGATGATGGCCAGCGCAGAGCCCCCCACTGACCTTGAGATACTGGCTGAGCTTGGTGATTTCCTCGCAGAATCCACCTGAGCTCCATTTTGTTATGATGATTCCTTTTCCGCAATAATCAGATACAATTACTCGATATGGTTGTAAGCTCTATGAGAGCATAACATTTATTTGTTTCCTGGCGATTGGATGACATTTATTCATTTATTCCATTATTTGATTATGTGATGTTCTGAAATGTACATGTTTTACTTACTTGATGTAGCATCTTCCTCGCTCCATTATATTAATTAGGCACTATATTTTAGAAGCGTGTGGCGCCCAAATGGAGAAGCGTGACTTGGCGATAGCGGCACCACCAATACCATCTTGAGAGAAACAAAGTATTTTGAGTCAATTACCAAAACCACGGTAACATAATGGCGATCGCCGGCTGCGGTCCGAATGTAGTTGGCTCGGAGCAACTATCATACTCCCAAGCGGAACAACTCTGATCATTGAAGAGGCATTGTTGTATCCGAGTCGACTCGTACTCTCTTAAGTTTTAGAGACATCCGGCAAATGGTTTCCATGTCGAAACCGATGATGATGAGAATGGAAAGGAGTTCCTACTCATTACCAAGCCGGCGAAAATGGTAAACATGTTGTCGAAAGACTCCTTCATTAGCTCTTGGCTGTACTACACTAAAATAGTAGCACCACCTATTTACACTACCCTTAAGACTGTCTTTAGAAGCTCCGAACTATTCTGCCTTTGGCATGATAGGTTAGGCCACCCGGTCTTAGGATGATGAGAAATATAATTAACAACTCGAGCGGTCATAATGTTAATGTGAAAATTTCCCGAATCCGATGATTTCGTGTGCTCGCATGCGCTTACGGGAAATTGATCATTAAACCGTCCCGCCTAAAGGTGAAGGATGAACTCCCCGCGTTCTTGGAATGCATTCAAGGGGATATATGTGGTCCAATTCAGCCCCTCTCAGGGCCGTTTCGGTACTTCATGGTGCTCATCGATGCTTCCTCTAAATGGTCCAATGTTTGCCTGCTGTCAACAAGGAACCATGCTTTTGCAAAGTTGATCTCCCAGATCATACAAATAAGGAATAAATTCCCTGATTATCGTTTAAAGTCTATTCGAATGGACAATGCCAGAGAATTTACTTCAAAGGCATTCGATGATTATTGCATGGCAACTGGAATCAAACTTGAGCACTCCGTACCGCATGTCCACACTCAAAATGGACTTGAGGCATTGATTAAAAGGATTAAATTCATTGCCCGACCACTCCTTGAGTTGTAATTTACCAACTACATGTTGGGGACGCGTGTTACGCCGCTAATCTCATCAACTTTCGACCATCGGCCTACAACATCCACTCTCCCATCCAACTTGCGCAAGGGTCGGCAGAAAATTTCCCACCTCGTAGGTTCGGCTGCCGGTATATGTACCTATACCACCCAGCGATCAGCTATGGGACCGCTCCGTAAGTCGGGGATATCGTTGGTTATGAGGCGTGTCCATAATCAGGTTCTTGGACCCTTGACGGTGTGTTGTCACACGGCCCGTTCTTGTTGCATTTTTGACGAGGATCTTTTCCGACTTTGGGGAGGTAATCAACCTGGATGACAAAAGCGAGAAATCACGTGGAAAGCCACGGGATCCACGCTCATGACCAGCGCCTTTGTTGAGACTAATAGAAGTCTAAAAGATACTAGATTTGCACTCCCTAGCGAATCAACTGCCCGGTCATTTTAGTGATTTAAAGACTGTGACAAAGTCGCATGTGCATGCACGCAATGCACCGGAAAGAGTTGAAATACCAAAGAAAAATGATGGTATACCCGCTCCTGCTCCAAGGCCTAAGAGGACGCGGATTCCAGTTTCTCAAATCCCAAGTACCCGGGGACGCCCGAAGAAAAAGGATAAGAGAGATTTATTACAGACTACCCCTGTTGAGGGGAGCCAGTTGAGACCTGGCACGAGTACGGATATTTCATTGCACGAAATTCCGGACTTGAACTTTCCTATATCGGAAATACCCAGCGAAGTTGTGTGCGCACACATCGGAGCGGGAAAGCTAAAGGACCTAGCTCCTGGATTGGGAAATCCGGTGGAGCAAGAGGATGTGCCTGATGCACTCCATGACGAAATGGCCATTAACTATGTTAATTCGGGCGAGTCATACAACCGAGCCATGGCAAATGTCGACGTTAATTTTGCCAAGAAAATTGCCTCAATCATAGATCTTGACCTGAGCCTAACGCTCGTGATTGCAAGAAAAGGTCGGATTGGAAAGATTGGCAGAAGGCAATTACTGCTGAATTATTATCGTTAAACAAAAGAGAGGTATTTGGACCTGTTTATCTAACTCCTCCCCATATTCGCCCCGTTGGCCATAAATGGGTTTTTGTTCGAAAGAGAAACGAGAATAATGAAGTAGTAAGGTACAAAGCAAGGCTCGTTGCTCAAGGTTTCACTCAGCGACCAGGTGTCGACTTTGAGGAAACTTACTCCCCTGTCATGGATGGAATTACCTTTAGATACTTGATCTCAATGGCAGTAAACATGGACTTAAAAATGAAACTAATGGATGTTGTCACCGCTTACCTATATGGTAACTTGGATTCGGACATATACATGAAAGTACCAGAAGGTATCCCTGTCGAACCAGGATAGAGCAACAGGAGCTTATCGGTGTTCAGCTTAAGAAGTCATTGTATGGACTAAAACAGTCGGGTAGGATGTGGTATAATCGTTTAGCGATTTCCTTCATGAGAAGGCTACGCGAGCAATGAAGATTGCCCATGTGTTTTATCACGGAGATCCGGGATGGTTTCTGTATTATCTCGGTGTCGTGGGCGATTTGAATATAATCGGTACACGGCGATATTGAGGAAGCGAGTTCCTACGATGTCGAATTCGAGATGAAAGACTTAGGCAAAACCAAGTTACGCCTCGATGCTTGAGCATTCCCTATTTGGGATTCTAGTTCACCGTCGGCCTACACCCGGAAGGTGTTGGAGCGATTTGGGTTTGAAAAGGCATATCCTTCTAAGACCCGATGGTCGGAAGATCTTTGCAACAAGACAAGGACCCGTTCAGGCCTAAAGAAGAGGGGAGAATGCAGGACCGAATTCCCTACTTAAGTGCAGTTAGGCACTTATGTACCTTACAAATTGTACACGGCGGATATTGCATTCGGTCAATTTGCTTGCAAATCTGATTCGAGCCTACCAAGAGGCATTGGAAAGGCGTTAAAGACATCTTTAGGTACATACAAGGGACAAAGGACCTTGGCTTGTTTTACCAAAAGAACCAAGACCTATCTGTTGTAGGCTATGCGGATCTTGGGTACCTTCGGACCGCATACATCCAAGTCGCAGACCGGATATGTTTTCCTTTGTGGTGGAACAGCTATTTCACGGAAATCGTCTAAGCAAACTCTTGTGTCGACTTGACGAACCACTCGGAAATCATAGCATTATATGAAGCATCACGAGAATGTGTATGGCTTGACGTAGTCGATCACATCCAGATGTCATGTGGTGAACACCGTACAAACCCCAACAATTATCTATGAAGATAATGCCTTGTGTTGCACAAGTCCGACGGGTTACGTGAAGAGCAATCTCACAAAACATATAAACCCCAAGTTCTTCTATGCACATGAGTTGCAAAAGATGAGCGAAGTCAAAGTCTTGCATACTAAGTCATGTGAAAATCTCGTGATTTGTTCACTAAATCATTGCCGACATCTTCCTTCGAGAGATGTATGCGAGGGATCGGCATGATGAGACTTAGGGAGATCACGGGGTTCGGGGAGAATCTTCACAAACTCATCGCTGAAATCTTGATCCCGATGATTGAGTACTTAACTTTAATAGTTAAGTGAATTGTACTCTTTTCCCTTAGTGAGTTTTTATGAAGTTTCTCATGAGGTTTTTAATGAGGCAATTAGGTGCAACATAGCAAGGAGTATACCGTGTGCATTTCTCCATATTTTCCCACTTTGGGTTTTCGGAGTTTTAAGCCATGGTTATACAGATAAGATACCTGTGGGAGTGTTGGGAAAGGGCGGTAGAGGCCCATTCGGTGTGGCCTCTACCAGGCTAGGGTTGGCCCATGTGGGTATCGTATCCCCCCTTTTTTCTATAAATAGAGGAACAACCTTTGTACGTGAGTTACCGAGAAAGAGATCAATAAAAGTTCCCTGTTTCATCTACTTGTACTGTGTGTGCCTTCTCCTAGTCTTCTACTTTAGCGTGGAACAGCCCCGGAACCGGTCAGTCGGCAGGGGGTGTTCCAACAGAATCGAGGCCCAAATTTGTGCATTTCCTACTCCTCTCGGCGCCACCGTTACATGGCGCAACTTGTACACCTCTCCAGCCCTCCCCTTGGCGTGTTGTATCCTCCACATGGATGTACTAGTAGAAAACTCTTATAGTAGTCATTTTACCAGTTGCATACAAAATTAAATGCACGCCATCACTAGAAGGCAAAATAGTACTAGTGACGTTCAGAAATAATTGAACGACACCAGTACATGCTATTAGTGGCGTCTTATTACGCCATCGGTGACGGTTCTCATGGACAAAGTCGGGACAAAACTACTGGTGGAGTTGAGAACAAGAGAACGCCATGGCTACGCTCCATACTGGTGGCATTTAACATGAATTGAACTCCACGGCTAAAAGCCACTCCGCGGCCTTTCATAACACATCGCCCTTTCAATCAGATCGATCCCTACCTCACTCTATCCCGTTGTCTCCCTCAACCCCGATGTCGCGTGCATCGGACGCCCCCGCACCTCCTCCTCTCCGAGCCACCGTTCACCACCACCATCCCGTCCGTTACTGGGTCGCCGGTCGCCGAACCTCTCTCCTCCTCTCCGAGCCGCTAGCCGCCGCAACCACCGCGGCCATCCCCGACGGTCGCTGTAACATCCCTGGTCCTAGGGCCATCGGAGGTCACCGCACCTCCCTCCTCCTCTTCCATCCGCTGGCCTCCGCGACCTCCGCTGCCATTCCAGACGGTCTCTACAACTTCCATGCACCGTCCCCGAGCCGCTCGCTGCAGCTTCCCCGTCCATGACCTCGGTGAGCCACCCGCCATGCCTTTGATCCCCGTTTTTAATGCGTTTTAGACATTGTAGATGCATATGTGTGTTAGATATTGATCTTAGAAATTCTAGAGATAAACATGTTATAGAGATTAAGTAGGGGTACAAAACCTAGATAGATGATTCTTGTATAATATAGAAAATAGGTGTGAGGATGCAATGTCGGAGGTGGTGTGAGTGAGCCTTGTGATATGCAAAAATAAATAATTTGTGCATCCCACTTTGCTCACTCACTCCGCCAGTGTAATTATTTTGCGTCTAATGCAAATATGAGGCCCTACTTTTAGGTTGATTTTGGTTTTATACTTCCATATAACCGATGATTACAATGTGAGGATGCAATATCGGGGGTGGTGTGAGTGAGCCTTGTGATATGCATAAATAAATAATTTGTATATCCTACTTGGCTCACTTACCCCATCCCTATAATTATTTTGCGTCCATTGCAAATATGATGCCCTTTTTTTATCTTAGCGAGCCTTGTGATTAATTAAATAGTGCTTTATATTTTCCTTGTAGGATATGTCACCGTCTCAAGTTTGTTTCACGGACTGTAGCGACGAAACAAAATCAGGCTCGCTATTCAGTGTCTGTCTCATACGGGGTCGATTTAAGCGTTCATTGGTATGTATAGTTTTTCCTATTTAAATTCATTGAATTTCCTTCCATACTATTATCATTTATTTACTTATTTTTTTTATGTTTAGACTATCACATGCAATTTAAGGAGGGACTTTAATAGAATAACAGGACAAAGCATGGAGTTTGGAGCTCTTGGGCGAACATATGTTGTTGATGTGCGCAAAGAGCGAACAATGACTCGCCTTGCATGTTCTTCATCGAGAAGGTTCATTTCTAAAAACCAAATCGTCTTTGGTGTTTACCAGTTTTTTTCAATGGGAGCTCCTAGTCCAAGTATCACTATTGTGTATATGAACGACGAGGAGGATGAGGGCGATGATGATATGGACGATGAGGATGAGGGCGATGACGAGGATGAGGGCGATGACATGGACGAGGATGAGGATCAAGAAGGACCATTGGGTTAGACAATTTTCGTTTAGAGATGCAAGCTTGCCCAGAGTGAAGAGTGCTATCTTGTCCACAACATTTCTTCAAAAAATTCCTACATCGGCCTAGCACTTGTCACTCACTTGACCAAAACGCATATTCAGCTACATGATAAGATATGTTTTCACTTATCATACTTTTTTTTAGTTTCTATTGTATTTGTGTTATTGCATGATAATTATAAAATTTCTAACTTCCGTATCTTAATTAAAAACTACCGTCGGGAATGGTTTTTTCTCTTCAAATTTCCGAAGAAGGCGTGTGGCTGGAATATGGCTTCGAGCAACAGGTGTCGTAAGCGTCATTTCGTACAAGAGAGTGAGTGATGGCCGCATCATCTTCAACATCTCAGAGTGAAAGACCTTTGTTGAAACTCATCATGATTATCTATAAATTGGACAAGCCATTCTCCTCACCGGCAGGACCACTTCACGTTGTAACATTGAGATAATATTCGTCATTGACATCATCTTTTGTGATGACTAGCTAGTTCCTTGTGATGGTTTGTTAGTGTAGATGCAAGTTGTGTTGAACTGTTAGAGATGTTTTGAACCGCTTGTTAATAATTTGTGGTGAACCGTCTGTGATGTGTTGAACCGCTTGTTATGTGATAATGCATTTCGTGATGTTATATTGCACCATTTCTATGAATATATTTTGATGTACTGTGAATATTCAATTGGATGCATCAGTTTTTTCTAAAAATCACTTGTGGCGCTCAAATTAACGTGAACGCCACTATTAGGATATGTAATGGTGGCGCTTGCCGTAAACACCACCACTGAATACACTACCGGTGGCATTCGATGGAGATGCCACCACTATTTGCTACCAGTGGCATGATATTAGTGGCGTGCGTGTTCAACACCACAAACCTCCTTTTTCTGAATGCCGCCACTAGGCCTTTTCCTACTACTGATGCCTCACCTCTCTTGTGCCCTCCCTATTGGTCATTGTACCATGCTCTGGCAGATGTAACCAAAGTGTGTGAGATCGGCATGTCATAGTCCCATGCTCTGACAGATGGAACCAAAGCGTGTGAGATCCGCATGTCGCGGTTACGCATACGACGTGAAATGGATCTGGGATGAACATGGACCATAAGATCGTGATCATGGGAGACATAGGGACAGAGGAAGTGAGTAGCACTGGACCTGCTGATTGAGTCATTTGTCCTTCTTGAAGGGTATGAGGCTGTTCCCTCCTGCATGCTACTGTGTTGCTGCCCCTCGCCAGAATTCCTGCTGGTCGGTCTTGTCAGCATCACAACATGGGCCACGGTGATACGACGGGGGTGATGGAAAGACCGTGGTGGCGTATGTTGGTTGATGGCAAGATTTGTGGAGTACTACGGATCATCCGAAGATGTCGTTTTTTGGGGGTCAGGAGAATTCCTTGCCATCTTGGCACCGACACGACGACGCTTGCGAGTGTCGCCCTTCCTTCCCGAAGGGCGTCGGGTGTACCTCTTTTCCACTCCTAGTAGCGTATCAAGGGAAATCCTATGACCAGTCCAGGCAGCAGTGTCGTCATCGTCGCTTTCCTTCTTTGAGGTTTTTCTTTGTACACGGCGATTCAAAGTGTTAGGATCGTGGTGGGAATACTCCGGAGGGTGCAACGGTTGCGGATCATCCTTGTTTTTGTCGATCCGCCGGTGTCGGCATTGTTTTCTCTTATTTTTCTCTCTTTTTCTTTTGGGATTTTTCTGTGTTGCTTGCCCCAACGAGGTCTCAGAGTTGTATCATGTGGTTACTATATTAATATAGCTGGAGTTCTTGTGATATCAAACTAACTCAATGCTGTTACTGGCATGGTTGGCTATGAGGTTCACATGCCGAGCATATCGCCCTATCCGCACACATTCATGAAAATAATATACTGATTAATACATGTATACACATCTTTATTATTCTATAAAGAAAAGAGTTCAAACTGGCATGAGGTGGACCGGGACGATAAAATAGTAGCTTCAAAACCTGAGGTAGCATCGAGATGGGCTTGCAGAGAAATGGGGAGGAGAATAACTATGCTACATCTTCTTGTGTTTTATGATCTGGCTCGAATGGTAAGAAGGAACAATAATATAGGAGAGAATTGTAGTGACTACCGAGAAAGAAAAAGATTTTTGTATTTGTATTGTGTTAGATAAACATAATGTGTAGTATAACTTTTGATGATGTCCTCATATTTTATACAGTTGATCCTTAGCAATGCACGGGCATTTTGCTAGTTTTATTACTTAAAATAATGGTCAAAGCTCAGATCAAAACTTGAGGACTTGTATAAACCCCATTAAACTACAATTGGATGGAGTATATTGAAATCTGTGTTTTAGTTTCCTCTTTGCTCCCCATCTTAATTTTTGTAATTATTGTTTTGCGTGTCTGAAAGATACATATGCATATACGATCGAATCTTGCTAAGTTTCATGCAATGTATCATCCTCGTGTTCAGTGAAGATCAATCATGTGCATGAAGAATCTGCTTGATGCATGCATGGTTCACGGAGGTTCTTGTTGTTGCACCTGAGCCGATGATCACTGCTAATTCGTGGACAAGACCACCTGAGGGACATGTTAAACTCAAATGTTGACAGCTCGTTTATATTACATGATGGATCGGCTAGTGCTGGAATGATCATGTGTCGGCATGATGGGTCTATTGTTCTCTTGTCTTGCCGTGTTCTGACAAGATGCGGTTCAGCTCCGGAGTCCGAACTAAGAGCACTCGTGGAGGGAGTTTCTCTGGCTAGTGAGTGGTGCCAAGCACCAATCCTAACTGCACTACAGGAATGGGAAGCTACGCCGACGGCCAAACATCGGGGCCGTCGGCGTAGCCATCGTCTAGGCCAGCTCCGTCAAGCAGCCGTCGGCGTAGAATTGCCCTCGGCATATCCTATGCTACGCCGACGACTGCCCTCGGCGTAGCATACGCCGACGGCTGCCCTCGGCGTAGCTATTTTTTATTTTATCTCATTAAACTTTGAAAAATCATAACTAAATCATTCTAATTCGGAAAAATACAAATAATATATCAAAATTTGCAGAACAATAAGACCTATCTATCTACACTCAAATATTATATATTTGTAAATAAAAATTAAGTAAAACATAAGACATTATATATAGTTTAAAACGGGCATAAAAAATTCAAAAATGATCGAAACAATGCGAAACCTCCGCGTGGTGTTATATTATGTGACATAGTTAGAAGGAAAAATATCAAACTTGGTATATTGATTATGTCTCAAAGAAACCTTCACAAAATGACCTATCTCATTCGAGGTTTCTTGGCTTTCGGGTCAAATGACCAATGTTATGGCTAGAATCAAGGCATAGTTTGTGATAATGTGCCCATATTGTGCATACGCATGCATCATGGGATGGCGAACAACGTTGCAGGAGGAAGTTTTCCTTTTCGTCGCACCAAAAAGCCATTTCCCATTTTCCGAGCACAAAAAACGAACGATTTTGTAAAGCAACCACCAAATGGCTAATTCAAAATGGTACCACCACATTTTACAAAAATACTATACCACCTTATACAGACAATGTACCAATAGGGGAATCCGAAACCTTTCCGTCCACCTCTGATGAAAAAGACAAATTCCTGCCGAATCGGCAGGAAGTGGGTCAGATATGAACTACAAGTACATGATCCAATGCTCATGTTTTTTTACAGAAATCATTTTTAGGTTCACAATATGCTATTTTATCAAAGATCCAATGCAAGTTTAGCGAGGCTTGGCCCCGAGGTAAGAATCTTCATGCCCGTCGTTCGACAAAGTTTGACGATAGTTTAAAACGGGCATAAAAAAAATTCAAAAACGATCGAAACAATGTGAAACCTTCGCGTGGTGTCATATTATGTGACATAGTTATAAGTAAAAATATTAAACTTGATATATTGATTATGTCTCAAAAAAACCTTCACAAAATGACCTATCTCATTCGAGATTTTTTGGCTTTCGGGTCAAATGACCAATGTTATGGCTAGAATCAAGGCATAGTTTGTGATAATGTGCCCATATTATTCATACACATGCATCATGGGATGGCGAACAATGTTGCATGAGGAAGTTTTCCTTTTCGTCGCACCAAAACGCTATTTCTCATTTTCCGAGCACAAAAAACGGACGATTTTGTAAAGCAACCACCAAATGGCTAATTCAAAATGGTACCACCACATTTTACAAAAATAATATACCAACTTATATAGACAATGTCCCAACAGGGGAATCCGAAACCTTTCCGTCCACCTCTGGTGAAAAAGACAAATTCCTGCCGAATCGGTAGGAAGTGGGTCAGATATGAACTACAGGTACATGATCCGATGCTCATGTTTTTTTACAAAAAACATTTTTAGGTTCACAATATGCTATTTTACCAAAGATCCAATGCAAGTTTAGCGAGGCTCGGCCCTGAGGTAAGAATCTTCATGCCCGTCGTTCGACAAAGTTTGACGATAGTTTAAAACGGGCATAAAAAATTTAAAAACGATCGAAACAATGCGAAACCTTCGCGTGGTGTCATAGTATGTGACATAGTTATAAGTAAAAATATTAAACTTGATATATTGATTATGTCTCAAAAAAACCTTCACAAAATGACCTATCTCATTCGAGGTTTCTTGGCTTTCGGGTCAAATGACCAATGTTATGGCTAGAATCAAGGCATAGTTTGTGATAATGTGCCCATATTATTCATACACATGCATCATGGGATGGCGAACAATGTTGCAGGAGGAAGTTTTCCTTTTCGTCGCACCAAAACGCTATTTCTCATTTTCCGAGCACAAAAAACGGACGATTTTGTGAAGCAACCACCAAATGGCTAATTCGAAATGGTACCACCACATTTTACAAAAATACTATACCAACTTATATAGACAATGTCCCAACAGGGGAATCCGAAACCTTTCCGTCCACCTCTGATGAAAAAGACAAATTCCTGTCGAATCGGTAGGAAGTGGGTCAGATATGAACTACAGATACATGATCCGATGCTCATGTTTTTTAAAAAAAATCATTTTTAGGTTCACAATATGCTATTTTATCAAATATCCAATGCAAGTTTAGCGAGGCTCGGCCCCGAGCTAAGAATCTTCATGCCCATTTGTTCGACAAAGTTTGACGATAGTTTAAAACGGGCATAAAAAATTCAAAAACGATCGAAACAATGCAAAACCTTCGCGTGGTGTCATATTATGTGACATAGTTATAAGTAAAAATATTAAACTTGATATATTGATTATGTGTCAAAAAAACCTTCACAAAATGACCTATCTCATTCGAGGTTTCTTGGCTTTCGGGTCAAATGACCAATGTTATGGCTAGAATCAAGGCATAGTTTGTGATAATGTACCCATATTGTGCATACACATGCATCATGGGATGGCGAACAATGTTGCAGGAGGAAGTTTTCCTTTTTGTCGTACCAAAAAGCCATTTCCCATTTTCCGAGCATAAAAAACGGACGATTTTGTGAAGCAACCATCAAATGGCTAATTCAAAATGCTACCACCACATTTAAATAAAATACTATACCACCTTATATGGACAATGTCCCAACAGGGGGTTCCGAAACCTTTCCATCCACCTTTGGTGAAAAAGACAAATTCCTGCCGAATCGATAGGAAGTGGGTCAGATATGAACTACATGTACATGATACGATGCTCATGTTTTTTTACAAAAATCATTTTTAGGTTCACAATATGCTATTTTATCAAAGATTCAATGCAAGTTTTCCTTTTCATCGCACCAAAAAGCCATTTTTCATTATCCGAAGCAAAAGGGAATTTTCTAAAGCAACCACCAAATAGATAATTTAAAAACGGAGGGTTTGTGATTAGTTGATATGGATATCATATTTGGATTCCTCTCATTTTTCTGATCAATTTAGACATATTATTTGTTAAATTCCGATTTATAGATTTAAAGATATTGATTATTCCATATTAAATAGAAAAATAAAAAAAAGTAAAATTATTATATTTTTATTTGAATTCAATAATATTTTTACTTATTCATTAATGTTTATTTAAATTATTGTTTGTAATTTCAAAAAATACAAACATGTTACATGTTGATATAAGGGTTAATAGGATTGATATCATAGTATTGATAGAACGAGGAAGTTAAGCGTGCTGGAGCTGGAGTAGTATTAGGATGGGTGACCTTCCGGGAAGTTCGACCAAGACTGCAATTTAATTAAATATTAAGTGTAATTAGTGTTAAAAATGTTCAAAGTGAGAGATTAACGAGTCAAACAATTCAAAGATTCAAAAATTGAGAAAAAAAAATTTAAAAAATATTTTTACAACCTATAGACAAGCTATGCCGACGGCCGCTATGCCGACGTGCCCTCGGCGTAGCATACGCCGACGGCATTTTGATACGCCGACGGCCTCTATGTGCTCCGCCGAGGGAGCCCTTTGCCGAGGAGGCTACGCCGAGGGCAGCCGTCGGCGTAGCATACACCGAGGGCATTTTAGCCTACGCCGACGGCTTTTTGCCCTCGGCGTAGCGCGCGCGTCCTGTAGTGCTGAAACGAGGCTTGCTTCGGTATCCCCCCCTGAGGGCAATCGAAGAGAAAAACCGGGTTTGGGTGGTTCGACGGCATGTCCCGGGTTAGTTTAGGAGCCGGTTTAGCGGTGTATGTTTTTTGTATCGGTGTACGTATCCGTTTTGTATAGGGTGTGTTTAGGGAAAAAAAGTTTAGGTCCCACGTTCTAGAGGTGCTGTTACTCAGAACCTCTACGCAGTCGGTTTAGGTCCCACGTTCTACGTCACACGTGAGATTCACGGCGATCCGACCGGCGGCGTAACCCTAGCAGCCGACGAGATCGCACCTCATTGCCGCTCCTCTCTCCTCTAGACACGGCGGCACCCTAAGACGCGGGACAGACCTCATCGCCGCTCCTGTCCTCTAGAAAAAATCGAGATCGGAGCACCTGCAGATCGTACGAGTCTAGATCGCAGCACTTCCAGATCGTACGAGTCTAGATCGCAGCACTTCCAGATCGGAGATGATCTGGACCTAGTACGCGTCAGAGGTGAGATATCGTCGCCTTCTAGGGTTCGGTGACGGCTCCTCCTCCTACTCATCCGTGTTGTCGTAAGATAATTCCGACTCTCATGGTTTCTAGTGGTTGCAGATAATGGTGGATAGCAGTGGTTCAAGTATGATGGAAGAAGATGACGAGTACTTGGACAATGAGGCCGAGTCCTCTCACCA
The DNA here is from genome assembly GCA_030063025.1 of Avena longiglumis. Lineage (NCBI taxonomy): Eukaryota > Viridiplantae > Streptophyta > Magnoliopsida > Poales > Poaceae > Avena > Avena longiglumis. The sequence goes on along the minus strand of CP125978.1, from coordinate 479,435,391 downwards.
CCATGGATCAGATTCCGAGTCCTCTGACCAGCATGGATCAGATTTTCATGTAGATGGGCACGTCCATCCTAATGATGCATCCGACGAAAATGTGAGTGGCCTTAATTTTATGTGGTGTACTAGTAATTGCAATGAAGACAACAAAATAAAATTATGTTCATTTTCATTTGTGTTGTGTAGATTGAGTTAGAAGTTGCTAATGAGGAGAACGATTCTGAGGTATTGGACAGTGAGTACGTGAATAAGGTATGTGCATTATTGTAGGTATATATGTGGATGAAATTAGTTGCATGAAAATAGGACTTACTATTATTTTCGTATTGAACTTTTCAGTTAATAGTTGGGAGTGATAAAAGTTTTGACTACTATGGTGATTCAGACTTGGAGACATGTGATAATGTTGAGGTATGTGTTTCATATTTTATGTGATATATATACCCAAGTTGTACCCTAATAACTTATGTGTTATATGTTATGGATTTGTAAGTGTTTGGGAATGTTCTTAAAGAGAAAGAATATAAGGGGGAATGTGACAGGGATATTGGGCATCCAGGTGAAGAGCGGGAGAAGTATTGGAAAATAATGGATATGACTTTTGTTTCTGAACCTACGGCTTATTATTTTTACAACAGCTATGCTAAAGACCATGGATTCAGCATAAGAAAGGGAAGGTATAAGGAAAACAAAAAGGCATCGCATGATATACGTAAGAGGCAGTTCGTATGCTCCAGGGAAGGGAAACGTAGTAGCAAATACTTGCCTTTGGAAGGCAGAAAATACAAGCCGAGAGCAGAATCTCGTTGTGGATGCACAGCGCAACTGGTCGTGAAGCTAGATAAATCTAAAGGTGTTTGGTGTGTTGAGAAGTTTGATAACAAGCACAATCATATTTTAGCTAGACCTGATGAGGTGCCTTTTCTTTGGTCTCATAGGAAGATCAAAGATTTCCAAAGAGCAGAGATATTAGCAATGGCAGCTAGTGGGATTAGAAAGCATATGATCATGAGTTCTTTCATCGGCAAGTACGGTAGATACAATCAAGTTGGATTCACGAGGAAGGATTTGTATAACATGTGCGAGAGAAAAGGAAGCTACTTTCAAGCGGCGATGCGTACGACCATCGGCATTATGCAAAGCAGAAGGAAATGGACCTGACTTTTTTATGATCATCGACTTGACGATAAGGGGCGTTTGAAATGTCTCTTCCGGTGTGATTCTCATCCGTCGGGACTACCAAGATTATGGTGACGTTTTGGTGTTTGACGGACCTACAAGATGAATCGATACGGTATGCCTTTTGTTCCGTTTGTCGGCCTAAACAATCATCGGAAGACTACCGTATTCGGATGTTCCATCATATCAAACGAGACCGAGGATACTTATGCTTGGCTCCTGAAAACATTTTTGAAAGCAATGTGTCAGAAGAGGCCACGGTCTATAATCACAGATGCGGATGCTGCGATGATGAGAGCGATACGAAGTGTATTACCAGACGTGTGGCACCGTATTTGTACATGGCACATTGAAAAGAACATGTGCAAGCACCTAAGTTCCAAATTATTGCCAGAGTTTCTGTCTCTATTATATTACTCCACCACGAAGGCCAAGTTTGAGGAAGGATGGCACGCATATGTGAGAAAATGGCAGACAGATAAGACAAAACCGTGGCTAAATAGAATGTACAAGAAGAAGCACCTATGGGCGGCTGCTTACCTCGCAGATGGATTTTGGCTAGTGATGAAAAGCAACCAGCGCAGTGAAAGTCTCAACTCGTCCCTTCATCTTCACCTCAATTATGGGATGACGCTTGTGGATTTAATTGTGCACTATGAGAATGCCATTTTACGTATTCGGAAAATAGAGGCGCGAGATGACTGCACGGCTTCACAGACTATGCATGTGATTGTTACCAAATGGCAGCAAATTGAGTTAGCAATGGCCAACACATTCACCCTAGCTAATTTTTATATCTTGCAGGATGATCTTCGTAAGATTGAAGGCATGACGACTGTAGAAAAAAGTGTGGAAATAGAAGATTCGGTAAGGTATCTTGTGGCATGGTCAAATAACCGACGCCATAATTTTCTGTGGACTATACACCAAACAATCCAGCACAAAGTATAGATTGCAATTGCCGGAGGATGGTACGTAGAGGAATTCCTTGCAAGCATATTCTGTTTGTGTTGACGGAGCTAAAATTGGTTGAACTACCAAGGTGTATTGTTCTTGCACGATTCTCAAAAATGCCGTGGGTTACCTTGAGGCGCCTGACGATCTGTTTGGCTGAGATTCTTTGGGCAGAGGAGGCGAGTCGGTATTCGAGCTCGGTGTGATGTCGTCTGAAGCATTACATGTAGCCTGCAATAATCATGAGTTGTACAAACAAATAAAGACCTTATACCGAAGTTATATCGAAAAAAGTGGCGTCACGATGCAGAGTCGTGGTCCAAGAAATTCCACTAATACTGATGGAGGACCTTCTGCAAGTGCAACTATTCCAATAGGTGATCCTGCTAAAGTCAACACAAAAGATGCTCCGAAGGGAAAGAATAAAGGAAAGAGCAATGTTGTGAGTAAAAACGGTAGACCACTCGGGTATGATGAGAAAAGGCGGTTAAAGTTGTGTAGCGTTTGCAAAACGCCTGGACACAACAAAAATAGTGTGAAATGCAAACTCCATCACAGGTAACCACTATATTTAATTTTGGCATTAATTATTGTAATATAGTTATTTATGATTTTTTGTGTTTGTATTCTGCAGGTATCTTGCAGAAATGTTAGTTCGACGTGAGCAGCAGTAACAAAGTATGCTGGCGAGAGGGATCTCATCATCATGATTATCCAGAAGTGAAAAAGATCATAAACAGTAGTTGAGAATTTTATCTTGTCTATGAGAATGTTGTTTGGTTATCTTGATTGGTTGTAATGCTTGATTAGGGACATAATAGTGACATGTGGGTATTATGTTTATTTATCTTTATTGGTTATCATGAAATTAAGCTGGATTAATGTTGCAATCCGTTTTGAAGAAAACAATGGCTATGTATGAATGGTTGTTGCTAAAGTTTCCAAAAAAATAATGATGATAACTTGATGTGTAAATTTGTCGTGGCAGGAAAACCAGGCAGCCATGTCGCGGCAGAAAAAACAGCCTTTTCTGTGTCGTGGCACCGCGGCCGATAGAATTCTCCGCGTCCCCTAAATGCTGCCGTCCACGCATGTGACATACGATCTTGAGGACAGAGTGCACCCTAGCGGACCTGGCGACGTACGGTGGGGGTAGCGATGCAAGAGCTGATCCCTCCGACGCTTAGCGGGATCCCATGGACATAATAATCGTGCTCCAGCGGCGGGACGGGAGGCGGGACTGGTTGGAAGTCCCATCCCACTTGCATCGCTAGGTGGGGGACCGTGTGGAGAGGACTGGGCGGGAACTGGGGGGACCGAGGTGACGCGGGAGCAGACTCCCCCTCGTCCCAGCGTGCAGAGGAGGGAGGCGTCAGCACCGGGGACACTGAGTCGCGCGCATAACTGGACGCGCGGAGGTGGCACCGCAACACCTGAGACAGAGGGGGACCGGACAGAGGACGACGGGCCTACAGAATCTGTCTCGATTGTTGCAGTGTTTTGGCTTGTAGCAACTGTTTGTTTAGATGCAATATTTGATGTAGTATATGGGTTGTAGGCTCTCGATTCCGGTGCCGTTTGTTGAAACATGGACTAATAAACACAAAATATTGAATATGTTTATACCAGGAGTAATAAACACAAAATATTGAATATGTTCACACCAGGAGTAATAAACACAAAATATTGAGTATAAATCCAAAATATTCAGTATATTTTACAAGCATGTCATGGTAACATAGAAACAAAAAAACCTGTAGGGTGGGAAACCTTCTACGGGACTAAAACCCAACCTACAAGCCATAATTCGTTCCTCAGGTTTTCATGTGTTTGGCCGCCTCAAGAACCTTGGTTCTAACAGTGCAGATGTTTGAAGGGGACAGAACAACCTGAGCAACCTTCAGTTTTCTGTTATCATTCACTGTGGACTGCATTGACAAATCTAAGTAAGTACAAATATTTTTGGTACAGCTGGTCGGGTAGTGATAGTTAAAAGAATATGCAAACCTGCGAAATTTTCCTAGTCATTTTATCGCCATCCCAGTGTTCCATACACTCTAACACAAATAAGCCACATGAATTTCTGGGACACAGCACAAGAACTAATTTTATTTTGCACGATGGATAACATGAAATATACAAGGCAAACAAAAGTAAACTAAACTCACCCATCTCTTTGCCGAGCCAATTCATAACGTTTTATAGGCCATTTTGATACGTCGGGGTATTGTGATTTTGTAATCATGTTAGTTTGTTTTATGTCATACGCTATTTGACATCTCTGAAAAATGCAAAAATTATTGTAATGTACACAAGTATTAAGGTAATACATGATAAAGTTAAGAGAATAAATTACCATTGTTTCAATTATTTTCTTCGTTGTAGATAAAGAGTACAAAGAATCGAGAACTTGAAATTCTTGTTTCGGTATGTGCATGACTACTGTCGTCCAATGCGCGTCATTTATATTTAGAGGGAAATATACCTACATAAATTGAAGAATGTAATCAACAAAACACTTTTCAACATACAAATGATGTACGTTCTAATTACCTTATTTCGCAAGAAATATTCATCCATGACTCTTTCAATTGAGCCACTTTTGGACATAGCGAAGTCCATGTTATGCTTGGATTTTTTCACTTCTTCCAAAGTTGTACCCTTCTTCACAAGGAACGTTGTTCTTAATGCACTGAAAAGGTACCGATCATGTCCCACACGAAGTGACAAATCTCCAATTTAACTGTCTATTAACTGTAACCATAAGAGGAATTAATTTTATCAGAGTGGTAACATTATTATGTATTAGCATGATATAAAATAATCATAACACAGTAGAACTTACACGATCGCTAACCCACTCTTGGTCCAACACATCTTTAAGCTTTAATGAATTCAGCATAATTCCATTTGCATGTTGGTAAACAACCTTTTTACCATTCGATTCATCCTTACATGCGTTTTCAACCAATGTCACGGCTGCTTGTATTTGCTTAGCACTCTGGACTCGTGTATCATCATCTTGGTTTACAAATAATCCTACGAAAATGGTTAAAAAAACTCGTTAGAACTACATACAGATGTAATTAGTAGGTACACATACAATGCATGCTCGTGTAAACGGAGTGTGTTGCATGCTCGCTTGATTTCTCACATTCCATGCGACAGTTTCCACCTCTGCATGCTGGCAATGCATGCTCGAGTTCAAAAGAAGAGGACAGGAGCGTTTTTAGGAGGATAATAACTTAGCTAATTAATTTTTTTCTGGCCTTCCATGCAATACAATTCGGAACAACCCCAAAATCACTAGGGGCCCTTTAATCCGGAGCGGAGGGAGTACTAGGCTAAAACGCCACAATTATTCAGTAATAAATGGCTATGCGCCTAAACCAGCATTCCTAGTGAAACTGCATGAAAAATAAAAGGTGTCCTGTAAACTGAACCTGAGGGAGTACCTTTCTTAAGTGCACGACGTTTGGGGGGCTCATATCCCACGAAACCTTCAAGTTTTGTAGAAATTTTGCGCTTACGTTTCCCCAAACCTTGTTCCGGCTCATTGTTAACGTCCAACTTACTATCAATGCTGTTGGAATCGTCTGACGTAGTTACTCCATCCAGCTCTTTCCCATTTTTGCTAATTCCGAACATTTCCGATGGAAGGTCTGACACGGATTTTGTAGAAATATCAAACACTAACTCTGGGTTGGAAGGTGTGCTGACTATTGCATCTTCACAACCATCCTTATGTGCGCCATCGTCGGGCGTTGCATTACCATTCAACCCAGTGTGTTTCATTGAATCAATAGTTTCCTTAATAATCTGATCAGCATAAGCACCTGCACTCTCTTTCCCATACCAAAATTCTTTTCCTGTATTAGAGGATCCATTATTCAATGATAGGTTGTCATCTCCATTTTCAACTTCTTTGCTTTTGTACATAATGCCATTTTTATTCAACTTGACAATTAGTTCATGAAAAATTAAATGGAAATATATAATGTACTCGTAGGCTATCAGATATAAAAATAGAAACTCCCAATAGTACATGTAATAACATGGTGATTACCTGTGCATATGAGTCCATCATTTTTTTGACGATTTTCTCCATTGTTGACTCCATCCTATTCATTGTTCGCTCCATCACTCGATCCATCACTCGCTCCATCATAGACTCCGTCGACCTCCTCTGCGTTTTTAGTAATTTTTTGGTTTGAATTTCTGGCTACAGCCTTCCTAGCCGAACTTGCCTTTGGCTTGAGAACAGGCGCCGGTTTATTTAGCATTTCAATCCTATACTCCAACGTTATATTATCTTCAACCTGATACATACACATTAGTAGAACTCAATGTTATTAATCAAACTAGAGGCGTAAGTTTGTTAACATAACCACATGATATATATATATATATATATATATACAGATGATATTAGAAACATGGATCGTTACCATAATAGGTCTTCACCCCGGCCATGATCACAGTCCATTGTATCCCTGATCCTAGCAGCATCATCTGTCCAATTATGCATGAGTGGTCTCAAGGACAAACTTGGATTTATCCTACAAGGATCATCTACATGCTTGACCTTCTCCCAATAAACATACTGCATGTGAACCAAGTGTAATGTTAGTGCATCATAAAATGAGAAGACTACCATATTAAAAATAATGTTGAGAACAGATTTAATACCTGTATTAAAGACAAATTTCCCTTAGGCCACTGCCTAATTTGTTTATATCTAGTTACAAGCCTGAAGTATACCATGAGATGATCTACCGTGAACTCACTCCAATTAATGGTGGACATACGGTCTATGTCCTCCACTAGTACCCAATAATCCTTTGGTACAATCCTCCTAGTCATAGGCGCCAGGACTGTACCAAGGAGAACAAGGGCAGATTTGCGGAGGAAGTCATCTTCCGCAGCTTTGCTCATGACAATATCAGCTATTAAATCTTCAATAACAATGTTGCCAGTAGTTGCGCTGAGAAAATGTGGTGGAATACGGAACTTTCCGTCTTCACCTTCCTCATCAATTATACGATTAGCAGACATACCATAGTTTCGTAATTCATAAATGCACTCTGCATCTTGTGCAGTCAATGCAAATTTGCCTTTATTAGGCAGGACAAAAGTGCTAGAGTCATGATCATAAATGTGAAACATGTACTGCAGTAAGACAACTCGCATCCGAATTGGTGGAATTTGTAACATACTTCGCATACTTGATTCCAAAAATTTGCTACGTTGTTGACTTGTAAAATTGCCCACAAGTCTACACCATGTTTCGACAGAGCAAGCAATATCACCATCCAGTTCCATCACGCTGCAAGAAAAATCAACATGACAATAAAAACAAGTGTCAAGTTAGTGTATGCATGTGTTTATACTATGTAAAGGAAATTGTTTGCATAAAGAAAAAATGGAACAAAAGTCTACATTAAAAACAAGTGTAAACAATGCCAATTTAAAAATTAAGTATGCTCGTTCTAACTTATCGTCATGGTCATATTGGAAAACCAAAAGAGTTGTCAGGCTTGACTCCCAACTCAATCAGCTGCTCATGATCTTTACTCCCGGCATGCGATCATAGATCTACGTGAATTAGTGCGGCTAAACCCCGGCCTCTCTCCTAGTAATCCCCACCACCGCTGCACCCTACCATGTTACCTCCGCCGCCACAGATCAAAACGTCCCCCTGGCCCCGCCAACCCCTCTCTGCACACCGCGAAACCATGCGATCATAGATCTGCATGATCATAGATCTAGGCACAAAGCGATAGGGTGCATGCGATCATAGATCGATGCGATCATACCTGAGACGGTCGCCGTTGTACTTCTCCCGCGCGCCGCCGTTATACGAATGGCGCACTCCGCCGAGTCGCCGCAAGGTAGAGACGGTCGCTCCTCGAAGGAGTCAACTCGAAACACGGTTGTAAACTGGGACAGAGAAGACGGCGGTAGGGCGATGATGTAGCCACGACGCGGTCATGCCTATCTGACCCACCACGTCGCTGCGCGTATGAATAAAAAATGTGAAAACGACCCTAAAGGCCCAGTTTAGGCCGACGTACGCAGTACATTAATTGGCAAAAAAAACATGAATTTTTTTTGACACTCTGGAGGTTGGGTTCCACACACTGGCCTAGCTCAAGCCCATTACAAGCGAACTAGACCAGAGTAGTACAGCCTGGCGGCCCCAGAGGTCAGCCCATTACAGGGCCAGGATAGCAGGTGAATCGGATTTGTTTTTTGAGAGGAGCTCGAGGGTGAGCATCGACCGGGGTATATAAGCTGGTCCTCCTCGCCTCCAACTAGCGAGGTGGGACTAAAACTCCCACCCACATCGGCACCGCGGGCAGCACGCGTACACGGGCCGATTTACTGCCGGCCCACCAGGATGCGGCGCTGCCACGGGCACGGGAGCTGGCCCAGTGCTTAGATTGTCTCGCTGGGCCTGGTTATCAGGTATGTTTATTTATTTTTTCCTCTTATTTGTTTTTCGTTTTTTCAATTCTAATTTCTGTTTCAATTCAAATCAAATGATTTCAAAACTCAATTTGATTTTAAACCTTTACGAAACCTTTTAAGTAGGTTTCATATTATTTTTTTACTGTGTTATTAAATCCACTCAATTATAATTTTCTTGTTATTTAATATTTATCTATGATTAGGTATTTTCTCTTTTTCCAAGTTACATTTAAAATGATTCAAACCCATATAATTTTTTCCCAATAATCCTTTATGATCTACCAATAGATCCATGGTTAAACCACATCCTGTGGGCCTAAAAATGATTTTTCCCAAAATATTACAGGTTCCAATTGTGTAGCTATAGTTCAAATTTTCCATGTTTTCTCATATTTGACCAAACTTTAACTTGTGGTACAAATTGAACAAGATAGAAATTAAAGACCACCAAAGTGGTTATGTTCCCACCAAATGTCCCCATCTACCTAAACATGCTGGTGAAACAAAGGTTTCAACTATAAATTTTGTACTTCCTTCACAAAATATAGCTGAATTTTGAATTTTAAAATGGAAAATGGTATTTAAAGGCATCATTGCTGACAGACACCAAAAGATGAAATGTATGCCATGCCAAGACACACCTCCGTGCCAAGTTTGAGTCAATTATGAGAAAGTATGAAATTGAGCTGGCCATGTCCTATGAAATTTGGGTACACACCCATGAGACTCACACTTGGAACCAAGAGTAAGACAACAAACTCATATTTGCTTCCACAAACTCAAGGTTTAATATTTTTCATTCTAAATAGGGTACAATCTAAGACCAATGGACAAGGTTTCACTATTTTTTGAATTTTTGTGATTTTATACTGCCAGGTCAAAGTCTGGTCAAATTTTGCGTCGAACACCGAGTAGCCATAGGGATGAACCTAGCTGATCTACCAATAGATCCATGGTTAAACCACATCCTGTGGGCCTAAAAATGATTTTTCCCAAAATATTACAGGTTCCAATTGTGTAGCTATAGTTCAAATTTTCCATATTTTCTCATATTTGACCAAACTTTGACTTGTGGTACAAATTGACCAAGATAGAAATTAAAGACCACCAAAGTGGTTATGTTCCCACCAAATGTCCCCATCTACCTAAACATGCTGGTGAAACAAAGGTTTCAACTATAAATTTTGTACTTCCTTCACAAAATATAGCTGAATTTTGAATTTTAAAATGGAAAATGGTATTTAAAGGCATCCTTGCTGACAGACACCAAAAGATGAAATGTATGCCAGTCCAAGACACACCTCCCTGCCAAGTTTGAGTCAATTCTGAGAAAGTATGACATGGAGCTGGCCATGTCCTATGAAATTTGGGTACACACCCATGAGACTCACACTTGGAACTAAGAGTGAGACAACAAACTCTTCTTTGCTTCCACAAACTCAAGGTTTAATATTTTTCATTCTAAATAGGGTACAATCTAAGACCAATGGACAAGATTTCACTATTTTTTGAATTTTTGTGATTTTATACTGCCAGGTCAAAGTCTGGTCAAATTTTGCGTCGAACACCGAGTAGCCATAGGGATGAACCTAGCTGATCTACCAATAGATCCATGGTTAAACCACATCCCGTGGGCCTAAAAATGATTTTTCCCAAAATATTACAGGTTCCAATTGTGTAGCTATAGTTCAATTTTTCCATGTTTTCTCATATTTGACCAAACTTTGACTTGTGATACAAATTGACCAAGATAGAAATTAAAGACCACCAAAGTGGTTATGTTCCCACCAAATGTCCCCATCTACCTAAACATGCTGGTGAAACTAAGGTTTCAACTATAAATTTTGTACTTCCTTCATAAAATATAGCTGAATTTTAAATTTTAAAATGGAAAATGGTATTTAAAGGCATCCTTGCTGACAGACACCAAAAGATGAAATGTATGCCATGCCAAGATTTATAAGTTTGCTTGTTCAATTATGTAGCTCTAGTTTAAAATTTTGCTTGTTCAAAATTTATAAGTTTTCTTGTTCAAAATTCATATTTGTCGCTGCGCGTATGACTAAAAAAATGTGAAAACGACCCTAAAGGCCGAGTTTAGGCCGACATACGCAGTACATTAATTGGCAAAAAAAAATCATGAAATTTTTTTTGACACTCTGGAGGTTGGGTTCCACACACTAGCCTAGCTCAAGCCCATTACAAGCGAACTAGACCAGAGTAGTACAGCCTGGCGGCCCCAGAGGTCAGCCCATTACAGGGGCAGGATAGCAGGTGAATCGGATCTGTTTTTTGAGAGGAGCTCGAGGGTGAGCATCGACCGGGGTATATAAGCTGGTCCTCCTCGCCTCCAACTAGCGAGGTGGGACTAAAACTCCCACCCACATCGGCACCGCGGGCAGCACGCGTAAACGGGCTGATTTACTGCCGGCCCACCATGATGCGGAGCTGCCACGGGCACGGGAGCTGGCCCAGTGCTTAGATTGTCTCGGTGGGCCTGGTTATCAGATACGTTTATTTATTTTTTTCCTCTTATTTGTTTTTCGTTTTTTCAGTTCTAATTTCTGTTTGAATTCAAATCAAATGATTTCAAAACTCATATGTGTTTCTCAAAAAACATTACATATTTTTCAAATAACAAATTCAAACATAATGGCAAAAGTACAAACTAAAAGGTATTTTCACACACATTTTAACAGCACAGATTCAGACCGTCATAGATAACTAAAACGTTAGATTGTTCACAACATCCAAAGCAAAAGAGCACCTTCATCACAGGAAAGTGCACCAGAAGATCGTACCTACCATGTCCAGAACTAGCAAACATAGACTAGATGTTCTTACATACCATACATAACATTCCAAATAACTAACAACTACACCAAGTCTGCCTGGACAAGCACCTCCCACAGAGCCTTATGCTGAGCCTTCTCACGAGCATCCGAACTGCCAATGGCGAGCTGCTGAACGTGCTGCAGCAGGTTGACAAGCATCCCACCCCTAGGCTTCCTAGGATGGTATGGGCACCTGTACCTGTTGTTCACCACATATGGGCCGCGGTTGTTTGCTAGCAGCTGGATCACTTCCTTCTGAATGAAGGAAATTTCATTCCTCTTGTCCACAGACTCATCACTGTCCTGGGAGTCAAACTACAATGCACACAACAAACATTCAATCTTACAAAATGCAAAAAAATATTACAAAATGAATGTGAAATGTAATATAATATGTAAAAAGTTGAATGTATCACCGAAAGTGGGCTTCCATCCTCCTGGATACCATATGGATCAATGTACTGTACATCCATATTAAAACAAACAGATGCAAAGTTAATTGTTTCAGACTTTGTAATAAACTATATATATGAAAAAACAAATGGATAACACAAATATATATGGACATAATTGGTCAACAATATGCATTTCCTATCACAGGCTTTAAGCAATAAACCAATAACATATTCCACTTCAAAACCCACAAAATTTAGCTGAAGATGGATTAACATGCATCATATGAAACAAACCACTAGGAAAGAGTAAACTAGGACATGTGGTAACTTGTTTATCACAACATATAAGCACCATGCAACATGATACAACTAGGACATGAGTAAACCACTGCTGCTACAAACTTGATACAACTAGGACATGTGGTAGAAACACACAAGCACCATGCAACTTATCTAGGCATCAACCTAGAGAAAACATCATGAACAACATATAAGCAACACTTGCTATCATACAGGAGACTTTGAAAGCAAGGTTTCACATCTACACACAAACAAGGAATCTAGAAACACCCAAGAATTGATTTACAGAAAGATGGTGAGCTAGAGAAACTTGGAAACATGCCAAAGATCTAGGGGATGTACAATAACCTTAAAAGGTAGGCTATTCAACATCCAAAAAAACAAGCTACAATTCAACAACATGGTTGATTAGCTATATCAAGTTTGTAGCAGCAGTTCATCTAACTTTACATAGACAGATCACAAGTATCTACACTAGATAGCTAGCAACATATGGAAATAGGATAATCAAAAAGTTTTTGTTTATCGGTAAATTGGAAAATTATGATTCTTGAGGGTTCACGATTGGGATTTGCTCCTCTGTGAATGCAGAGATAGCCGAAAATGGCCTTCAAACGCTATTTTTAAGAATAACTGTGAACTCCTAAATGATAAATATATCACATTACATCATTTAACAATATCTGGCTTTCATCCAATCCAACCAATTTCCTTACAACAGGATCCATCATCTAACATATCACCGATTCCGGATCACGCGGCTAATAGATAAATACAAGATGAAGGGGAAAAACTATGGTTTCAATCAATCTAGAAAAATGATGCATAGCCGGTAGATTCGCCCATGCCTAAGTACAAACCCTAACTACAAATCAAAACCCTAACCACAAACCAAAGTACACATCAAAACCATAAATATGAACCCTACAATCTAAAAGAGAGCGTCAAATTTAACTCACCTGAGGCTCGCCAACATGCACTGCAGGCTCTGCGATGCCAGGCTCCACGATGGCAGGCTCCATGACGCCAGGCACCGCCACGGCAGGAGCTGCCATGGCAGCCACCACCACGGAAGTGACCTCCACGTCCTGCACCGCCACCTGCTCCCCCACATCCGCCACAACGAGATCGCCGCCCGGGAGATATCGCCGCCCACCAGATCCACGACCGCCCGGTCCTCCTCCGACACCACCTGATTCAGATCAGCACCGAGAGCGGACTCGGCACCGCCCTCCTCCGGCACCACCTCCAGCTCGTCTCCCGCCTCCTTCTTCCTCTTGCAAGAAGAAGAGCCCCCCACATCCTCCTCCCTCGCCCGCTTCCGCTCCAGATCAGCAGCGGGCGCCATCACCTCCACCCCCGCCTCCTTTTCCTCCAGAACCACCACGGCCACCTCGACCTCGTGCACCACGGCCTCGCCCTTCTCCTCCCTCTTCTGCAGATCCACGGCGGACACGGCACGTCCGCGGCCTTCCATCGTCGTAGTTGGAGAGAGGTCGATGCGGCGAGGCGACCCCGGTGGCTAGTGCTGGGTGTGGGCGGTGGGAGTGGGTAGGTGAGATCTTTTGCCAAATCCAGATGGGGAATGAAACGTCGAAGGGGGGCGGACGGTTCGGCTGTTCCTTATATACGAAGAGGGAGGATGACGACCGCACATGGATACACTCGTGCGTACATCGACACACTCGTGCGTAGACGTCAAGTGGGTATACGGTCACGTATATGGACCGGCTAATACGACTTCGACCGGTCCGTGACGAACCAGCATCCACCCTGAACCCCGCCCAGACTCGGTTTTTCTCTTCGATTGCCCTCAGGGGGGGATACCGAAGCACAGATGAACTGAAACAGACAGCCTGATGGCTAGTGAGTAATAAGGATCGTGATCTATCTGAGCTGGGTAACCTCGTAGCTCAAGCCAAAACACATGTAGGAAACACCTGTGAAACATATATGTAGGAAACTATACAGTCTAACACAAGGATGATACAGTCTAACACATGTAGGAAACATGCGTGTTTTCCCCTCCATGTATTTTTACAGCAATCTTTTCTTCCATCTATATACAACTTCCTTGTCATTTATTCTTTTTGGTTTATATATGGCCGTTGCGTGCCCCATGAAGCGACACACATATGGTTGGTGAAGATTATTTAGGAAATCTATTTTTTTGGGTACCTTTGTCGTGGGGTTATTCTTACCAAAGATAATTTTATCAGCCGGAATTGACATGGGTGTATAAAAATATGTTTTTTGTCATCATAATGAGACAACAAATATTTATTCTTTTAGTAGAATTCCGTCCGTTTTATATGGCCAGTCATCCAAGCTATCAATATATTTGAAAATTGTCTACATGATATAGATTACATGTTTAGAATTCCTTTTAGGATGGAAACGTTTGCCATTATTTATATAACCTATTTTGTCCTGGTATACATCCACAGGGAGATGCGTCCAGTCTATCTAGACTTGAGAAATTTATTTTAAAAAGCTTTTGACGAGAGTTCTTTAAAAGCACATGCTTGCTTTAAAAATACACAAGAATAATACCCTGCGCGTTACGGCGGATTTTTTTTAAAAACTTCATTGTGAAAATAAAAGTTGTAAGACAGATAATGAAATATGAAGTTGAATATGAGAGATTCACTTGGTCGCAATATTTGTGAGGCTAAATATATTTTTCGTGAAGTTGTTGTGTATTTTACAACCACAAAATGGGTAATGTGGACAAATTATATGGCATAAAACAATAGATGAAGTCAATATGTTACATGTAAAGATATAGTACAATTATTATTGGGTGTAGTGTGATGTCATGGGCAATTGATTGACTAAAATTGTAGGTGAATGGTGATGTGGACAGCTTGCATGCTGATATAAACAATCATGAACGTATATTAGTGGGATTTTGCTTTATAAAAGATACAAATGACTACCGAAGTTTATTTAGATCGGGCAGTTCGGCAAACTGTTGCAGATTGGCTACCATTAAAAAGTCAAAAGTTTTCTAGAGGCCTTTGGAGATACGATCCTATAGACCTTTTCGTTTTCCACGTTTTATCCGGTAAAACCATACAACGTGTGAAATAGGTGTCAAATGAGATATACACGCAGTTGCGTGACTATTAGTCTTTGATAAATAATCCTAACTATGGATAGCAATGGGTATCCGATACCCGCTAACCCGATGGGTACCCGCATTAAATGGGGAAGGTTTGGTAAAGAAAAAAAACCCGCGGGGCTACTTAGTGGTAAAAAATCAGACCCGGCGGGTCTAGCGGAGGCGGGTCTGGGGGTGGAAAACCCGTACCCGTAGACCCGCGGACCCGCTAAAACTTGATGATTGGCCCACATGGCATTGACTACCGACAACAAACCCTCTCCACACAAAGGCCAATAGCCAGATGCCTCCAGACAAATGCACGATCCAACCCCTTCCGGCCTGCCCCAGGGCCCATACACGGGACACCACCTCACAAATCCACAATCTCACCCGACCCTTCTCCACGCAGAGTCACAAACCCTTCTCCCCACGATCCCATCGCTGCTCTCTATGTCTTCCTCAGTTCCTCGTGGCTTCCTTCTGCACTGATGTTCCGCCGCCAGCAGCCCACCACCGTGGCCTCTCTCATCCCTACATTGCTCCGCCACCGCTCACGGTCGAGGAGGGATGCTCCGCCGCCAGATCTCGGCCGCGCCGGCCCCAACATCGCGAGGAGGGAGCGCCGCCACCAAATCTCGGCCGCGCTGGCCCCAGAGCCGGTGTCGCCGCTCGTTGTCGAGGTCTCAAGGAGGGGAGCACCGCCATGCAGGCCCAACGTCGCCGCCGCCATTCAGACCCGTTGGGTACCCGCAAACCCGGCGGGTCGCGGGTCTGGTGGAGTTCTTGACCCGACGGCGGGTATGGGGCCGGGTCGCGGGGGCGGGGAGGAGAGGCGGATGCGGGTATGGGAGGGGCAAACCCGGCCCCGAACCCGGCGGGTGACATGCGGAATCCTAACCCACAATATAGATCCAGCTATCAAAATAAATTTAGATGGTGTGGGTTAATGTGATGCCTCGAAAAGCAGTCTTATGTAGCTTCTAGTATAAAATAGAAGACTTTAACCAAAAATAAATAAATTTGATTTAGGAGAACAACTTATAGAGAATAAGCGAGTTTGAAAATGTGGTCCTTGAGGTCTTCGTCTCTGAGACGGCTGCAAAAGGTTATGTATGTCCATTTGTCTATATCTGAGACAATTGGGTTTGGTGAAAAAGTTGTAACTTGTAAGTACTACTCCTACATACCTTGAATATTACACAGGAAATCCTTGATCTCAATTCTACTAGTAGAAGTTTTTGGTTTTTGCTGGGCGATTATTATGTTATCATTGTCATTTTTCCTTTTTTTTAATTCATTTTTCCTATTGTTGTACTCCGTCTGTCCGAGAATAAGTGAGTCGAATTTGTCTTGTTTTGTATGTATCTACATATTAAAACACGCTAAATGTATGCAAATCTAGATAAACTGAATCACTTATTTGCGAACGAGAAGAGTATATTTAGTGTGCTAAATTTGGGAGAGAGAAACTGAGCTTATAGGTTGTAGAGATATCAGATATTCCTGTCAATAAATAGCTCTCGTTTTCCTCGTGACTACTTGGGCAGCCACATAGAATAGGTATTAAAAAATATGCAAAATCAATCAATTAGTCGCGGATCTATGATCAATCGTATACTAGTCGCTGTCAGAAAGATAGTGAAAATGAAAGAATCTAAAGGGATAGAAAAAAGAACACACCCACGCGTTGCATGCTCTTCCGTGGTAGTCACGACCGGTTGGTTTTTCTTTGCCTACTTCGAGTATCCTTTCCACGCCTCTTTAAGCGTTCATCGTGATCACTCCGGGACACTGTTTCGCCGATCACATCTTCATCACCATTAACTACAACTTTTCCGCCAGCGTCATCACCTTGTCCTCGATTACACCTGCTTGTCTACTTCGACAATGGCGAACAGCATCAGCACTCGCTCTCTGTCTTTGCCGCTCTACACCTTGTAACCGTCCAAGGGACCTCCTCTACTAGTCTCTCTAACATGGCGTGAAAAACATACTGGTCCCGTTCTACACATGCTCTGGCAACACTGTTGTGTGCCTTCGTCCCCGGACTTGGGAAACCCGGTGTGGCGCCTCGCTTATGGCAGCTTCGACAAGATCTTTGGCACCGACACCCTCCTCGACGACAACCTTGATCGAGTCACTATCTGTCACCAGTGCACCTCACCCCCACGACTCCATGGTCTTTCCCTTCGTCACGGCTTCAAGTGCGTCAACCTCGACACCGTCTACCCTGACCAAGACATTGATAACGGCGACCGCTCACATGGACACGTCGACTACGCCACTGCTTTGCACTCTCGGCTCCCTCGACATCGGCACAAAGGGCTACCATCTCGCTTGAGCACCTCGTCAGCTTTCTCTATAGTTCAAGCATTCATGTCACGACACCGTCCATGATGCTTCCGCTGCGACTGCGGGGGATGTCAGGCTACTAGGTTCTACTTCGGTTTCTCTTTAGCCTAACCGTCCGCGATGTTTCAGTTGTTCACGACACTAGCTCTACGACTACGGGGGATGTTAGAGTATAATATCGGTTAAGCAAAGATCAGATATATAGAGCTAAGATTTATGTCTTGTCTTGTATTCCAAACTAATCCCTTGTACATCTATTATGCTCGTCAATGAGACTCAATACAACATCCACTCTAGCTATTACACCAATTCTCATACTCTCATACTCTTTTAGTACTCCCGTCGTTCAGAAATAAGTAACTCGAGTATGTCTCGACTCACTTGTATATATATACACTAAAACGCGTCTAGATATATGTGAATCTAGATAAATACAAGTTACTTATTTTTGGATGGAGAGTATATTTAGTGTGCTGAATCCGGGCGACCGAAACTGAGCATAGAGGTTGTCAAGAAATAGCTTTGTTTTCCTCGTGTATGCTAGGGCAGCCAGATAGAGCAGGTATTAAGAAAATATATGGGTAACCAATCAATTAGTGGCGGATCCATGATCATCGTATACTAGTCGCAGTCAGGAAGATAGAGAAAATGATGAAAGAATCTAAGGGGTAATAAAAAAGTACACACCCACGCGTTGCACGATCTTGCGTGCAGGAGTTCAGGAATGTCGAAAGGGAAATCGATCTACGGCCGCTGTCTGTCTATATAAGGAGCAAACGCTGGTAAGACTAGAAGAGATCCACACCCATCCATCGATATCCTGGCTAGCTAGCCGATCACGCGAATAAATGTGGGGTGGTGCAGTATTCCCCGCCGGGGCTGTAGCCATGACGACGCCTTGGCTTGCTCTTACGGCCATGGGCACGGTGGCCTGCTGGTTGGTCCATTTGCTGCTGACCAGATACTGGCCGAACCCATACAGCCAAGCAGCTCCAGCTCCAAGGCTGCCGCCGGGGTCGAGGGGCTTCCCCGTCATCGGTGAGTCGCTCGAGTTCTTCGCCAGGAGCCCGTCGCTCCAGCTGCTCCCCTTCTTGAAGCGACGTCTAGAGAGGTAATTTTTGTGACAGGCTGCACTCATTTTTGTCAAAATAATTACTTGGGTTTACTCGGCAAATTTGGAACCATTTTTGTCTCTAAGCTTTTACCCTACTTAGGATCTATTGGGCGTTGCATATTTTTAGGCTAACATATGTACATATTTTAGAAAATGGAAGCTTCTCTTTCCTTCAGTATTTGCATCGATTTATTGCAACCATACAGTTGAAAGAAAAATATATGAGCCTAACAAAAAAAGTGTTACATACACAACACAAAAAAAACTATCCGCTACTCATCATAACTGATAGGCCACATAAAAATATCACCATCATGCATTAACAAGCCTATGCGACAAAGTACACCCCTGAGTGGATATTTTCAGAAGTTTTTAAACAGATGCACAATCTAATTATAACCAAATTAATGAATGGATCAAATAAATTTCAGGTATGGTCCTATCTTCAGGACGAATTTGCTAGGCGAAGACCTAATCGTGTCCCTAGACCCAGAGCTAAACAACCTGGTCTTCCAACAAGAGGAGAAGTTGTTCCAGATATGGTACCCAGAGTCGCTAATGAGGATCTTGGGAGCCGACTGCATCATCGCCACGCTTGGGTCCTTCCACAAGCACCTCAGGACTCTGGTCCTGAGGCTCTTCGGCCCTGAAAATCTCAGGATGGTTCTGTTGCACGACGTGCAGAAAACATCCCATGCCAGCTTGCTCTCCTGGCTCCATGAACCCAGCATCGAACTCAAACAGGCTACCTCAAGTGTATGTTTCCTGTTGATTAATCATGTTCTGGTAGTAAAGCTAATAGTAATTACTTAGATGACATGTTATTATATACATGATCGTGATGGTGGTGGTGATGATGATACGTACCGGCGAATGTGACAAAGCATTGTTTTATATAGATGATATTCAGCGTCACCGCAAGGAGGTTAATCAGCTATGATGAATCATCAACCTCAGAAGGGCAGATGTGGATGCAATTCAACGCATTCCTTCAGGGACTACTAGCATTTCCACTATACATTCCAGGGACAGCATTCTACAAATGCATGCAGGTAATCAAGAACTGCTATGCATACATATACTTTTTAAGAAGGATGTTGTTATAAGTATAGTACATGCATTAAATTCATTTTACTTCACAAAAAAGTAGGAGCTAAGTCTTGACCGGCCGAAAATATGTTAATAGAATATATAAATCAACATACATATGTATAACTAGGTGAAGATAAACATTTATAACTAATCATACAATACAATGAATACCAATTTAAAGTTGAAATTATATTCTTCACCTTGAACTCTCAATAGGATCCTATCTTACCATTATGAAAGGTGAATATGGGTAGAGATATCAATCAGACACGAATGGTCTCGATTGACATGATTATTCTCTTATCCCAGGGAAGAAAAAATGTGATGAAGATTTTGAGGAAATTGCTTGATGAGAGGAAGAAGAGTGCATGCCGGGAGAGCACTGACTTTCTTGATCTCCTAATCGATGATTTGAAGGAGTCGAAGCATTTAATGAACGAGAATTTTGCCTTGGATTTGCTCTTCTTGCTGCTCTTCGCCGGCTTTGAGACCACTTCATCTGGGATAACCGCCGCACTTAGGTTCCTAACTGACAATCCCAAGGCCCTGCAAGAACTGACGGTAAGCAAAGAAAAGGCTCCTTGAGCTGGGTGTAATTTTTATGTGCTTCTCTTGGGGAGCATAAAATTTATACCCAATCCAAGCAAGACCTAATGGAGTGCACTTTTGTGTTTTCCTTTTTGGTTCGAAGTGCAAGAATGAATCATGTATATGACATGTACACACTCACCCATCCACGCACAAACAATGCACATGCATGTCTATTACACACAACACCTAAGTGTTAACGCTTTGGTTTATCGATAATCTATAATATATAGTAATTTGGAAAAACATAGATTGCTACATATATCTAGGTAAACTGTATATATTTTGATGTACATATGACTCAACAAGTTGGTTTTATGGTTCTAGGAGGAGCATGATAACATTCGGAAAAGAAGGGTTGAACCTGACTCTGAAATCACATGGGAGGAATACAAGTCCATGAAATTTACATCACATGTATATATCTCGCTTCACCATCTATTGCTACTCACCTTCCCACACACACTTCTAAATTGGTTCACGAATCATAATTTTTTCGAGAAGAAAATCGTCTATGATTGTAATTAGTGCCATATATAAGCAACTGTACATTTTTTGTTTACCTTCTTACTTAATTATTATGTTATAGGTTATACATGAAGCATTAAGGCTAGGCAACATCGCTCCTGTCATGTTTAGAAAAGCCACAGAGGATGTTCATATAAAAGGTAAAGATTTTTGTAAGGCAAATAAGATATACTCCCTCCGTTTCAAAATATAAGATGTTTTAGGTTTGTGAAGAAAATGTATCTAGACTTGTTTTAGTTTGTAGATTCATTCCAAACTTGAGTGAACCTATATACTAAAAGTAGTCTAGATACATTTGCTTCACAAAGCTAAAACATCTTATATTTTGAAACGGAGGGAGTGTATATATAAGAGTAAGAACTTATTTAGTAGTACTGCCTATTTGGTTAATAAGTAGGAAAGAGATAGTAAGTTGGTTCAAAGGAATAGAGCAAAAGAAAATGAGCGAAATTCCTTAATTTTGTTTTCAAAATAAGCTGAAGAATCCACTCAGACTTCTTTTTAGAATTCTTACGTGCGAATACCGAGACCTAGGTCTTTAGTGGCATAATAACATTCTAATTGTAGTTTTTTGTGTGTGGATGGAACTTTATATGGCCGTGTTTATTATATTTTTTGTGTTTTTTTCATGTAAACTAAAGTCCTTGGAGGTTATATGTGTTTTCCTATACCCCGTTTTGCACACATAGTCAGATCTTATTCTTGTGTTTTCCGTATTCCTACGAGTTTGGAATCCCGCAAACCAAATAGGCCATATACATGATATAATTATAGCTACATATATATCAAGTTAATTAATCAACTTTTTCTTAATATGTATTGATATATGCTCGTGATTCATGTAGGTTACACTATCCCGAGAGGATCAAAGATCATGATCAATCCTTCTAGTGCTCATCTAAATCCCATAATTTACAAGGATCCCAATGCATTCAACCCATGGAGGTGGAAGGTTCGTCAATTTTATGTTGAAATACCAAATACACATATTTTAACAAATGAAGGGGAAAAGAAATATTGTTTCATATAAATGCTCTAATAAATAATACACGAAATTTTATCCCATATGATCGGATCTTAAATTGTAACTAGGTTGCACTCACAAAAATTGTTTGGAATTTTTATGAAATGGGGCGAGGGGGATTAGCTCACAGTGAGAATCAAATTCTAAGTGAATTATGGATGTGACAGAAAATTTGCATAGGCAGCATGTTGATTATTGAATGATGTGATGGCAAGAAATATATTGGGGAATCCAAGTCTACCTAGCATCTTAATTTCTTTTCTCCCTTACATTTTATGTGCTATAGTGCAAAAAGGGCTACGAGTTCTAGATTGTTTATCTAAGGGATTATTATTAATTATAGTACATAAACATCTCTCTCTAAAATCTATCTACAACCTATGCACAGGATACTGCCGAACCAGTTGGTGGCGCCTCCAAGGATTTCATGGCCTTTGGAGGCGGTTTGCGGTTGTGTGTTGGTGCTGACTTTGCTAAGATGCAAATAGCTATCTTCCTTCATTGCTTAGTTACTAAATACAGGTGAAGTTCCCTTTCTTTAATTGACATATTGTAAATAACTATTATTGCAACCTTAAGGAGTGTTGATGTGTGCTTTTATATTTCCTTTGGCATATATAATAAACCACTACCAGGTAAAATTTATTCAATCATACTCTTGTGTCTGCTACCTAATTGTCTTTCTGTTCATCAACTCCCTTATGGCCAAGTAAGCCATATCAACAAATATTTTTAGTACCTACAACAAATCGGGTACGGTGTGCAACTTCAATCCTACATTACGTGTTGTGATACATGACTAAAATTAGCATGTTTTAAAAGACAAAATCAAGACCTTGATCTCACTTATTTTATTTTATTTTTGCGACAAAATTTGTACAAGAAATGAAAATAAGTAATGAAACAAGTAGTAAATCCTAAAAAATGACTATATGAAAGATATGGGAATAATGAGGTAGAACTATGACTGGATAAATAGTGTACATAAACCTTGACACTCTAAAGATAAGATGTTACATGTGCTTCGTAGAACAATGTATAAATATGATAGACCTACAGTGAAAATAGAGGATTGGAAACACACATGAATTTTGAGCTCTTTTAAATCATAGTATTGTGCATAATATCTTTTTATTGTAGAAACATCATACATATAGTTACCCACTCTCTAAAAATATGAAGTTGTGTCTATTGCAGATGGAATGTGATTAAGGGAGGAAGCATGGTGCTTTCCCCTGGACTACAATTTCCTGATGGATTTCACATCCAACTTCTCCCAAAATCTTAATTTGCAGTTCTTGATCGTTGAATACATACAATATATCGGTGCTTTGGAGGATTTGCAATAATATTTGTTTAATTACTTGTTATATGGCTAGTAAGAGTCATGAAACTGAGATTGCTAAAAGATGCTTTATTGTGATAATAAATTTTGAGCTATCTATGATTTATTATTTTTCTCCTTGTGTGATATAAAAGTTGGTTTCATTGTGTACATCTCAAATCTTATTATTGTTTTACTATGTTGTTATATATGTTCTCTAATGTGTATGTGTTGTTCTCTAGTTTTCCTTATTACTGCGGGGGAGGTACATTGTTCAATATTCATTACTAGTGGGCATTCTCTAGTTATGCATGGAAAATGTTTTTTCTACAAATATTAATTATGAACTACTTTAAGAGCATGTTTGGTTCCCGGTGATACTTGGCCAAGCCTATTGTCAACTTGGCCAAGCCTATTGTCAAGTGTGGCAGCCACAAAAATGTGGCCATGAAATTGGAAGCAACAAAATGTGGTAAAAGTTGGCAAAAAATGACTATGACAAATGGGCCATAGGATAATAAAGTGTGGCAATGTTGAAGTATGGAAAAAATATCTACCAAATTGCAAAAATTTGTCTTGAAAAGGTGGTTGGGAACCAAAGATGCCCTAATGGTACGATCTAAAATTACGCAACGAGTTGTCAAAGTTGATATATTAATTAGTGAGTAAAGTATTCAATACTACATAACACACATAGAAGAGATGGATGTGAACCTCCATCGACAACCAAGATTTGTGGCATCTCACTAGAATTATGTGGAGGTGGAGGCACATGGGCAACGAATGCCTAACCATTTACGATGAAGTTCCTCAAAGCCAACAATGGGCCAGTTCACATGTTACCAACGTAACCCCGCGAACTAGCAACGTAAGGCATACTATATAAAACATTCATAGTATATAGAAAGGTGAAACATTATATATAAAGAACGAAAATTTGGTATATGAATGATCAACTATTAGGACAGTGATTGTCTTCATCTTAATTTGTATTTTGGCTATGGGCGATGGGGAAACGGATTGAATTCAAGACATGATTTGAGCACAGATCCATTACATGTTAAGTACACCGAGCCACATTCGGTCCCTCTTCTGCATGCCGTATGTATGGCATGTCAATATTTTTCACCCTTTTTACTTAGCATTTTTTCTCCCTTATTTATTCAGGGGACTTTTTCTCACTTAATTGCCGAAAGTTCGTTATTTCAAATCCATTGGAGCTATAGCCATGTCCCAAGCTAAAATCTAAGATTAGTCTTTTTTATTTTCCATGTGAGTTTCTCGGGACTCGAAACCAGAACTAATCGGATGGAGTAGATAATTCTTCTTCATTACAATAGAGAAAAGTCTCTCCCCAAATTGTGCTTGCATTTTTGTAGAACATTGAAATTTATTAAGAGCCCATGAAGAATATCCCATTTAGCCCCCATTTTGTCTCAAAACCTTCCCAATTCGTCCTTCGGGGTCAGGGGGTCAACTCCAAGCACATTGATTTTTCTGTAAGGATCCCATAAAAAATACCCATCGCGTCCCAGTTGGCCTAAAATCTTCTAAATTTGGCCATTTGGGTGCATTTCTCCTGAAAAAGGTTCTTCTTACCCAAGTTTTGCACACTCCATTATATAACATTTTTTACTGAGAATCCGTAAGGGGCGTTCATTTTATTTTTGAACTCGATAAAAAGTATTCACACGCAATTTTTAAGGAGATAAATATGTAAGCTATAATTTGTATAACTTTTTTACTAACTGGCAAACATTTTTTTTGGCCTAGTGGCAAGGCAAATACTTTCTTACCACCTATGCTGACAGTCTTGAGTTTGAATCCAAGGTGTGCAAATATTTATTATACGTAGAATTCATTTTTTTCTTGTAGTGATATTTTTATACTAAGAGCATAACATCGCCGACCCACCTGCCTGCAGTGCCTCTCAACCTTGACAATATCAAGTTTGACGGGTAGCCAGCACTCACGCGAAACAAATTAGCCAACATAGTTATATAGAGAGGTTGTCATCGGGAAGCCAGTAGGAAGACCATGCAGACTGCATCAGGAAACGTTGGGAAGGTCAAAAGAACTAAAGCAGCCAAAAAGAAGGTCCAAAAGAGGAGATGTTTCTTGTACAGAGAGCTGACATCAGGGATTAGTACCCAGACCATACACAGTTGCCGCATCGAGTAATGTTACCAAGGTTAAAACAACTACCACGATGAAATAAAAGTTTAACATAGACAAGTTTTTTTAACAGAGAGACTGACATCCGGAGCCAAACAGCCAAGCCATAAATTATTGATGGATCAAGCAATGTTGGCAAGGTTAAAATAGGGAGGCGCGAGCGAAAATAATAATCATACACATGTTTCTTTGAAAGAGAGGCTGACATAGAGGACCCAACAACAAGACCCTACACAGCTAATGCATCGAGCAACGTTGTCAAGGTCAAAATAGCGGATGTGACCGGACAAAAGTCCATCATACACACATTTTTTTAAAAGATAGAATGACATATAGGACCCAAAGATGAGACTAAATGGCTAATAAATCGAGCAATGTTATCAAGTTTTAAACAAGGAGCCGCGCATGGAAAAAGAAAGTTTATCATGCATACGTATCTTCTAATGAGAGGATGACACCGGGGACCCAGCAACTAGACTAAATGGCGGTTACATTGAGCAATGCTATCAAGTTCAAAATAGGAAGGGCGATCGGAAAAATAAATTTCATCATTACTTAGACAAAAAAGAACAAAGTTTAGAAACATTAGGAAAAACACAAATAGAAAGAAACATAAGTTTCAGCAAAGAGTTGGTGCACATGGGCACCAATGATCCTGATTTTCTAAAAAAACTTCAAATCATATTTTTGAGTTTCAAAAAATCTAGGAAAAAATCGGGATGTAGCCAATGTTTTATCCTACAAGCGTGCAAAATACCAATTTAAAATACTTTGTATTATGAGCTACACAGAAATGACAAAAGTGTGGATCTGACTATACATATTTTATATCTCTACGTTTTATCAGATTTTTATTGTTGTGTAACCCACAATATAAAGAATTTAGGGCTGAGATTTTTCATGCTTATAGGATACACCATTTACTATGCCTAGAATTTATTTTTAGATTTTTTTTAAAAGTTATAAATATGGCTTTTAAAATTTTTAAACGAAGGGAGCACCGGAGCTCGGGAGTAAAAAAACACTTCACGCAAAAGTTTAGACCAATAAGAATGAAGTTTGAACAAATGGGAAATGAAAACACAAGAACATCACCATGAACATAAAATGCACATCTACAAGGGAAATAGTGAAATTAATTTTATAGAGTAAGGGAACGCGTATTTCTGAATGACGAAACAAATGATTATACAATAACGAACAAAAACATCACGAGGACAAAAAAGATACATCCAGAAACAAAACATTTGGGGAACAAAATTTCTGAAGTAAGAGGAATACATCTCCATGAACAAAAGAACAAATAGTTATACATCGGCAAAAAAAGTAGCAGGCAACAAAAAGTAAAAAACAAATGTACATAGAAAAAGTAAAAGAGAATGAAAGAAAGATATGAACGACATAAAAACCTAATTAGACCCTAAAGTAGACTAGAACAAACATGTGCGTAATACCACATTTGAACCTTTAGTGTTGGTAAAAAAATACCGAGTCCTATCCCGAAGGAAGGAACAACTAGCAAAAAAAGACAAAGAAACTACCTGCTGCATCGAAGGAAGGCAGGAATAAAGGGATAATAGGCCGAGCTCACACTCTTAAGTGAAACGAATACTCATCGCACAGGCCGAGTTGTGAACGAGTGAACGAAGATGTGTACGAAGAAGTTTTCGGGATGAAAGAACAATTCCTATTGGAACATTGTAACATCCAAAAAATATTAAACTTAAATCATCAAACTCTAATCTTCAAATTTAGGGTAAAAAAAAATTCCAATTAAAAATATGAAAGCATTCATATGTGTATGTATTAAAATTTGGATTCTTTTGAATTGCCATGGTTCTATGTTTCTTTGATTGTAAAATGATTCTTAGGTGAAATAAACATCATCTAAACAATCCCCAAACTTTTCCCAAAGACAAATAAATCAAAACAAACAAATTAAGTGAATGGTCACTTTGGCCAATTTAACTCCCATGCCTACTTTGGCTATCCCTAACTTTCAGAACTTAACAGAAACATGTATGGATCTTTGCACCCCTTGATAGTACTCATAACAAGGTATCAAGGCCCACTTTGTGATCATCCAAAAACATTTAAATGCTTAGTTTAAATGACAGTTTAAAACTGAATCTATTTCATATGGAAAGATCCCACTATTTCAAAAACCACTCAAACAAGCTAAATTTTCAAAACCCAAGCATCCACAGAATCCTCAACACATGTCTAGCACACCCACCAAAAATATTTTCAAAACTCAAAACTTAAGTTCATGCGGCCATTTATCAAATAGGTTGCAGATTCAAATCAACAAAATCACAAACACTATTTTGAGCAATGTTTTGAGCCAACCTTGTTCCCTCTCTGGTTACACTAGCCTCAGTAGATCATCTAGCAACCTTAACTAAGTCCTAGCACCACTGTAAGCTCGCCAATGTCATCAATGGTGAACAGGCCGAGAGCACCCATGTCACCCCAGTATGGACAGCAAGCTAGGATAAGAACTAGCCATGCCAACCTTGTCTAGCATGCAGCCCATGCCTCACCGCCCCCTCTCGACCATCCCTATCTCAAGAAAGGCGGTGACCCAGAACGCCGGGGCATGGCCGACCATGCCAGAACACACGCCGTTCCCATGCAACCCGACCACCTCGATCCTCTCGCCAAAGACATGCCACCGTCCCAAGAGACCACCAGACATGCTCATTTTCCCGCCCGTACCCCGTAGCCACCGCTCGCCGCGGAGTTCGCCGCCTCTGCCTCGCAGAGCATCGCGCGTTCCCGGCCGTTTGTCACCGCCCTACACACGCATTTAAACCTTAGAGCATCGCCAAGAGACCACCCGTCGATCGCCAACCTCGGCCATGCCTCTAGCTGCCCGTAGCCGTGTCGCCACCATCCCCTGCCCATCCCTCTCGGTCTCGCCATCGAGCCTATAAAAGGAGACGATCCCCGCTCGATTTCTTCACACCATCTCACACCCCTCACCTCACTGATCATTCCACCCCTTAGCCAGAGCAAGGCGAGCATCGTCGAATTTGGCCGAGCTTCGCTGCAGAGGAGAAGAGGAGCCGTTGATTTCGTCCACCCCCGGAGCTGCCGCGACCACCCCTGAGTTCGCCGTCGTCGACTTCGTCGTTTGCCCGCCTCGCTGTCGTCACTGGAACCCCGGTATGCCCCCTATGCACACCCACCGAGTCGCTAGGGTTCGAGCTCGCCGGTGACCTGTTCATCGTCGACGACGACCCTCAGCCGTCGATCTTCATTCTAATCCAACACACCACATAGCCCCGTACCGCTTCACGTTTAAAGAGCTACTGACCAGTAGACCCCCCCCCCCTGTCAGTTGCTCCCCGCGCTACGGAGTGACACTGGGCCGGCCCATTAACATTTCCCGCGCAGCCCAATCATTTGAATTTAGCTTTTTCTATTTTAATTCAAACATAGTTCTGTACCTAGTTTCAAAAATCAACCCAGCTTGATTCATTGAACCAAATTTCATGAAACCAATTTTGTTAGAAAGATATTGCAATCTGAATCCAAGCCCGTTGGATTCAAATCATTTGGATCTATAGATCAACCTTGATAAAAATAACAAGTCAGAAGCTTTTCTGCATTCAAACATTTTTCAAATTTAAACCATAATAGCTTTTGAGTTGATTCCAACTCTCAAAAATCATAATTGATCATACCGTTCAGAATGTATAAAAATCTATGGGTTTACTTACAGAAATAATGTTCAAGTAATAAAAGAATGCCACATAGGCATTTCTAGTCACTTTAATTATTTAAAATAAAAAGGTTAAACTTTATTAAATTGTGACACCACTTTAAATTACATTCTCATGTACTGAAATATGTGGTGATGACATGTGTCAACATGATCCCATGTTTGAGTTAGAGAATATTAAATCTTAAGTAGTTTTTCAATGAGTAGAAATTACTTTTCTAGAAATAAAATAAATAAGACAAATTCTTTAATCTTGTAATGTTAGGGATGATTCTAGATCATCTATATAACCCCTTTGTGTGATGATTGAAAGTAGTTAAGTATTTTTTGGTGATTGTGTACCTTGTATTTATTTATAGACGCTAGTACCGACCAAGGATACGAGGAGGAAGGAGGATACGAAGAAGAAGAAGCCGAGGAGAACTTCAACCACTGCTCTGCACAAGGCAAGCCTAATACTACTAGTTAATTGAGCAAGCTAACACTTGCAAGATACTCTACTTTAGCAAGCCTTACTAATCAAGTTGACCTATGCAAGCTAACACTTTCTTGTTACCATGCCCACTCTATGCCTTAAGCATATGTGATCATACTCACTTGATAACCCAATCCTAGTTTTACTTGTAAGGTTTCTACTTTATTTCTTTATCAAAGCTATTTCTTAGAGTCTACTTAAGTGACTTATAGATTCTAGGAAGATAATTGAAGGTTGCATAAAGAGCATTAAATTTGGCCTAAGCTAGATAATCTTGATGTCATCCTAAGGCATGAGATTGAACTTAGTTAAACAAAACTTGTTTACCACCCCTCATTAGTACTCACCCTCACTTGTAGATGCTAGTGCTAAGCATAAAACTTGATCAACTTTAGATGGGAATACTTGGTGGAAATGGTTATGAAAACCTTAGAATGATGAGTCATTCTACTGAGATGTTTTGACATGTGTTTGTTGGAGATATGCCCAAGAGGCAATAATAAAGTGGTTATTATCATATCTTCACACTTATGATAAATGTTTACATACCATGCTATAATTGTATTAACCGGAAACATTAATACTTGTGTGATTTGTAAACTAAAATAAGAGTCCCTAGTAAAGCCTCTTGTTAAACTAGCTTGTTGGTTAATATATGATCATGGTTTCCTGATCATGAACATAGAGATGTTATTAACAACATGATCATATCATTAGGAGAATGATGTGATGGACATACTCCTATAGATAAGCGTAGCATAAAGATCAAGTCATTTCAATAGTTCAATTGCTATATGCTTTCTGATACATAGTAACCTAATTCCTTCGACCATGAGATCATGCATATCACCTTTCGGATGGATGCTTTGATGACATCAAACACCACACCGTGGTGGCTATAAAGGTGGCATTGAGTGTTCGGAAAGTATTGGTTGAAACACATGGATCAAGAGTGGGATTTGTCCATCCATATGACGGATAGATATACTCTGGGCCCTCTCGGTGAAATATCATCCAATTAGCTTGCAAGCATGTGACTGGCTCACAAGGGATCACATATCACGAGCGAGAAAGAGTACTTATCAAGAATGAGGTTGAACTAGGTATGCGAGAGATCTGATCATAACCTCGGATAAGTAAACTATCGTGAGACAAAGGGAAATTGGTATCGTATGTAAGTGGTTCATTCGATCGCAAAGTAATCGAGAAATATGTGAGAGCCATATGAATTTCGATTCCTCTATTGGTTATTGTTCGAGAAGTGTCTCGATCATGTCGCATAATTCACGAACCGTGGAGACACATAAGGATTGACGTTGTTTGAGTAGTTATGGTATTATGAGAAAGAGACCGAATGTTGTTGAGTCTCGTATGGGATCCGGGATATCACGGTGATCCGGAATGGTCCGGAGAATAAGATTCATATAAGGAAAGTCCCGTTTGAGTTCGGGAATGATTAGGTGTTTTCATCGGGAATGTTCTAGAAGGTTCGGATTGTCCGCACTCCGGGAGGTACATGAATGTGTCATTACATATTGAATGATTGCATCATGTACTAAGTGTTCTTGCTGTTCCAAAACTGAAAAGTCAAACTTCAGTTTGAAAGTCAAGCAGCTAAAACAGAACTGGAAAGCAGAAGCTGTGGGAAGCGAAACAAGCAAGAGGTGGTTGGAACCGACTTGGGGAGGAGTCCTCCAAGCCGGCCAAGGCCGACTTGGGAGGACTCCCTCCCTTGGCCGCCTCCCACCTATAAAAGGAGGCGGGGCCTCCTCTAGACACACAAGTTCCTATCCTCTAATCTCCGGTTTAGAGCCGTTTTGGTTTAGAGCTTCTAATTTCTTTAGATTGCGGTTTAGAGCCTTCTAATTGGTGTGTCTAATCTCTAGACTACTAATAGCTCTCTCTCTCATACTCCACCATACGGATCTCCCTCTACTTAGGTACACGTCGTTGTCTTTGTCGAATCGCGAGGAGAGTGCTACAACCTCCATTTTCTTGGAACAAGGAGAGGAAGGTCTTCGTCGGAAGGATCGTCTGCGATCTTGAGATCGGAAGAGTACGACTACATCACCCACGAGAATCTGCTCTCGTCAATCGCTTTGGAATCTTGAGGGTAAGTTATTCCATCGACTCGTTGCTACAATCTAATAGATAGATCTTGGCTTGTTTGTTTGTATGCGATAGAAAATTTTGTTTTCCATGCTCTGAACCCCCTACGGTATCGAGCCGTGTCTATATGTAGATCTGTTGCACGAGTAGAACACAATGGTCATTGTGGGCGTTGATGCTTTTATTGTCGATTGCTTGTGTACTTTGCATCTTGCGGTATGTTGGGATGAAGCGGCCGGCTAACCTTACATGACATCGTTCATGAGACTTGCTCCACGCTTGACATGCAACTTGTATTGCATAAGTGGCTTTATGGTGCTGTTTCTCCTAGCATAGTTAAGATCCAATTTACAACGGGTGATTGACAATACTAGTATCAATGTTGTGGTTCTTGTTCAAGTTAGAATGACACTTTTGAAAGCCCCAAACCACGTAAAATATGCAAAGAAAGTAGAGGCGTCTAACTTTGTTTTGCGGGTGTGCTATGATGTGATATGGCCATGATTGTGATTATATATGATGTATGCAATGTTCCTTATTGTAAGTTGGCAACCGCGTGAGCATATGGTTGTCTTTAAATTGTTAAGACCAGCGTGTCTATTCAAAGTAGTTGTAATAGTTGAAGCTGGTGGGCGACAACCATGGAGAAGCATCATTGACCTTGATGCAATGTCGGTGATGATGGAGATCATGTTCGTGCTAGAAGATGGAGATCGGAAGCACAAAGAAAAGGCCATATCATATCACATATTATGAATTGCATGTGATGTTAATCCTTTATGCATCTTGTATTGCTTAGTAGGGTAGCATTATAAGATGATCCCTCATGCACATGAATTTCAAGTCACAAAGTGTTCACCCTTAGTTAGCACCGTTGCTAAAGCTTGTTGTTTGAAGCACCACGTGATGATCGGGTGTGTTAGATTCTACAAGTGTATACAACGTGAGCAAGCCAGATTTGCTCATGCGAAACTAAGGTTTGATCTTGGAGCCTAGCATGTATGGACATGGCCTCGGGAACACGGATTACCAAAGGTAGAGCATGAGTCATATAGTAGATATGATGAACATGTTGATTGTTCGCCATTGAAGCTATATCAACTCTCGTGATGATCGGTTTTGATATGGTGGATTTGGTTCGTGTGATCACTAAAACAATGTGAGGGATATTGTTTTGAGTGGGAGTTCACCTAGATTAATTTAATTATTAATTAGAGCTCAATTTATCATAAACTAAATCAAAGTGAATTTGCATAGTTGTTGTAGTCATTGGCATCCGTTTACCACCTTGCGCTTAGTTATAATTGAGATAATAGAACTATAGAATTCTGGTTAGTTACTTTCTGAGGGTATCGTATTGTTTTGAAGTGTTAATCTAAAGTTTAAAAGTCCTATTGCAAACTTTCAGTAAGTTCCGGTTACTCCATGAAGTTTAATAATTAGTATTAAATCAAGAGTAACAATTCCAAGTGTTAGTATATAAGTATCATGTTTGTCTCCATGATTCTTGATATTCTAAGGATTCTCTTAATATCAAGGTTATCTAGGATCTGAAAGAGTTGTTTCAGAAACCATGATGTGTGGAAGATATTGTGATATCTGAAACGAAGTTTTGGTTGCAACATGATAGAGTATAATATGGCAAAAGTCATGTTCTCATATTTGATGAGAATTTGCAAAAGGTTGGAGACACTTGTTGTCCTAATCCTCCAAAAGGTTTTGGATAGCAACATTATACTCATAATTCATCGTTATAAGCTAAAAGTAGCTTGATCATGGACGATTCCATGATAAGGGTGAATATTTGATGTAGGTAAAATGTTTACTACACCAAGAGATTACTAAAGAAAGGAATTTGAAAGAACACCAAACATTAGATAATGGTGATCTACTTCAAAGTGCAAATCCAAAGACATTGGTATTTAACTATACATGCTTTGGACTATGTGTCATATGTATGACTCCACTATTGATGTTGATAGATTCTTTCAAACAGAAAAGGAAATATTGAAGAGAATCTCATAAATATATGGCAGAAAAGAAAAGACTAGAATTGTTCAGCTTGAGTATATAGGTGATATAAGTGTTATGGCTATATTCTTTGCTTATTAAACAATGTGGTTCTTAAGTATTTGATACTGAATTTGTTGGTGTGAATCGTCATACGAAACAACACAATTCATGAACTACAATGGCCTAAGTAATTAGCAAAAGAATATGTGATGATGTTCATCGAGAACAAATAAAGGGTTATTGTGTTGCTCGTTAAAACATCAAAGCTTGCCTTCAAGATTTGTTTTATCAGGTATTATGAGAACAAAAGGGTTGTTCAAAATAATTGCCGTAATCCATAAAAGATGGATGATTCACAAATCTCGTTGGAAAAATCACATCCATAAAACTAGTGCTAAAAATGTCGAAAGACAAATTGATTGAAAGATCACTTAGGAAGTGACATCGCAGTTTAAATTATATTGGAAAAAAAACATGAAGAAACTCCATATGGATGGAATTTTGGAGTCTATTTGATTTTGATCAAATGACGCTTGTGAAACTTTCTAGAGATAATTAAAACTTCGTTCATAGGCCAAAAGGAACGAATGACTAGCTTATTGGAACTTGTACATATTGTTGTATGAAATCCATTATGTAGTCAAAGCGATGGATTTCAACTTCATATGCTTTCTCCAAAATTTGAGTGAATATATGAATATTTACTTAATAAGGATAAAGTATGAAACATTTGAAAAGTTCGAAGACTTTCAAGATGAAGTGCAAAATCATTGTAACAAGAATATAAATAGTTTATGATAAGATCATAAAGGAAGATATTTGAGTTACAAGTTTAGCATAATACCTAAGATTTAAGGAATCGTTCCGTGGATTTGCATTTTCCCGAAACACCATAAGAGTATGGAGCGTTCGAGATATGTAATTAAACCTTGTTTGACATGGTAAGATCGAAGGTGTAATTCATAAAACTGTCATTTTATTTTAAAGATTAAAAGCTTTAGTGATTACCGTTTTCCAAAAGAGCTTCATCATAATCCGTTGAAATGACACCATATAAGGTTATGGTTTGGGATAAAACCCATGTAGTCCTTTCTTAAAACATTTGGTATGCTATGCATAAGAAAGATGTGTGCAACCAAAGTCGGATGAACTGTCTTTGTATAAATGTTAAAGTGTTCCTCCATAAACACGGAGACAAAAGTGTTTGTCGCTTAGAACGTCAAGTTTCTTTGAGAAGGAATTTTTCGTGAAAAGTTAAGTGGGAGGACAATAGAACTTTGATAAGGTTAAAAGAAACTTAGCTATATGTGCAAAGTTAAAAAGTGTTAGGAGGCAAAGCAATGCTCATGGCTCACGTGCCTCAAAGGTTGTGGTCACGGAGATCTAAGTTCCTATTGAAACAAGTAGATCGGGTAAACAATCAAATACCAAGATTTGAGAGTTGAATCATTATTTGATAATAATGATCCGACTACATGCAAAGAAGCGATGATGAGCCCTGACTCCGTCAAATGGCTTGAAGCCATAAAATCCGTGATAGTTCCATACACGAGAAATCAAGTTTTGAACTTGAAGGACCCTCGAGAAAGGTGTAAGACCTTACAGTCGTATTTGGATCTATAAAGAAATAGACATGGATGTTTCACATCTATGAAATAGTCGACATGTTGGGAAAGAGTTCACAACAATGTTCAAAGGTTGACTATGACAAGATTTGATCTTTCATAGTGATATTTAGTCTAGACGGATTAATGTAGCAACCACTACATATAATTTTGTTATATGGTAGTTGAATAAACAAAACAAGTTCTTCTAATAGAATTGTTACCTCGGACATGTGCATAACACGGTCCAGAGGGTTTTGTAAATTCAGAGGATGCTAAAAGCATATGCAAACTTCAATGGTTAAAGTGAGCATCATGAGTTGGAATCTTCACTTTGATGAAACTGTTAAAGGAGTTTAAAAGTTCATTAGAGACGATGAAGATGCTTGCATTTGTAAGAAATTAAGTCGGAGCGCTAAGACATGTTTCTAATACATTATGTGGAAGACATATTGTTGATTGGAAATAATGTATCTTTTATTAACACATATTAAGAATTTCATCCTGATGAAAGACTTAGGCAAAACCAAATATTTGGCATCAATAGACGCTAATATGGTTGTGCGAAGTACATAGACAAGATATTGAATGAGTTCAATATAGAAACTACAAGAGAGGTTCTTGTCACAAAGGATTGAATGAGTTCAATGTTGATGATATATTCAAGTGTATTGACATTTGGTAAAGTGAAACAAATAATCAAGTATAGATTGATACTTGATGTATGAAATCACCAAGAGTATTTATATCAATCATCTTGTGATATGTACAAATCAGATATGTCCTATGCTCTAAAAGTTGTGAGCATATACCAGAATGATTTGTAAGATGATCATTGGACAATAGTAAGGATATTCTTATGATCTTTTGGAAGAACTAAGAGTATAATATTTGTAGAAGTGACAAATAGATGGTTAGTTCATTGTAAAAGTACTACATTGATACTAGCTTTGTCACAAAGTACAAATTAAGTTTATCTCAATCTAAACTAAAGGTGGCACAATATAATGGAAAGTGAGTTCCATAATGGATTTGGATGAGTTCCAAAGTTAAGACATTGTGACAGATACTACAAACAAAAGGCTAAGTATATGACTGCTATTTTAGCGACAAAGAGGGCATTTTGTCAAGTAGTTTGTTATCAAACTAGGTGTAGTTCACGGATAATACTATGAAGATATATTGTGACAATATTATCAACATGTTTTAACCCCAAAGAGCTAAAGGTCACACCGAAAGACCAAATTTATACAAAGCCATCTCATTAGAGAATGGGTGATGCGTGAGACGCAAAGACATGCAATTACACACGGACTGGAAGTGTCGGATCCGGAGATCGATTGACCACTAGCAATCGTGTACATACAACAGGAAAGCCATAGGTGTTGAATACACAAAGGTTTGAAACTAAATTATTGACTCTAGTGCAAGTGGGAGATGTTGGAGATATGCCCAAGAGGCAATAATAAAGTGGTTATTATCATATCTTCACACTTATGATAAATGTTTACATACCATGCTATAATTGTATTAACCGAAACATTAATACTTGTGTGATTTGTAAACTAAAATAAGAGTCCCTAGTAAAGCCTCTTGTTAAACTAGCTTGTTGGTTAATATATGATCATGGTTTCACGATCATGAACATAGAGATGTTATTAACAACATGATCATATCATTAGGAGAATGATGTGATGGACATACTCCTATAGATAAGCGTAGCATAAAGATCAAGTCATTTCAATAGTTCAATTGCTATATGCTTTACGATACATAGTAACCTAATTCCTTCGACCATGAGATCATGCATATCACCTTTCGGATGGATGCTTTGATGACATCAAACACCACACCGTGACGGGTGGCTATAAAGGTGGCATTGAGTGTTCGAAAGTATTGGTTGAAACACATGGATCAAGTGGGATTTGTCCATCCATATGACGGATAGATATACTCTGGGCCCTCTCGGTGAAATGTCATCCAATTAGCTTGCAAGCATGTGGCTCACAAGGGATCACATATCAGGAACGAGAAAAGAGTACTTATCGAATGAGGTTGAACTAGGTATGCGATCATAACCTCGGATAAGTAAACTATCGTGAGACAAAGGGAAATTGGTATCGTATGTAGGTGGTTCATTCGATCGCAAGTAATCGTAGAAATATGTGAGCCATATGAATTTCCAGATTCCTCTATTGGTTATTGTTAGAAGTGTCTCGATCATGTCGCATAATTCTGAACCGTAGGGAGACACACTTAAGGATTCGACGTTGTTTGAGTAGTTATGGTATTATGAGAAAGAGACCGAATATTGTTGGTCTCGGATGGGATCCGGATATCACGAGGTGATCCGGAATGGTCCGGAGAATAAGATTCATATAAGCAAAGTCCGTTTGAGTTCGGGAATGATTGGTGTTTTCATCGGAATGTTCTAGAAGGTTCGGATTGTCCGCAGACTGGAGGAGGGTACATGAATGTGTCATTACATATTGAATGATTGCATAATGTACTAAGTGTTCTTGCTGTTCCAAAACTGAAAAGTCAAACTTCCAGTTTGAAAGTCAAGCAGCTAAAACTGTGGAAAGCAGAAACTGTGGGAAGCGAGCTGGGAAACAAGCAAGAGGTGGTTGGAACCGACTTGGGAGAGTCCCTCCAAGCCAGCCAACCAAGGCCGACTTGGGAGGGACTCCTCCCTTGGCCGCCCTCCCTATAAAAGGAGGGGCCTCCTCTAGACACACAAGTTCCTATCCTCTAATCTCCGGTTTAGAGCGTTTTGGTTTAGAGCTTCTAATTGCTTTAGCTTGCGGTTTAGAGCCTTCTAATTGGTGTGTCTAATCTCTAGACCACTAATAGCTCTCTCTCTCATACTCCACCATACTGCCTCGGCTTAAAAGAAGCCCTGCGGATCTCCCTCTACTTCCGTACCCACACCGTTGTCTTTTGAATCGCGAGAGAGTGCTACAACCTCCGGGAACAAGGAGAGGAAGGTCTTCGGGAAGGATCGTCTACGCGATCTTGAGATCGGAAAGAGTACGACTACATCACCCACGAGAATCTGCTCTCGTCAACCGCTTTGGAATCTTCGAGGGTAAGTTATTCCATCGACTCGTTGCTACAATCTAATAGATAGATCTTGGCCTGTTTGTTTGTATGCGATAGAAAATTTTTGTTTTCCATGCTACGAACCCCTACAGTGTTTCCGAACACCAGATGATTTTGATGATGAAAATGTTGATGCATGAGCCTTAGCCCCTTTATAAAACTGATGGTTGTCTGGATGCGATACCATTCCAATTTTACCGTACAACCACAATACCCGAGAATTGGGTAGGGCTTGACTGGAAACTTATATACCTTAGTATGTGTTCCCTCATGGCCAAGGTCTAAGCTGAGGCTACCTTGTGAAGATTGTCCACCTGTGCAGTACCCAAGATGACAGTTGGTCATGGTTGGGAGGCCAAACTCACAGGAGATGTGCCTATACTAGGGCGTGTAATCGAAAGGTTAGGATTGATTATTCGCATACTGAGTATGGTAAATTTAGGATTTGTTCCTGACGGATGTATCGAATATTA
This sequence comes from Avena longiglumis, assembly GCA_030063025.1. Lineage (NCBI taxonomy): Eukaryota > Viridiplantae > Streptophyta > Magnoliopsida > Poales > Poaceae > Avena > Avena longiglumis. The sequence goes on along the minus strand of CP125978.1, from coordinate 479,396,458 downwards.
TGGTGAAAGTGTACAATCTCTGCAGAGTGTCAAACTATTCGAATAGCCGCATCCGCGGTTATGGACAGTTGGAGTGGCCATACTGTTTTCCCTGTCAGATGTTTTCAAAATGACCTGTGAAATGAATTGAGATTTTGACTTGACCACAACAGAGTTTTGATATGAAATACAAGTTCCCACTTAGGTGTTATAAAATTTCAACTAGCTTTTCTTGCTTCTGAACTTAGTAGAGGTAAATCTGGCATTTTGCAAAACAACCCTAGAGCTTAGTGTCCTATTACAAAAAACCCCTTCACTTGTTAGTATTAGTTTGCGAGTACTTAAAGAGTACTCATGGCTTTGTCCCTGGCTATTCCCGTGGCCAGACTATAAAGAGGAGTACCAGGACGAAGGACCACAGGAAGGTTACGACAACTAGGATCATCTCCCATCGTCAGCATTGCTGTGACCCCGAAGATGGAGCTTCGCCTACGCTACCTTTATTATTACGTTATTCCGCTGCTTGAGTTGTATTAAGAACTGGATCATAAGATCCTTATTTGTGTAAGACCTTATGTATGGTTTGTAATGAATGATATACTGTAGTATCCAATTCTGTTATGTCTCGCAAAAATGGTAATCATGAGATTGCGATGTATGGCATAACAGGCATCTGTGATTAAAAATCCGGGTGTTGACAAACATCTTCCCCATTTAACAACATGGCCGAAACTATGTATTACTTGAAAGCCAACAAGTTGTGGGAGTGAAATGGGCCAGAATCGTTTGCACATGGAGTAAACGAAGCTGCCGTAAGAACCTCTAAAGGCATAAATAGACCTATCAATAGGAACCGTTGCCACCGATGCTCCTCTGCGTTGGAGCTCCTGTGCTATGCTTAAAGCGATTTCTATCAGAGTCTCTGCCCCTTGAAGTATTGAGCTCAGCCCGTCTTTTTCTTAGTGAAACAACTGGGTTCTCTGCGAGCTTTATTAATCATCTAAAAAGGTTACATTGTTCATGAGAAAACCAGGGGACTCATCAGGTGGCTATTCGGCTCACAGGTCATTTGCACCCATTGTGAGAAAACATATTTCGAAGTGTCAAAAAAATGAAAAAATGTCTATATATACATTCGAATATTTTATATTTGTTCACAAGTTTTTGGGATGAAAGAACATTCTACGTGTCTCGTGCAAAAAAAGACGAAATATATACTTAAAATAGTCCTATTTACGTGACATTTTTTATTTTTTTATATATGACATATAAAATGTTCTTGCATTCCGGAAACTTGTAAACGAACATAAAATGTTCTAATATACATATAAACTTTTTCTCGAATTTTTTAACATTTTAAAATATGTTTTCTCATAATGGGTGCAAAGAGCCAAAAGGGATTTTCCGGGCCTCGTCTACCCAATGACAAGACAAAGGATTCGAAAAACACTCTCTAGCTAACTCATGAGCTATATTATTTGCTTCCCAATAGATGCAATAGTAGCTCCCCATGCAATAAAATCACCAAACCCCTGGTGATGAAACGGGATCTAAAGAATACGATGTACATCTACCCCTCCAAGCAGAGAGTTCATGAGAGTTTCATCCCATTGCCCAGTCATAGGATCAATAAGGTCACTTACTTTAGTCAACACAGCTCCACCTCTTGGAGAGATCACCCTCTTATTGGGGCTGCTTGGGAGCCAAGGATCGCTCCATATGTTTATCTTCTCACCATTTTCAACTCTCCATATATATCTTCTTTTAAAAGTTGAGACACCCGCTAAGATACTTTGCCATGTAAACGATAAACCCATTTTGGTCTAGCTTTTAGAATATCACTATCTGGATAGTACTTAGCACTTAAGTCTCCACGTTTGCTTTGCCAGCATTGCAAGATTAAAGGACGATCTCAGCCCATCTTTATGCTTCCGGAGTTGTTGACTGTCCCGCTTCTGTTCGTGATTCTACCAAATTGTTTTTTTACCAAACTCATTTTTTCTACGGAGTAACATATGTTCTTTCTTTTGCTTGCTGGTTATTTTTACTACTCCCTCCGATCCATATTACTTGTCACTAAAATGAATGTATCTAGACATGTTTTAATACTAGATACATCTATTTCAATGACAAGTAATATGGATCGGAGGGAGTAGTATTTTTGGGTTGGTCGACATGAAAAACACATGAACCGGTAAATAAAAAACTTGTTTCCTAAAAATGTTCAGATTCTTCAAAAATAAACAAATATTATTAAAATATGAACATTTTCAAAATCGATTTTTTTTACAAATTAATCATTTTGAAAGAGATATATCTCAAAATAAAAAATCACGAAAATACGAATAGGAAAAAATTGGAAAAAAACAGAAGCGAAAAACTAGAAAAAGGCATAGAAAAATCAACCCAGACTTGTATTGATTTGGTGCAGGTCACACATAAAAAAGAAGAAGCGGTAATTAGACTGGCCAAAGAAAATTGATCAACATAGGCGGAGCGCCGCACTAAGCAAAGAATAGGATTCGCCCCTTTACGGGGTTGTGATATAGGCCGCTTCAAGCGGCACACAACGGAAGGCGCGGAAACTGGGCCAACTGAGTTGATGAGATTTTTTTCTTTTTTCTTCTTTCGTTTTGTGTTTTTTGTATTTTATTTAAATTCTAAGCATTCTCTATAATAATTATTTAAGAACTATGAAACTTTTTGAATATTCATATTTTTTAAAAAATATGATGAACAATTTCAAAAAGTTATGAAGAAAAAATTCAAAAATTACGAATAAAATTCAAAAATCATGAACAAAATTTCAAAAAATCATAAACAAAATTTCCAAAATCATGTAATCTCTCTGCCCTAAAAAGGATGTCTCAGATTTGTCAAATTTTGGATATATCTATATGCTAAAACATGTCTAGATTAATGCTTTTTGACAAATTTGTGACATCGTTTTTAGAACCGAGGAAGTACAAATTTCAGAAAAATTATGACCAAAAACTAAAAAACATGAAAAAAAATTTAAAAATCATGAACCCGAATTTGGAAAAACATAATTTTAAAAAAATGTTTTTCTTTCAATAATAATCTTTAAAAAACATAAACAGAAATAAAATAAAATAAAGAAACACGAAAAAGAAAACAAAAAAGAAACAGATAAAAAGAAAAATAGAAGAGAAATCTGACGCGAACTCGGCTGGCCCAACAGTGCTAGCCGCCCGCGCCGCATATAGCATTCCGTCCTCTACGTGGGACAGTAATGGATGTCACCGACCTGTAGAGTCCCGGCCTAGTGGAAGCCCAACCGAGCCGCCCGTGGCCTTCTCCACGGTGTCCCGGCCCACCCATACCCATCGTCCTCCCGGCGCAGCGGCGCTGCCGTTCCTGGATTTCACCCGTCGATTCGTCGGCAGAAGCGGCCCACTTCTCCCCGACCGACCTCTTGACCGGTGAGCCATGGCGGGCGAGGGGGAGGAAGACGAGGCGGCGGCGATCGAGCTGCAGCTGGAGCAGCACCTGCAGGAGCAGCGGTCCTCCCTCGAGGCCGTCGACGAGGCCCTCGCCGCCGACGCATCCAACGCGGACCTCCTCGAGGTACGTACGTACGCCTCGGTGTCTCACCTCGGAGCAGTTCCTGAATCCGTATCAGGGTCCCGGATTGCTGGAGTTGTTCTCGGGTCCTGGTTAACTTACCCCACCAAGGAATGGGGATTTTAGGGGGCACCCCTGATTCGTCTCATTCGGGAATAGGGAGCGAGTAGTTGTTGTAGTACGAGTAGAATCTGAATGATTGTTAGTAGGAGTGCGACGTTAGTACCGCTTGGATGGGGATTGATTGCTTGTCTGTCCATGGTGTTAGTAGATGATGAAATTAGGGTGTTCGACAGTATGTGGCTATATGCTGGGTTATCAACATTGAGTGATGTTCTTTTTAGGAAGTAATGGTATGTTGTTCTGATTACGGGGACGTTCTCCTTTTTAAGGCCTGACATTGTTCTAGTGGTGGTTTTGTGGGAATTGCTGCGGGGGTTAGCGAATCCACGTTTTGTCTCGTCAGCAGCTGCTAGCTCTAAAAATCACAAGGGTTAAAGTGGTGTAGATCACCCACATCTATATATTGGCATGCACCATGCAGTAGTGAGACTTATTTCCTCAAAGTGTAGTGTTCATTTATAACTGATAAGAGCTAAATGCATGACAGCAGTACATGTGGGAGTGATACTTAGCTCTTATGTTTTATTTCTGAGATGTGTAGGTGACTAAGTATGCATGTCTTGTCTTAAAAAATTCTTAGAAAATTTTGGGCCTTTTTGGGATATTTCAGACCATAATGTTCCCTAGTTTGGCATGTGCACTCTTACTATATCTGAGTTAGATAATGTCCTGTTCGGCAGGTGCATGAGGAACTTCTTGCTGCAATTAAGGATGCAGAGGAGGGACTTCTACATTTGAAGCGTTCTAGGCTAGTGAAGCAGATCGATGATATCTTTCCAAATCAGGGGTCAGCTGTACAAGAAACAGAAGCTGTTATTGAGACATTAGATCCAGATGATGCTGAACCGGAAACATTGGAGCCACAAGAATTTTCAGTCGGATCTAAGTGTAGATTTAGGCACAATGATGGGCGTTGGTATAATGGATGCGTTATAGGACTTGAAGGCTCAAGCGATGCAAGGGTTTCATTTCTGACACCCACATCAGAGAACATGTCGGTGAGTCACGGCAACTTGATCTATCTTTTTAACACAGATTATCTTTCAAATTGTACTTGCTGCTTGGTAACCACCACTTAACCTCTTGCCCGCCAATATGGTTTATATTGGTAAAATGTGTCAATGGCACACCTGCCAATTGGAAGCACTTGGTTGCCTGTTAGTATTCCTTCTTCAAATATGCTTCTGAATATGCTTTCATTCTGTTAGGACATGTGTGAATGTTTTGTTGAATGGCCTTGCATAACAGAGCAAGTATAGGGGGTGGATTCTGATTGTCACAAAATGCGCATTGTAGATTTCTCCATGGTTGATCTCAATATAGAACTCAACAGCAGAAGGAACTTAGTTGTTCGTTGGGCGCATGCACAATGAACACAAACCCTTTCTACGCTGAAAAGCTGTTCATTTGTTTGAACTCCACTCACTGCGAATTTCCACACAGAAAAGAAGAGTGGTATTTTTTAGGAGAACCATGTGAAATAAGCGTAAGCTCAGTATTTGTCTTCTCAATGAAGCCATGAAGCATCTCTTCCATTTTTTTTGTAAAACATTCGCACCCTCTGTTTGTTTTTGTGACGACCACACCAAAACATGCATAATATAGGCAGGATAACTACTCCTAGAGCAGGTTACAGCCTTGCAGGTGAGTGCCCTATAGCTTCCTTTCCTTCCTCCATAAATTTCTGCTGCTTAATATAACTGTAGTAACACACAGAAGGCCAGAACAATGGGCATTGTTTTTGCCAGACTTACTAATCAAGTCCACCCATAGTGCAGATGTGCAAGTTCTTTCTACAGCAACGGTGTCGGTTTGCTAGTAACTGCCGCTTGTCCCATGGTATGTAAATGCTTATTATACCGTTTGACGGATGGAAGACTTTGAACTTTGCTTTGTTCTCTGAGTTCTTGTTCCTTTGCTTTTAACATTAAACCCTTAAAATGTGCTCTGTAATTGAGCCCATTTTCCTTTGCCTTTGCGTAAGGCAATAGGAAGAGTCCTCGTAGTGGTGCAAGATTCATTAAATGATTGCTCCTTCAGTTGATTTATATTGCCTTTTTGGTGAAAAAAATGTCAATATGCACAAATTTGCTTCTCTTTACCTACTTATATGGTCAAGATATGTGCATTGGTTTTGTCCCTTCAGATAAAATGATAGCTTGTCTAATTCAGAACTTATACTCAGGTGTTGTAATTCCTATTGCATCCTTGAAGCGGTTTACTCCAACTCGATGGCAGCAGTCCCTGGCAGGATCAAACATACTAGCAGCTTCTGGGCATCATTCTGGTCTTTGGAGGAGAGCTGAACTTGAGTCATGGGATGATGACCAGAAGCTTGGTCATGTCATCTTTCAAGATGATGGGAGCACTGCAAGGCTTTCGGCCGATTCTCTTTCTATCCCAGAATATGCTGATGCAAGTGACGAAGATGATGAACAAGGCTCAAGCGAGGAAGAATCTGGGTTCAGTGAAGATGGTGATCAAGAGGATGAGACCATTCATCAGGGCATTGGCCTATCCACAAATTTAACTGGTGTTCAGTCAGAGACCGTGATCTTTGCAAAGTGGGAGCAGCACACCAGGGGTATGGCCTCGAAAATGATGGCAAAAATGGGGTACCGAGAAGGAATGGGCCTAGGCTTATCTGGCCAAGGCATGGTTGATCCTATCCCAGTCAAGGTGTTGCCCCCTAAGCAATCGCTTGACCACGCACTCGCTCCAACCGCAGGCGAGGATGGCGGAAGTAAAGTCCGCGATAAAAAGCGCACCCGGGGTGGGAAGCGGAAACGTGACAAGAAGTTTGCGGAGCTGGCCAGGGCCGCCAAAGCTGAGGAAGCAGAGAGGTCCGTCTTCAGCTTCATGAACAGCCAGCTCGTAAACCAAGACGCGGCCCAAGGCTCGGCCGGCAAAGCCAGGAAAGAGTCTCCAGGCCAGGGCAATGGGCACCCCAAGAAGGAAGACAACAGGAGATCCCTGCTCGCGTACGACGACGAGGTGAAGGACCTGAAGAGCCAGGTCGGGAAGCTGGAGGAGATGGTAAAGAGGAACCGCAAGGACAAGGCGGTGCATGAGGCGGCTTCCAGGAAACTGGAGCAGACACGGAAAGCGCTTGTTGATGCTGAGGCCACGCACGCTTCGGCGACCAACGCTGTCGCGAGAAAGGACAAGGAGAAGAAGTGGTTGAAATTCTGATGCCAGTTTCATGCGCCCATACTTCCGTTTTATGTGGGGAAGACGCCTGGAGCTTAAGATTTGTGTGCTTCCCTCAGCTCTTGCAAGTGTCATGTATGGGAGCTCTGTTGTAGTGGAAGGCAAAGGATGTGATATCTAGTTAGAGGAAACTTTGATTTGGACCATTAGAACCCTCCTGTAATAGTAGTCTGAACTCGCAAACATCTGGCACGGCTGGTCTGCTCATATACCCCCTCGGCCCAGCCCGCCTGCATGTTGATTGTCACGTCTATCTATGTACTGGTAGTATGACTCGATCATGACTCACTCCAGACGGTTTTCTTTCCTTCTTTTGCTCATGCATATTACCTACCTACCAGGGTGGGGACAGGTAAGGCCTGAGACGCCGACATTCATCATCTACGGATCCACCACCTCCCCTGCCATCATCAAGTTGACGTTCTCACCTTTTGCCTTGCCTCTCAAATGCTCTAGGGGAAAACCCTAGATCCGGGTCTCCCTGGATATAATGATTTAGCGACGCTCAGTATAGTGCTCCATCTTGGGGCATTGCCTGGGAGCCGAATTCTGCGAGAAGGGGCTAGTGGTTCGAGGTGGTTTCGTCAGCTGCTAGCATGGCAATGATGACAAAGACGATCGACGTTAGGGTCGCGGGAAGGTTATGGTAGTCGGTTCCTCATGGTGTCCCGCCGGGTCGTCGTGGTTTTGCTTGATGCTAAGAAGTCGCAGCTGCGATGACGATGGCAGGTGTTGTGTAGTCTATTTCGGTGGTTCTTGCATATTTCTCCTTGTAGCTCGCCTTCATATTCGAAGCAACCAGCACGTGTGGTCCATAGTTTGGTGGTTCTCTTTGTTTGACTTCACACGAGGCTGGTGTGGCGATGATATCTTCGGCGGTCGTTCCTACTGAAGTTGGAGTTTACCGCGATGATACTTTGAGCTTCCTCGTTAGTATTTTTCTTCCAAAAGGTAGGTTGTGGCTTTCTATCCCGAGCCTAGTCAACCAAATGTGCCCTAAGGGCTTGTATCAGTTTTCCATTAGTTAACCGGCTATTCTTACTCTCTTCTAAGTTAACAAAAATGGCAAGTCTTTTGCCTTGTTCAGAAAAGGGCATCCATCGACCACATGTCTCTATTAGTCACCATCACTAGCACACAACTCAAAATTTTAATAACCAAACTGGCACTTGCATTATACCTATAGAGCCCAACAAACAAAACACATAGCTATATTGTCTTTCTTTACACACAGACATATGATATATATACAATGTGAACTGTCATCACAGGCATGAAAACCCTAGCTAGTCACAGGCATGAAAACCCTAGCAAGTGGGGGCGACAACACACGAGGATTTTATGGTCTAATCTTATAGGATGAAAGGCCAAGGTCCGGTCTTAGTTGGTTGTGTCTGGCAATGACCTTGTTAGAGGCATTGTTTTGTGAGTTCAGACTTCCTCCTGGGTGAAAACCTATAATCGATGATCAGGTCGATGATGGCGCTTGTGCACTATTAAGTTTCTTCTTGGAGACGTTGCTTTTGGAGAAGTTAGATTTCTGTTGTTGTCTTGGTGGTGGTTGGTCCGCTGCAACAAGGAGTAGATCACTTTAGGAAGATTTTTTTTTTGTAAGTTTTTCTTTTTTTGGCTGTGTGCATCAGTAAGGTCGCTAGGGCATGCGTTGTTGCAGAGGCTGGACGTAATTTGTATCTCTGTGATATTAATATATACTCTTTTTTAAAAATAGCTACAGGGAAACAACAAATCTCATCACCCCATCTTGTCCACTCCACTCTACTTGAAGAAGATGCCCTTATTCCTTCTCTTACTCTTCTCGACGGCCTGCAAGATAAGAACAATACACGCACGTCATCATTTCAATTCCAAAACAGCAAATATAGACTTATTGCTCCTAACTATGCACCATCCATCATGTTCCTTCATTTATAATATCATAGCAGACACAAATCCAAACCAGCAGAATGGGTCCGGAGTCCTTACCTTCATTCTGAACAGCCTCAATATTAGAACAATGCTATCTCGTGATCTGCAACTTTTATGTCATAAGTCATATCATTCTAAGAAAAATAAATACCACAATAACGATGACAATAAACTGGCACTACTATTCTTCCAGCGACATATGATTACATGTGAAACCACTAAATGGATGACTGTACAAATGTAGTATGATACATAATAGCAGTGAATTGGTTTTCAAACTCACGGGGAATTATCTGCAGGTTTGAGCGTATATGACTCCACACCATCAGCAGACTGGATTGAAAATTCAGTACGACTCCCATAGCCATATGGGATATTGATCTGCAAGCGTAGTACAAGATTAGACCACTACATACTGAACAAGCCAATGCGATGCAAAATTCAGTTTATCCTTCCAGAAATCACAAGTACGAAAATGTATAGCACAAACCTAGCTATTACTACCCACGGCCACAAAAAAATAAGCGATCTTTGTTGGCAACCTTGTAAATTTGACCAGTCAATTCTACCAATTTTTTATAAAATTATACCATATAAGTATGGTAGCATAAAATCCATGTAGGCAATGCAAAAAAAATACTCGTTTTTTTTTAAATCACTGAATCAAAGTTTTGTGACTGGGTGAGTACAATCAGAAAATGGAACAGAGTAATTTTCAGGGCTATGATTTATTTGGAACCATACATCCGTAGCTTGCTGGAATTTCTCTGTAATGACAACGCCACGCTGTCCATTACACTTAATGCTGTAGCCTTCCCTCTTTATTGCCAATACAGCAGGTTCCCACATGTCTGTAAATCTTTCCTGTAAAATTAGTATTTCAAAGGTTATATGAAATTACAAAATAGGTGCAGCTAGAATGGATTGAGCCTTTGGCAGGCCACTAGAGAAAGATTGGTGACATACGCGTAGCAGAGTTTCATAAGACACATGCCCAATTGAAAGAATTTTTTTGATAAGCTCCTTCATTTCAGGATCTGCACAGATAATGATTCTTTATGATTAGCAACATGGTTCTTCTAGTAATATTTTTCGGTTGTCATACATAAGAAGAACCAGCACAGAAATATCAGTATTATAGAGGAGAGAGGGGATTGGGGGGGGGGGGGCATGGAGCACGGACACTTCATCAATAAAAACACAAGATGCGTGCAAAAGTTTAAGCTACGTACGAAATATAGGAATATCTTCTCAACAAACTCACCAGGAGTAATTTTTCTCTGCTCGTTAGCATAAACCTTCACGATCTCCCCCTGCAAACAGGTATAATAAATGCTTCAGATGAATTTAGATATCATGGATCTCCTATTGAAAAGTTATAATAGTCAACCATTTTATAGTTTCCAAACAAAAAACTATGTGTGAACGCATCCCTAGTTTATTAATGTATTTGGAGATAAACCTAACCAAATGCATATAGTTTAGATATGATGGTCAACCTATAGAATCTCCTCAGTGAGCAAAACCATACCAAGCTATTGGTGTCAACATGAAAAAGTTCCACTTAAGAATGATCAGACGAGAGGATTTACCTTTCTTCTCAGAGGATCAAGAGGCTGGACCTCTATGGCTAGTAAAGAGTCCACATCATCTGCAGTAACTAAGTATGTGGGATTATGTGCACCTACATCAGGCAATGGAAATGTTACTTAATTTTCTAATAGTACACCAAGTAAAATACAATAAAATAAAACCCTCCTAGCACACAAATAGTTGGTGTGGAGTAATATGGAACGGAGGGAGTAGAATACCAAATAAAATACAATAAAACAAAAGCTTCCTAGCAAACGGTGAAAACATAATACCTTCTACGTAATTTACTGATCCATCTTCCAAATGGCGTACCCACTGCAAACATTGGAATTATAGTGAATCATGAACAAATTCGAAGGGGCGGGAATTTGATAAATCACATCTTGTTGAAGCACAACTACAAAACGCACCATAAAGTTACAAGTTGTGGTCCCATTTATGGAATACCCACTTGCATGAATTTCTCTTCCAGGGAAAACTTCACCTGTGATTCTTAGCCCATCTATGGATGGCAGGATTTCCTCCTCTGCAGTTGCTCATTCATGAAAACTGGTGTTTTTAACATCGGAACTTGAGATGTGGAGAAATAAATTGCATAATCAAAATATGTAAGACCTTCAGAGGAAGAAAAACTAAGCTCTTCAAGGACAGTAGGAAGATTACTTGTCGAAGCATCTTCGACCTGTTCAAATAACCAAGTAAGGACACTTGACCTCATTTGTTGGCTTGGAGCAAAAAATGCAAATGGAGATGTACACAAGCTCTCATGACTAAGTTTTATTGGAGGATGTCATGGATGATGTGAGACTGATCTTACCTGATGTGAATTAATCACACTAGTATCGACATACTCGTTTAGTATATTAATTATATGTTGGGTATCCGGTCTCTTTGCTGGATTGGAGTCGATGCACTCTATTCCTATCTCAGCACATACTCGTACTTGTTTTAATTGTACGTCACTTTGTGACTTCTCCAACATGTTACTCCAACTTTCAACTACCTACAAATTGAATTTGTGAGATATGAAAGGAATCACCATCCGTCAAATGTGAAATGAAAGTTTGCAGTATTATATACTAGCTCCACACATAATTTTAACATATTACACAAAACCACATCAATTAAGATTGCAAACTAATTATAGATTCCTCAATAAGTTGTTTATGGAGTCAACTGAATCAATAAGAATTATGCATCCAAATTCGGGTTAGAGATAACTTGGACATGGTGATGAAATTTTACAACCACACTATCACATAGATAGCCCTCCTTTCTTTTCGGTCTCACATGCAGAGCCATGTAAGTTTACATTATCTCATTCATGAAATTGGTTATGCATAGAAGTTCCAGAAAAATATTGCTCATCCAATAATAAGCATTGGTGACTTTTCTTACATTTTCAATATTCCAATATTCTGGTAGAGTTGTCTCTGTAAGGAGCATTCTCATTTTTGTTCAATTTGTAAATCTTGACGTTATCTACATGCTTGGGAAGTCGAAAAGAGCTTGTTTTTGGTTCTTGTGTACCCAATTTTTCTCCCCCATTTGATGTGTTAACATGAATTATAGTATTAGACAGCATTAATAAAGGAAAACGTATATTCAAGAACCAACATGCGGTTGGCTGGTTAGTAAGGTGGTTATAGCCCCAACCTACCAAGGATCAAACCCTAGGATTGGTGTCTTGTTGTCTCATTAAGGCAAAATATTCTGGGAGATCCGTTGCCATCGACAAACACTCTGTATGTGTGTTGCTGCTGGTGGTGCATGGTGGCATTTTTTAAAAAAAAAATAGATCTAGTCATGGAGCATTTAGTTGTTACATATCATAAGTTCAACCGTATTTTTAAAATACTTCATGTTGCACCAAATGGTTTAGCCAAAACTTTGATTTCAATCTGGTTCAGTGTGCTAATTTGTAGGATTTTGAAGTGCTAAGTATTTTAGATCAAAACGTTTTCTTTTCCAACTATACAGTGGACCCATTCTTGTTGAATCTATCGTCAATGGATATTTTGATCTTCGCATCGGACTGTCTTAGTCTTTTCTAGGCGTATTATTGTTTCTTTTTTAGATCCATGTAATTCTCCCACAGTTGGTTTACCTTTTTCTTGACTTTTGTCGGCTGTGTGCATCCTGGTTATGCAAAGGAAGGTTTATACTTCAAATTTTTTAAGTAATATATCACCCATTTTTAAAAAATGATCTTTAGTCTTCCTTCAAAATATGTGGTCCATGATGGATTTAGAGTGATATTATTTTGGATCTAAAATGAGAAAAAAATATTGCATATGTTTGAAAGAAGACCGAAAATGTTCTTACATTGTCAACATCGTGATAGCCCTTCTCTCCGGTGAGTATCTCTATTATTACTACACCAAGACTGTATATATCAAGTCGGTATGAATTTCGGTATGTGACTTCAATATTATTAAAAGATTCTGGTGCCAAATATCCGCTGCATAAATATATGTTTGTGTGATTGGTTAATGACCAAGGCAACACAATAATATTGTTGTAAATCATAGTACAAGAGTGAACTTTTGAGAGGCTTAGCAAACTTACAATGTTCCAGCTATCTTAGTAACAACACGGCTTTGCATTTCACCAAAGCACCTTGATAAACCAAAATCGGTAATTTTTGGTACCAAATAATCATCTAACAGTATATTCGCAGGCTTTAGATCCAAGTGGACAATTTTTTTTTGATGAAGATAATGTAGCCCTTGACAAATTCCCGTGATAATTTGGTAGCGGTATCTCCACTGAAGTCCACGAGATATATCTAGCAGGGGAGATGATAAAGGAAGTTATGTATTATTTCACATACTCCAAGTCTGTATATTGTAATTATAGAAAGGGTGCATACTATAATGGGATAATGAACCATGTGATCTTTAAAACTAAAGTCTGGAAAACGAATTGTGTGCCACATAGTCTTACCAGTGATGTACTTATCAAGACTCCCTTTAGGAAGATACTCGAAGCAGAGCAACCTTTGATGTACATCCGCCATGACAAATTTCTTATCATACCTCTCCATACTTCCTTGTGTGTTAGCACAATATCCGACAAAGCGTATTATGTTTTTGTGCTTTACCATCATGAGACATTCAACTTCTCGGTGGAACACCTTCTCATCCATATACGCATCTGACATCCTCTTCACGGCTACGGTCCTAGTCTCAAGCTTCCCCTAAAGTGAGAAGATGACTTGTCAGAAGCGACTTCAGTTATCAGATAGATAAAGCTTTGTCAAGGTTAGACAGCTCAGAATTACCTTACCTTATAAACCACCGCAAACCCACCGCTGCCAATTTGGTGCTCATCAGAGAAACCATCTGTGATTTTTTCCAGAAGTGACAGCGGCAGGGCCTTTGGGTCCGCTGTTCCATCACACAGAATGCGCTCCAGGTCCCCTGGTGTAATAATACTAGATCGGTGATCCATTTGCAGTTATATGCAAGGTACCCCTGAAAGAAGAGCAAGCACATCATTTGTCACTTGTTAAATCTTACGCGCCGTCCGTCCGGTTGCGGTTTCTACTAACTCCTTCGATCCAAATAAATAGACTCTATATAGATCCAAATCTAGACAAATCTAGTTCACTAATTTGGGTAGCAGAAGAAACACACAAATCAGCAGGAACTATGAAGCATAACAAATTTTATGAGGATGAGCCCATCTCAAGGAAATCTTGGTAATTACCTTGGCGAATCCGTGTGATGTAGTCGAACCAAACTTGAAGTAATCTGGACGATGGATCATCTGAGGGAGAAGACAGGGTAGGAGACTTCCAGGTCCATATGAGAGGTGAAGAGAAATGATATCTATAGCACGTACTGCCCTTAGTGTGTACTTACCTACCATGTGCTCGTCAGGGTCCAATAGCCATTGCTGTTGGATATTTCATAGGAAGCTTCCAGCCTCTACCCCACATGATTATTCTTCTCAGTCCACACACGTAGACCACACGCTGAACCGCGCAAAAGAAAAGTTGTCTTACTTTAACTAAAAGATAATCTCTTAAAAAAAGATAAAGCTATTTTCACCATTGTAGTGCATGTCTTCTCGTAGCTATATAATTTTCTAGTACTAAAAATCGATTTATCATTAATTGCTAGGAAGGTTAGCAAAAGATAATGCATATTGTACGCGTGCATTGCTTTCTCTAGATGATGTGGAGGGCTAAGAAAATGCTAGCTTTTCCTATCATTGTATATGTCCTTAGGGCATCTCTACCAGCCCCATTCGACCATTGGAATTGATCCATGTGGACGCCCAGATGGTGAATACCCGCTTCAGCGGTCCGACCTAAACGACCATGCGTGTCTGGGCCAACCTATTCCTGGCCCAAATATAAGCTTGGAATGCGTCTCCCTGAACGCGACGCGAGACGTAGACAACACGCATGTCCTCCCTCGTGTCCTCGCATTTGCGTAGGGGGGCGTCTGGCAGTGACCGGGTGCTTCACCTACTGCCATGGTCAGCACGCCATTGATGGCCAAGGCGAGCAAAGGCGACGGTCAAGATCTTTGAACCAAGGACGGCTCCCTAACCACCACGTCAGCGTTAATGGCCAAAGGCGGAGCGGTCCTTTTTATGCCGAGTGCGCGCATGGCCTAGCCTCCCCACGCCCTTGCCATTGCCATTTCAAACCCAGCTAGTCCCTCTCCACCGACGCCATGCCGAATTGGTGGAAGAAGACGATAAGGAATGACCATGAGGCCGGTGGTTCCTCGTCGGGCCGCCGCCATCGTCGTGATGCGCCTCCTTCTTCGACGTCGTCGCCGCCTCTACCAACTGTGTGGGGTTCTCGCGCGCTGCCCGGTAGCGTCCGCCTTGAGGACTTCGCCAGCGATGGCGGCAGCCCGTCTTTGGACGCGCTTCTAATGCGATGGACCATCTTCGTCGTCCTCCCAACACGAACATGCAGTATGTGCATGTCACGGAGTGCCAGTGCCGCTGGAAGAAGCGCCACCCCTAAGAGCACCATGATGTGTCTCTGCCAGCGGGGTGGCACCTAAACTAGGTGCGGGTCCTTGAGCACGGATGATGCATTGCTCAACTGGGAGATCGAACGCTGCCGACGTCAGCTGCCGACGCACCTCCGCAACGACCCCGCGTATGCGCGCCGTAATTTATGTGTCGTCTTCCATGGCTGGGAGCACGAGGCGAGGCGCCGCTCGTCCTACTTGGGTCAAGGTTGGTCGGCGCCGCTGGGGCCTCCTGACCCAAACAGATAGATGCCGAAATGCTCCCTCAATTGATTCATATTGCCTTTTTGGTGAACAACGTGTCAATATGCACAAATTTGCTTTTTGTTTCCCTATTTATATGGTCAAGATATGTGCATTGGTTTTGTCCCTTCAGATAAAATGATATGCTTGTCTAATTCATAACTTATCCTCAGGTGTTTTAATTCCTATTGCATCCTTGAAGCGGTTTACTCCAACTCGATGGCAGCAGTCCCTGACAGGATCAAACATACTAGCAGTTTGTGGCTTGACATCATGCGGAAGAAATATATGCAGCACAACAAAGTAGAAGCTATAGATCCACTAGAGGCTCTCAGCTGTAGAAGGCAATTCTTCGGGCTCGCCCTCTTATTCGCCTAGGCTCTAAACACCTGGTGGGAAATGGTAGGAACACAACTTTCTGGCTGGATAGATGGATCCATCAGATTCCGCTTGCGGAGAAGTATCCTGCTCTTTTCGCCATTTGTGATGATCTGGAGGTGCTGGTGGCCGCTGTGCTGAATGGGCAGCTGGGGTGACCCAGGTTTAGAAGAACCTTTGGACCGGCCGAACAAGAACAATGGATGGAACTGCACAATGATCTTGCCACGGTCAACCTCTCTGATGAGCCGGACTCGCTCTCTTGGATCTTGGAACCCTCGGGCTACTTCTCAACGGCCTTCCTCTACAAAGCCCTACAAGATGGTGCCGTGGTCTTTAGATTTAAGGGGTTTGGAAAGTTAGGATCCCTCTTAAGATTAGGCACTTCCTCTAGCAGTTGGCCAGGGGGCGGTTGCCTAGTGGTGATCAAGCCCAGAAGCGACAGGGTCCTGGGGATGGACTCTGTCCTTTTTGCCGGCAAGCCAAAGATCAGAATCACATTCTATTTAACTGCAACCTTGCTATCCTCTTTTGGGCCATGTTTTAAAGAAACTTTGGGTTGTGATTGGGCACCCACCTCGTCCCAATAGTTCTTTTCTCTCTTATAAGGCATCTCTGGCATTTCTAGACGCATGCTTTGGATTACTTTTGCGGCTATGGCTTGGTCCCTCTAGACCATTAGGAACAAGGCCCTGATTGAGGGCCGTTTTATTTCTTCTCCTGCGGATGGCTTATACAAAATTATGATTTTTTTTTGCAATTGTGGAGACCGCTCAGCAGAACCTTGGAGCGGGACGCAATCTCTTCCCTCATTGATGTTGTCAAGAGCAAGATCTCGACGCTTCGACAAGCCATGGAGTAGTTGGACTCCATCCAGATTCGTTCATTTTCTCCGGTGGTAGCGGAGAGTGGTCCTGTGCTTGTAGGTGTCGTCTACCCTCGTCGTGTTACAGTCTGAAGCTAATGTTGTTTGTGGCTTCGTTGTTCCCTGGCTAGGCTAGTGGTGTTGTGAGATGGCTAGGCTAGTGGTGTTGTGAGAACCTTACTGTGTTTGTCCTGGCGCAGCCAGTAATCGTTTATCTGTACTGTATCTTGTGTTGGTCCCTAGGGCTTTATTTATAAACCAGGTTATTTAATAAATAAGCCTTTTATCTAAAAAAAAAGCTTTCGGGCATCATTCTGGTCTTTGGCCAGCTCAGCACTCAGCCTACGTTCTGGACGTTTATGCGCTCATAGCCCAACAATAAGAAGAGAGCCCACTCCATCCTAAAGCCCGGACTGAAGAGAGGAAGGAATCCCCCCTTATAAGCTGGATGTGGCCTCCTCCCGTAGGCGAGGTGGGACTAAACCAAGCAGCCTCCACCGGTCAACAGGCCCCTAACATCCCATCTCCCTGAGAAGCCCCTCAGGAAAGCATGGCGATGCTGGCTCTGATACCAGATGTTAGCGTCCACTTGGCTAGCCCAGCACTCAGCCTACGTTCTGGACGTTCATGCGCTCACAGCCCAACAATAAGAAGAGAGCCCACTCCATCCTAAATCCCGGACTGAAGGGAGGAAGGAATCTCCCCCTTATAAGCTGGGTGTGGCCTCCTCCCGTAGGCGAGGTGGGACTAAACCAAGCAGCCTCCACCGGTCAACAGACCCCTAACATCCCATCTCCCTGAGAATCCCCTCGGGAAAGCATGGCAATGCTGGCTCTGATACCAGATGTTAGAGTCAACTTGGCCAGCCCAGCACTCAGCCTACGTTCTACGTTTATGCGCTCATAGCCCAACAATAAGAAGAGAGCCCACTCCATCCTAAAGCCCGGACTGAAGGGAGGAAGGAATCTCCCCCTTATAATCTAGGTGTTGCCTCCTCCTGTAGGCGAGGTGGGACTAAACCAAGCAGCCTCCACGGCCAACAGGCCCCTAACATCCCATCTCCCCGAGAAGCCCCTCGGAAAAGCATGGCGATGCTGGCTCTGATACTAGATGTTAGCGTCCACTTGGCCAGCCTAGCACTCAGCCTACGTTCTGGACGTTTATGCGCTCACAACCCAACAATAAGAAGAGAGCCCACTCCATCCTAAAGCCGGATGAGGGAGGAATCTCCCCATTTGGGTATGGCCTCCTCCCGTAGGCGAGGTGGGACTAAACCAAGCAGCCTCCACCGGTCAACAGGCCCCTAACATCCCATCTCCTTGAGAAGCCCCTCAGGAAAGCATGGCGATGCCGGCTCGGATACCAGATGTTAGCGTACAATTGGTCGACCTCGGACTCAACGTTACGGGCGGTCAGCTCCATGACCCAACAATAAGAAGAGAGCCCACTCCATCCTAAATCCGGATGAAGGAGGAAGGAATCTCCCTTATATTGGGTGTGGCCTCCTCCCGTAAGCGAGGTGGGACTAAACCAAGCGCCTCCACGGTCACAGCCCCTAACATCCCATCTCCGAGAAGCCCTCGGAAGCGTGGCGATCTTGGCTCTATCTGGGATGTTAGTGTCACTTGGCCAAAGACACTTTCGGACGTTACAGACATTTATGCGCTCACAGCCCAACAATAAGAAGATAACCCACTCCATCATAAAACTGGTGAAGGAAGGAAGAATCCCTTATAAAATTTGGGTGTGGCCTCTGGTCCTCCTAAAGTAGGCGGTGGAAAACCAAAAGTCACCGGTCAACAGGCCCATAACAGTGAAGGAGCTGAAGAGCCAAGTCGGGAAGCTAGAGGAGATGGTAAAGAGGAACCACAAGGACAAGGCGGTGCACGAGGCGGCTTCCAGAAAATTTGAGCAGACACGGAAGGTGCTCCTTGACGCTGAGGCCACGCACGCTTCAGCCACCAACGCCGTCGCGAGAAAGGACAAGGAGAAGAAGTGGCTGAAATTCTGATGCCAGTTCATGTGCCAGTACTTTCCATTTTATTGTGGGGAAGATGCCTGGAGCTCTTGCAAGTTTCACGTAAGGCTGCCGTGTTTAATAGGAGCTCTATTGTAGTGGAAGGTAAAGAATGTGAAATCTAGTTAGAGACTTTGATTAAACCATCCTGTAACAGTTATCTGAACTCGCGGAACATCTGGCACGATTTGTCTGGTCATATGCATATCTGTTGGATGAATCCTATCTATTCTGTTGTGCTGGGAAATTACTTTCTCCATGAAAATCTTACATTGACTCTTTTTGTTATTTTGCGAATAGATCTTACGTCGGCTAACAATTCATGAGTTGCTGATTTCTCACTTTCAAGATGATAAGCTTGCCTGCTAAGTGCTAGAAAATGTTTGTCACCTGTAGTTTAATGTACAATATCAACATCAGTTTGTCTGCAGTTATACAAAGTTCACTTATAACCATATAGGAAAGTCGAGTCAAATTTAGGGTCACGAACTATAATTTTTCTCTGTTTTTTTATGTTCATTATCTAAGGAACCCTGGTCATATATGGTTTCCCGGTAAAAATAACGCTGTTAAAATTTGGCCAGAAAAGATTATCTGACCCGGTCTCCTTATCCGGTCCAACCCCACCGGCCTGGCACGGCAGCACCAACTCCGAACCGAATCCACCTCCTCCTTTCCTCACCTCGACGTCCCCTCCTCAACACGCGTTCCCCACAAATTCCCCTCCGCAATCCCCAAATCGAAACCCAGAAGCGTCGTGCGAGTTCCTTCCCCTTCCCGATCGATTCGACCTGATCGTCCCCCGCCGGAGCCACCATGTGGGCCGCGTCGTGCCTGGCGTCCTGCTGCGCGGCGTGCGCGTGCGAGGCGTGCCGGACGGCCGTCGGCAGCATCGGCCGCCGCTCCGCCCGGATCGCATACTGCGGCCTCTTCGCGCTCTCCCTCCTCGCCTCATGGGTGCTCCGCGAGGTCGCCGCGCCCCTCCTCCAGTCCATCCCATGTACGAACGCCCAACCCTTCGTTCCTCCTCGCCCCCGATTAGACTTCGCGCGATTTGATTTTGACCGCGGGTGTTTTCCTTACCGATCGTGCGTGCCTGCAGGGATTAACCACTTCAGCAAGACGCCGGACCGCGAGTGGTTCGAGACCGACGCCGTGCTCAGGGTCAGCCTCGGTAACTTCCTATTCTTCACCATCCTCGCCGTCATCATGGCCGGCATCAAGGACCAGAAGGACCCGCGCGACAAGGTCCACCACGGCGGGTGGATGGCCAAGATCTTCTGCTGGGTCGTCATCGTATTCCTCATGTTCTTCGTGCCCAACGGCGTCGTCAGCTTCTACGGTGAGCCTCCCTTTTCATCTGTAGGATGCAGCTGTTGTTTGTGTATAATACTGCATGATATATCTATTGCACATGGTGAACATAATCGTGCTAGGATGACATTTGATAGACAGGTACCCTCTACTAATCGCCTAGATGATGAACAGGTTACGCACTTATAGAAAGAACAAAACCATAGGAGATACATGCACTAGAAAATGAGTGGAAAAGGATTGCTCCACTTCCTGAACCAAATAATAATATCAGACTTGATCGAAGAGATTAATGAATCTTTAGTTACTACTCCCTCTGTTCCACAATATACTGTGGTACACCTGTTCTGAGTTATGAAGACATAAACTAGGTTTTCCAGAAATTATGGCATACCTTGAGACGCACGTGGCTGGAGTGGCGTATTCTAGATAAAATTAAAGAATCATTGATAAACGTATATGATAATTAGTCTCAGTGTTGGCCAGATTTCTATCAAATTAGGAAATCATGAAATAAGGCACTGCTGCATCTATGTGCATCTGAAGGATGTTTCTACTTCCACATCCTTCACTTTGCTAGATATGAGCCAATTACATTTTGGTTTAACATTTGCTCCCTCTACTAGTTCATAGTATATGTATGCCTGCTTTTTATTTGGTATAAATGGAACTTGAATGGCGAAACCTTCACATTTTGGAAAATTATTTTCTTTGTAAAATGATATTGGTTTGCTGGTTTATAGTTCAATTTAGCTGTTGTCTTTCCTTTCTCGATAGTTCCCTAAGGATCAGACTAGTGATACTGATACTCTTTGCTGTTCCTTGATGATTTATACCGTCAATGTATTTTAGACTATTGTTAGATATGTGACATATGCTATTTGGATTTATTGAAACTTCATGTTCATCATTACGAAGTTGGTGATGCTTACTCTAGTTATATATTTTTGCAGAATCGATATCCAAGTTTGGATCTGGACTGTTCCTTCTTGTTCAGGTTGTTCTTTTGTTGGACTTCGTGCATGGGTGGAATGAGAACTGGGTCGCTAAGGATGAACAGTTCTGGTCAGTAGTTTGTCTTTGCACTTATTTTAGCTGGGCTTCCATTAGTATGTAAGAGCGTTTTTTGTTCACTGAAAATATGTTTTTTATTTATTTCATCTTCATCACTGCAGGTACATGGCTCTGTTAGTTGTTTCGGTTGTTTGTTACATTGCAACATTCTCTTTCTCGGGCCTACTCTTTCATTGGTTCACTCCATCAGGACAGGACTGCGGACTCAATATGTTCTTCATCGTCTCCACATTGATTCTTGTGTTTGTATTCGCCATTGTTGCGCTGCACCCAAAGGTATTCTATTGTCAGGTCTCGTAACTTGGTTGTTTTAGTGTTTGCTTGATCCAGACTTTTCTTGTGGTTATACCATGAAAAGTTCACATGATGTGTGTTTGTGCATTGTGTTAATTGCCATTAAAATTTGTCTTGGACTTAGCTTATTGCTGTGACGCAAGTTATTGATGCTATTTCATCTGCCCTGGATTAATTCTTTGCTGTATTGAAGATGAATTTTGGTTTTATGATTTTGGCAGATCAATGGAAGCCTCTTGCCTGCATCAGTTATCGGCCTCTACTGCACGTACCTGTGCTACAGCGGACTCTCAAGTGAGCCAAGGGACTACGAGTGCAACGGGCTTCACAACCACTCCAAAGCAATGTCAACTGGTAGCCTTACGTTGGGATTGTGCACCACCATCCTTTCTGTGGTCTATTCCGCTGTTCGTGCTGGCTCTTCCGCAACTGTTCTCTCAGCACCAGACTCACCACGTGCCGGTTAGACCGCCTTCCCTGGCTACTAAACTTATTATGTAGTGTGTGTTGCTAAATTCGTTGGCATTTCTTCAGGTGCCGACAAGCCACTGCTCCCCTTCAGCAAGGCTGACGAGGAGGAAACCAAGGACGTGGCAAAGCCAGTGACGTATTCCTACTCTTTCTTCCACCTCATTTTCTCCCTGGCAAGCATGTACTCTGCGATGCTCTTGACTGGCTGGTCGACCTCAGTTGGCGAGAGCGGGAAGCTTGTTGATGTCGGGTGGCCATCTGTCTGGGTCAGGTTGGCAACCCAGTGGGCAACGGCTGGTCTGTTCATCTGGTCTCTCGTCGCTCCGATCCTGTTCCCCGATAGGGAATTCTAGGTCGACCTCTTTACCTGCTAAGGGTGACATCATCTACTTGGCGCACCCATGTATCGAACGTGTCGGCTGTGATAGCTAAGGTGACTATATGTATTTGGTATGTGATCTTGTGTGAGCAAACCCATGGCAAGGAGCAGGTGTTTGTGTAAAACGTTGTCAAGAGTCGGGTCTACATAATCTGTGACATCAGGCATTGTGCCAGTATTTGAACATTGGAGAAACGATCTTTGATTGTATATATATCGAAGTTGGTTTTACTTGAGAAGGGTGTATCATGAACTAAGCCATTTAAACTTACAATGGTGTTAGTACATGATTTCATCAATTCAAACTGACAGTGTCTCAATTCAAACTGACAGTGTCTTCTTTAACCGTACTTTTTTCTTAACTGTTGGTTACTGCAGTGTTTTTTTTTTGAAAGGATAATGGGGTCTAGAAAGACCCTGATGCAGCATACATTAATTAAGCGGTGGGTACAAACTTACACATAGGCCCATAAACATTTCGAAGGGCTGTGTTTTTACAAAGAGAACCCCGGGAAAGAAGATAAAAGAGCAATCAGATCCCTGTTCTCCTCCACTCGGCGAGTCTCGGCCACCCACCCGCCGGGGCGAACCACTTGGCCCGAGGCGCGGGCGCCGATCTTGGCTTCGAGGAGCCTCCTTCTTGGAGGTTGAGAGGGCGCATCGTGCGTCCGGAAGGCCATCAAAGCGGCCAAAGATCGCGAGGCATTCTTGCGTCGCGTGATGTCTTCGATATTGCTGCAAGCTTGGTTCGATGCACGCCACGGTCACCACGCTTTCTCCGCCGCCGCCCGGCCAAGGCCGATGAACCCGCGGTGACGACCCGCGCAAACCGACCTTATGGAGGAAGCCGAAGATGAAAAAAGCCACGCATCCGTCTCCGTCCATCGGGCAGCCTAGTGGTCTTCATCTCTAGCCAAGCGGGTTCGGGCGAGCGAGCCCCGTCAAGCCACGCCGCCATTGACTCCAGCGACCAGCGCCATCCTCCTCCCTCCGCCGCCGCCAAGGCCGGCCGGAGGAAGAACACGCCACCAAATCGCCAGATCCAAGCTGCGTGAAGCACTTATTAGTGAGGCCTCGCCGTAGTCGAGCCGAAGCAAGCTCCCGCTCGGGGTGGCGAACCTAAATAGACGGCCACCCGTCGCGTGCAAGCCTTGGGGGCGGCAGACGGCATCTCGCCAAACACCACATGGGCAAACAGAAAACCTAAACCTAAACCTCGACTCCTACAGAGAGCCCGGAACCCCTAGACTACATGCGCCGGAGCCCTCCTCCACCTCCTCGGCCACGCCAAGCGAGTTCAACTGGAGGCCGGCGCCCTCGAGAAGGCTCGGGAGAACTGTAGCAGGGGGAGGGGAGAGGGGAAAGCAGAACTGGTCTCCTCCACTACTGCAGTGTTAAATATGTGCTAAGTTCATGTATTTTAACTGCTAAGAAACCATGAACTGCAGTGTTAAATATGTGCTAAGTTCATGGTTTCTTGAGCAGTTAAAATACATACTCGCTGCTGCTATAATGCAACTCGATAGCAAAATGTTAATCATATATTGATTGATACAATATACAAGAGCTAAAATGAAGAAATATTTCTACCTGACTAGTAAGTACTCATCACAGTATAATGCACGGCCAGTTCAAATATTATCACAGCCTTCTGTGCGTCCTAATGAAGTTGGTTGTAATCAGAGAAACCACCGAGCCACACGCATACGACGCCGCGGCGAGCACGGCGGCAGACACCAGCAGGACGGCCTTCCACTGCCTCGTCGCCGCCAGGACGGCCGCTGCCGCCGCCACTGCGGCGAGGACGACGAAGGCGTTCTTCAAGGCGGTGTACTTGTGGACGGTTTCCCTGCAGCCCTTGCAGTGCACGACGTGCCTGAAGTACCTGTTGGTCGGGTTGGGCGCGTGCTGCGTGCCGATGCCGCCCTTGGCCGGGAACGACGCCGAGATCCCGGCGACGGCCCCCGCCGGCGCCTGCTCCACGACGGCCGGCAACGTCGGCGTCTTGAGCGTGCTGTGCCCAAAGTAGTACGGCATGCCGTGCCCCGCCCTGTCCATCCACCGCCGGTACTCCGCCACCCAGGTATCCGACGACCGGAGGTTGAGGTAGAGCTCCTTGGTGGGCACCTTCTCCTTCATGAGCACCTCGTTCTGGGACGACAGGAACCCCATGTCCTGCTCGAACACCTTGGAAGCGTTCTGGTGCAGGTACCAGCTGGGCACGATCTTGGTGAGCGGCGAGCTGGCCGTGGACCCGAACCTGACGAGCAGCATCGCCTTCCCCTGCCCCGCCGGCCGGCACAGGAAGTGCGCCGAGAAGCACTGCTCCTTGCCGTCCTTGTCCGTGTACTCGAGCGTGTTGGTGAGCACGCAGGGGGCCTCGAACCGGAGCGCGTTGCGGAGGTGCGGGGACCGCTCGCGCCACCAGTGGCCCGCGAAGCCCCGCGCCGTGCGCTCGGCGACGTCGAAGGCGAGCGGCTGCGCGTCCTCCCGCTTGGCCGTCCAGTCGGTGCGGTCGTGGGAGATGGGCACGTGCGCCGGGTCCATGAGGTTCTCGAGCAGGATGGAGTGGTCGTAGGGGAGCTCGTGGACCGTGGAGAGGTCCGTGAACCCCGGGCGCGCGTACGGCTCGAAGAAGGGCAGCTTCTTGCCGTCCGGCGGCTGCGACGGCGACATCCACACCCACACCACGCCCTGCGAGTCCCGCACCTCGTAGTTGCGCGCGCACGCGTTCCGCGGGATCTTGGCGCCCTCGGGCAGCTGCAGCACACACCATGAATTTTTGATTTTTTATCATGGCTGCTCCATGGATGAAATTAATCAAATGAAGCGCGGGATGGTGAGGAGACCTGTGGGATCTTGACGCACTTGCCCTGCCCGTCGAACTGCCACCCGTGGTAGAGGCACTCCAGCTTGCCGTCGACCAGCTGCCCTTCAGACAGCTTCGCTAACCTGACGATCGACCATGTTTTGATCATGTGAGCAACCAGCTATGTCATTCATATGCAAGCTTAGTTACTGATCATGAAGGGTTAATCTGCTCGACTGAAGAAGAATTTAAAAAAATTGATGCACGAATTGGGTTAATTCAGTTCTGAAGCGAGATGAATGAATACTGTACACTTGTCAAGACTGAAACATGCAGTGCCCACACTGACAGACAGGATCACTGACAGACGGAAGGCTCAGAAAATGATCAAGGATTTTCAGATCAGGGAGAGAGTCGACGGCAGGCAGGCAGGCACCTGTGCGGGCATCGGTCCTCGTGGCAGCGGAGCACGCCGTCGGCGTCGCGGTAGAGCACGAGCTGCCGGTCGAAGACGGTGAGCGGGAGCGCCGCGTCGTCGGGGACCTCCTTGGTCAGGTACAGCGGGTACCACTCCTCCTGCCAGTCGTACTTGGCAGCCCCGTCCGCCGCCGCCTCGCCCCCTTCCTTGGGCAGAAGCACGCCGTCGGCCTCCTGCGTGCCTGTCTCTCCCTCCACCACCGCCGCCCAGCACCTCCCTGGTCGCCGCCGCCGCTGCCTCCTGCTGTCGGTGCCAACACTCTGCCATCGGACGCCACGTGCTGCCGCTGCCGGAGAGCTCTTGACGCGTTGAGCCGCGGCGGCGGAGATCGGGGGGAGGGAGGGGCGTGACAGTGTGGTGGGCGGAGGAGGCGTCATGTCTGCTGGTTTGGTTGGCGCACAGAGCTCGCTCGCCCGCCCGCTCGATGACCAGGATAAAAATCTGGCGGATCGAGCCGAGCGTGCATGGGACACACGTCACGGCTCTTCCTTCCCGCTACGTTCCACGCGAGACTTCCTGGTTCCGGCCTGCGTCCTTGTCGTGCGACCGGCGAGTTCACCCACGGGCACGGGACACGTCCTGGACGAATTCAGACGTTCTGCAGTGCAGCATGTACAGACAAGTTTGGAAAGTAGAAATCCCTATCAAAATGAGAATTTACCTTTGGTACACATTGGTCAGAGACGCGATTTTAACAATTTTTTTGAAACAACCAGGAGCACTGGCTATTCATCAAATAGAAGAGGGGGAAAACCCAAACGCTAACTGTACAAGGGGCATGGTCAAATTAAGGTGGGAACATACTGAAACCACACGAAAAGAAAAAAGACGGAAAGAACCTAGTCTGTGGCGATGGAAGCGACCTCAACATAAGTTAGACGTTTTCCGATGAAGATCATGTGATTCCTTTTCTTCTAAGCATTCCACCAAATGTACAGAAGACGACCATTGAGTCACCGTTGCTCTTTTTGGGCTTTTCCAAAATTAAATTGTCCCACGGTTCAGAAATGGAGGGGAAGTTATGTCCATTGCTCCCAGTTACGTCATTTTCCTAGCTCTGGGTAGTGTTCCAGACCGTCTAAGTGAAAGGGCACTCCTTCCATATGTGGGCAGCCATTTCGGGAGCGCTTCGGCAGAGCATGCATGTGGGGTCGTGGGGCCACCTTCTGATGGCTAGCATGTCTGTAGTGAGTAATTTTCCATGCAGGGTCAACCGGGAGAAAAGTTTGCATTTCGTCTCAGCGTGCGTGTTCTACATTTTCTAGGCCTTGAATCGAAATTGTGCATGATAAGTGGAGCCAACACTATCGGATCATTCCACGGTCAAGGTCCATGTAATGGAGTCTCGTTGTTGAGGGGTCATCAAGGTTTCTTGGAGGATGTCCCAGATCTACAAGTACTGAACAAGTTTGGTAGGGGTATTGAGCCTCGCAATAGAGCGGATCTAGTTGTGAATTTAACAAATGATAACCTCCTTACAAGAAAGTAATGAACAAGTTGGGAGGAGGCCACATCTAATGCAAGGAGATAGACTCAAACAACAACAAAATCAAGCAGAATAAAATAGAACTCAAGATAGGCACTAGTTCAATCAGATAGGATGGAGGTAAGTGAGCCAGATATCAACGTTCATACGCTGCTCTATCGTCAGCCGAGCACGCCAAAAGCTGGTGTCGCCGTGGCAGTTCTTTCTCACCAGAGAAAGGGAGGGAGCCAAGGCATTGAAGACACACCCATTCATGTTTTTACATAGGTTCCAAAGGCATAGCAGGTGCAATATCGACGAAATAGGAGTCGAAGCAGACAAGGGGAGGGGACAACGGTCAAAAAATTGAGCGACGAGTGTCTCATCCATGCGGTCGCCGAGCGTATCCCATACCCGGCGAGCAAACGGCCATCCAAACATGATGTGAGCGGAAGTTTCTAGGGGGCATAACAGATGGGGCACCCACTCTCCTCTCGTGCGCATAATGTTCTTGTGCAGCACGTTGGCACGACCTTGAATGTGGTCTTGCTTTGAGAGTCACACGAAAATTTTCACCTTGGAAGGGGCATGACTTCTCCAAACAAAATCACAATGCTGGTAGAGCTTGCCAACAAAGGTACGGGGCGGATACGAGGTGGAGTTCTAGAGTTCTCCACGCACGCCGCGACATAGGGGGGAGATCCACTAGTAGGAAAAGACCTAGTGGCGGCGTTCGAAAAATCAGGTTTATGGCGTTGATCCCGCACACCACTAATCTCACGTCACTAGTAGGTCGTAGTGATGGCATCTCCACCGAATACCACCAGTAGTGTATCTAGTGGTAGCGTTTACTGTAAGTGCCACCACAAGCGCCACCATTACATATATATTTGTGGCATTCCTATTAATTTGAGCGCCACAAGCGACTTTTCAAAATTTTAAAAAAATCTGGTGCATCCAATTGAATATTCACAACACAGCAAAATATATTCATAGAAATGGCGCAATATAACATCACAAAATGCATTATCACATAACAAGCGGTTCAACACAGTTCAACACAAATTATTAACAAGTGGTTCAACACAACTTGCATCTACATTAACAAACCATCATAAGGAACTATTTAGTCATCACGAAATATGATGTCAATGACGAACATTATCTCAACGTTAAGGCGTGAAGTGGTCCCGCCAGTAAGGAGAATGGCTTGCCCAACTTGTATATAATCATGATGAGTTTCAACAAAGTTCTTCCACTCCGGGATGTTGAAGATGATGCGGCCATCACTCACTGTATTATACGAAATGACGCTCACGGCCCTTGCTGCTCCAAGACGTATTTCAGCCACGCCTTCTTCAAAAATTTGAAGAGAAAAACTCATCCTCGATGGTAGTTTCTAATTAAGATGCAGAAGTTAGATATCTTATAACTATCATACAATAATACAAATACAATATAAACTAAAGAAAGAATGATAAGTGGAAACATACCGTATCATGTAGCTGAATATGCGTCCTGGTCAAGCGAGTGACAAGTGCTAAGCCGATGTAGGAATTTTTAAAAAAATGTTGTGGACGAGATAGCGCTCTTCACTTTGGGTAAGCTTCCATCTCTGAACAACAATTGTATAATTCAATGGTTCTTCTTGCTCCTCATCCTCGTCCTTCTCATCGCCCTCATCCTCGCCATCGCCCTTATCCTCATCGCCCATATCCTCATCGCCCTCATCCTCCTCGTAAATAAAATTCAATAAATTTAAATGGGAAAAATTATACATACCAATGAACGCTCAAATCGACCCCGTATGAGACGGACACTAAATAGCGAGCTTGACTTTGTTCGTCGCTATAGTTCATAAAACAAAGTTGACACAATGCCATGTCCTACAAGGAAAATGTAATTATTTTGTAGATGCATCATGCATGTCTCACATTGCCATATCTAATATAAATCACTCGTTAATTAATCACAAGGTTCGCTAAGATAAAAAAGAGCCTCATATTTGCAATGGACGTAAAAGGATTTTAGGGATAGAGTGAGTGAGCCAAGTAGGATCCATAAATTATTTATTTGTACATATCATAAGGCTCACTTACACCACCCTCAACATTGCATCTCACATTGTAACCATCAGCCTTACGGAAGTATAAAACCATAATCAACCTAAAAGTAGGGCCTCATATTTACATTGGAGGCAAAATAATTACTGAAATGGGGTAAGTGAGCCAAGTAGGATGTATAAATTATTTATTTGTGCATATCACAAGTCTCGCTCACACCAACCCCGATATTGCATCTTCACATTGTAAGAAGTACAAAACCAAAATCAACCTAAAAGTAGGACCTCATATTTGTATTAGACGCAAAATAATTACAAAGACAGAGTGAGTGAGCCAAGTAGGATGCACATGTTATTTATTTGTGCATATCACAAGGCTCACTCACACCACCCACGATATTGCATCCTCATATTTTAATCGTCGACCAAAAATCACTGATTTTCTACATTACACAAGAATCATTTATCTAGGTTTTGTACCCTACTTAATTTTCTACCCCTAAAATCATGTACATTTGCTACTATATACTAAATCTACACTAAACTATCTAAAATCATCTAAACGCTAAAAAAAATAAAAAGGAGGGAGAGAGGGGCTCACCGGCGCTCGACGGGGACGAGGCGACGGGTGGAGGAGCGGATGCGGTGGAGGCGACGAGGACAAGGCGACGGGGAAGAGGCGGTGGGTGGAGGAGAGGATGCGATGGAGGCGAGGGCGACAACAGCCGATGCGGTGGATGCGGGGTGCGGCGAGGGCTGACGCGGTTGGGAAGAGGGAGGGGAGGCCGAGGAAGAGGGAGAGTGGGTGAGCGAATGAGCGGAAGATGCGGGTCGGGGCGACGCATGTAGTTTTCCCCTCCTATAGCTATAATAGCAATGACGTTTTGTTCCATCGGACGCCACTAGAAATGTAGGCATTGGTGGCGTTTACAAAGTCTGAATGCCACCCTTAAATTTGACCCGGTTCCACCTGTGAGTCCGTTTTAGTAGTGGCGTCCATGGAACGTTGAATGTCACCGATAAGCTCTAGTAGTAGCATTTGGTATATTTAAGATGCCACTATATATTGGCTATTAGCAACGGCGTGTTTTTTATAGGACACGCCACTGAAAAATTACTGTTATAAGGGTTTTCATATAAGTGATGTTGGAGGAGACCTGGGCTATACGCTGCAGGGCCGTGTTGGAGGAGAGACGTGGGAGCTCGAAAGCGTAAATACCCACGGAGAATACATGCTGCACCGTGGCCTCTCGATCAACATAGCGAGAGAACAACTCGGGCGTAGTCACGACGAGCGCGTCGGGGGAGAAAAACTGGAAGTCCTCGGTTAGAAGTTGCAAAAGTGGAGAAAAAAGACCCCTTCGTGCTCCTCGCCCGAGGGCGACGGGAGCACCCCCACCCTCCCCAGCGCCCAGCCCCCCTCCCCACCTCCTCCCCTCTGCCGCCGCTAGAGCGGGCCGTCGAAAAGTCCTGGGCGCCGGCAGCGGACTGACCTTCCCCGTCATGAGGCGAGAGATCGGCTCTCTCGGCGGTGCACCATGGCGGCGCTGGAGGTCGGGCGACGGGGGCTGGTCCTGGCGGAGTAGAGCGGCGCGGCGACACCCCGTTCTCTCTCGGCGACGGGACGGCTCAGGCGCTGCCTCCTCTCTCTCTCGGCGACGGGGCAGCTCAGGCACGAGCTCTAGGCGTGGGCTCTTGGCCCGAGTTCTGGCGGAGGCCACGACGCTGGGCTGGCGTAGCGGAGGAAGGGCTGCTCGGAGTGCAGGGGATCGACGGCGGCGGCGGATTGGTTGCAGCAAAGACGGCGGGAGCGGAGGGGCTGATCTGGTCCGATCTGGCCGGCGGTGGCGGGCTGATCTGGCCTGTTCAGCCCTATCTGCCGCTGGCCAGGTCCGGACGGCTCTCACGGTGAGTGATGGAGGGAAGTTCCCCTCCCCCAAGCCGCCCGTTCCTCGATGCCTTCATGCCCGTGAGCCCTACCCGATCTTCTCGTCGGCGATGCGATGTGGCGCTGGTCGGAGCTTTGGCTAGAGCTCGAGGATGCCGGGGTGGCAGCCCCGGAAGGTGGATTGCGCGGGCATCTCTTCGGCGAGCGTCGTGGCAGTGGTGGTGGTTTCTCCCCTTGGTCATGTGGATGGCGAGGAGAGGGCGATGGGAGGCTTAGGTGTTGGCGGCGCTTCGGCTTCGGCAATCCCAGATCGCGTGTCGGCAGCCTATCTTGGGGACAACGAGCGTGGCGGACGCCGGGGAGCGTTCGAAGGTTTTTCCGGGCGAAAGCTCTGTGCCTCGGCACCATCGGCGGCGATGCCTGCGGGTATCGTTACCTTCTTGGGGGCGCCGATGTGGCTACCTTCCGCGCGACAGGGCTCCGGGTGAAAACCCTTGACCTTTGGTCTCGGCGACGGCGGCGCGGTGTGTCGTGACCCTCTTGGGGGCGTCATTGTGGAGTCCCGGGTCTCCCCGGTATCAGCTCATTATCCTTGGTGGCAAGTTTAGGTTACCGCGTTTTTCTTGTTTATTTTGATCTGCATTGTTAATGGGACCTCCCCTCCACCTTGTATATGTTCGGCCGATGTGGCTTTATTTATAAAGCGGGGCGAAAGCCTAGTTCGAGAGAGACGACGAGCGCGTCGTCAGGGAGCCAACAGTTAAGACAGAAGGATGCACGGTGGCCATCTCCAAACTGCATCAGTGAGATATCGCGATACATGGGGAGGAGGGAGCCCTCCCCATTGGGAGCCATAGAGCGCCCCCGAAGGCCCCACAAGGTTAATTGAAGCGCTAGCGAGGCTACGCCAGACTCAGCGCGACCAACATTCATCAACGATGGTGTGTAGGCACAGGAGTAGCTTCATTTGGAGACACGCGTTCTGGTCCGGAAGGGAGCGAACACCCAAGCCGCCCTCGTCTTTAGAGCGGCAACCGTGATCCCACACATTTTATAGAGATTGTGCTACACGAACCAGAGGAAATGCATATATATAACTCATTTGATAGAATACTTGCTCACGGACATACGTGCACGGTCGACTCGATGTATTGGAGGTGGGGAGAAGTGGATATGGAAGGATCTGTCCGTCGTTGTTTTTCGCGTCGCCGCCGACGATATTAGGGGAGAGTAAGACGAGAGTGAGTGAGACGAAGGAGTGGACAGTGAGCGAATTTTGGTGGGTGTTCCTGAAGCGGCACGCGTCTTGCACAGGGAAAGGCCCCAAGAGCATCTCTAACATGCACGTTATATAGGCCGCGCGCTATATAAATCGCTGATTTGCAGCGCGCGGGGCGGAATCGCTCCTCCAGCAGGCGCAGCAAACAGCGCGACGCTGTAAAAATTTGGGGCGCACGGCTTTTTGCATAATCTTATGCGCTAAACTTTGGGCACCGGCTACGGCGTGCGTCATCGCTCCACGCACGCGCGAAGAAACCCCGCGCTGAAACTTCCCCCGCGCCTCGGCGCTCCACCACCCAATCCCTCGCCTCCGCGTGGCCGCCGGCGCAATCCCGGCGATGGACGGGCCCTCCGGCACCCTACCGACCCCTCCCTACTTTTTTCCACCCACCGCCCGAAGCCGCCTCGCGCCGCCATTTACGCGCCAAACCCTAGCGGGCGCCGACGCCAACAACAATCACCATTGCCGGTGTTTTCTTCGCCCGCCAGCGACGCCAAGACACAGCCGCCGCCCAAGAAGTTCTGGCAAGGCACGACCGCCGCCGAGGAAGAAGGCGCCATTGTCCAAACGCCCGTACGGAACCGTGGACGCCGCCTCCGTCGAGCCGTCGAAGAAAGTGAAGGCGATCGTGACCCGCCGCGCGTAGCCTCCACCGACGAACCAGCCGCCGCCGGTGCCTCCGTCCGGCGACCCATCCGGCGCACATCCGGTGTATGAGGAAATGCCAAAGAGGTAAAAACACTTCTTTTAATCCAAATTTTAGTTTAGATGCATACATAGTCGGAGAATAATGAATTTCATTGCAATGTAGAGTCGATGATGACTCTTTCATGGAGGCAATGAATGTTGGATCTTCATTTATGCATGATGAAACCGTTGAGGGATGGGAGGAATATGAGGACATCGATGATGAGGAAGGAGAAGGGTTGATTGAACCTCGCCATCTCGGTCGGTCGGTGAACTACACCATAGCGGAGGACAAGTTGCTTTGCAAGACATGGTTAACAATTGGAATGGATCCAACAACCGGTACCGATCAAACAAGAGACACATATTGGATGAGGATGAAGGATTACTTCGACGCCCACAACACAAGTGGGAACGAGCGAACCATGCGTTCGCTTTGGTCTTGTTGGTCCGGCATCAACACCAATTGCCAAAAATGGGCGGACGTGCAAGCCAACGTTAATGTCATTAACCCAAGTGGCACAAATGAGAATGATAGGGTAAGCAATTCTACTACTATGTTGACCATATGTCTCATATGTGAAGGATACGGTTGTAGTTCATATAGCTCATCTATTCTCTTTTGCTTCCTTTGTAGAACTCTATGGCTCAAGGATTTTATAGGGATGTGGGAAACAAGAACAAGAAAGGCAACAAGATTCTTGGCAAGCCATTCACCTTGCATCATTGCTATGAAGTGCTAGAGAATGAACAAAAGTGGAAGACCCGTGGGAAGTTGGATGCGGAAACTATGGCGGCCAATGCAACCGTTGATGCAACAATCATCGATGATGATGATGATTCAAGTGACGAAGCCAAGAAGAGAAGCTCCACTCCTTACTCGGTCAACAATGGGCGGAGGAATGTGCTTGATAGGAAGGCCGCCAAAGATATAAAGGGAAAGAAGGCCGGAGATGATGATATTGCCATTGCTATGGAAAGGATTGCAAATGCAAGGTTGCAAGCAAATAAAGGTAGGAAGTTGGAAGAAACTTGGAGAAAGAGGCTATGGATGCTATGGAGGCTCGGAGAGCCACTTTGGAGGATAAGCTTGCCGCCAACGAGGATAGGAAGTTGGATTTGGAGGAGAAGAGGCAAGCCAACGAGGAGAATCTACGCCTAGTGGAGGAGGAGAGGAAGCTTTTTTTGATGGATACTTCCCACATGGAAGAGAGGAAAAAGGAGTACATCAACCTTGCTCGCGACGAAGTGTTGGCCAAGAAGAGATTGTTGATAGCCAATATAAACACAACCACGACCGGCATGTTTGGAGGAAGCATGCCCATGTTTGGAGGAGGAATGGGAGGCATGCCCATGTCCGCCATGGGAGGCATGGCCGACATGGGAAGCATGCCCATGCCCGCCATGGGAGGCTTTGGAGGCATGGCCGGCATGGGAGGACTAAGCTATGGAGGAGTCTTCGGAGGGACTACGGGAGGCTCGGTGAGTGGTGTGTATGGGACTATGGGAGCACCACTGGGATGATTCATGACCTCCATGAATTCTACTATTCCTCCTTCAACCCAAGATGACGAGGAAGGAGAAGCAAAAGAAGGTGATGACTTGGAAAATGCGGAAGTGTGAGATGCATTTGTGATATGCAATTTGTGTGTTGCACTTTGTGTCCAGTTGAACCATATATTGTGTGTCGTTGTTGAACTACGTCGTGTTATGTGTCGTTCTTGAACTATGTGATGTGTGTTGCACTTTGTGTCCATTTGAACTATGATAGATCATTTGTTTCATGATTTATATGTGAGTGTTTGATCTTGTTGAATGCATAGTAGTGTAGAAAGTTGTTTTCGGCGCCCGCGCGGGCTGTATTTTGGAGCGCCCAGCGGAGGAGCTTTTTTACCGCGCCAACGCGCGCTGCAAAATAGAGCATCCAATGGGGCAAATTTTAGCGCAGCGCGCTATCCTTTTACAGTACGGCGAAAGCGAGATTTAGCGTGCCAAAATATAGTGTGCCTGTTGGGTCTGCCTCTGGGAAAACTTACGATTCAGCCATTCCGCTGGGCCTAGGCATGGAGTGCTTTAACCTGTAGTAGTGCTTTAACACGCGCGGGCCATAACACCGATCAACCGGTTTTTGGCTCCCCATGGACTTGTTTTCAGAGCGTGCAGTCTACCAATCACGCTCCTACCAGTTGCCGTGGCACCGACACAGCTAGCATGGAACTGCTATGGCGATCATGCAAAGAAAACCACCATTTTACATGGAGCCAAACCCTCTTCCCATTGCCACCATATGCTCCTAACTGCTTCAGAATTTTCAACACACCATTTCTACATGATCGGCAGGTAACGGACCTTGCCAACTCCTCTACAATGGCGTCCACCGTGCCATGCTCCGCCGGCCTCGTCGCCCTCGCGTCTCAGCTGCCACGACACCACAGCTGCAGGTTCCAGCAGCGTGAGCGGCCGGGCAGCCTCGTTTCATCAGGCAATCAATGAAACCATCTCTTGTGTTGGACATTCTCTCTCGGTTGCCCTGCTTATTATGAGCTGGTCTTTCTGACGGACGAGTAATTTACTGTAGCTAGAAGAAGAGATGATGGCCAGATTAGAGCTAAGAAGACTGGGGTTAGCACGGACGGCTGGGCAGGACAGCATGAAGCCCCGGTTGCAGTGGTCACCGGGGCGTCGAGAGGGATCGGCAGAGCCATAGCTGTGGCTCTTGGCAAGGCAGGGTGCAAGGTAAGTAATAGTGTAATACTGCATACTATGTTAGGATTATCAGCAGTCGATAAAGAAACCTTATTACCAATCTCCGAATAAACAAGTAAAACGTAAACTTGGTATTTTGTTTATGCAAGGTAGTTGTGAACTATGCCAAGTCAGGTATGGGAGCTGAAGAAGTGTGCAGAGAGGTGAGTAAAACTGCTACTTCCTCTAGCTAGCTGACCTTACAGTTGCACCTAAAACATCTACACATGTCGATCCATTTCTTGCCATGCTTGTTTCCCTTGTGCGAAAACACACACATATTGTGGTACGATCCGTTCCGTTCAGATTGAGGAGTACGGCGGACAGCCATCTCTTTCTCGGCCGACGTCTCTATGGAAGCCGAGGTCGAATCCATGATGAGAGCGGTGAGTTGTTATTACTCTAGGTAATATATACTCGTAGAAAAGAATTTTATGAATGTATGTTGTGATCGATATCCGATGTTGCATGCCACAGGCAATCGATACTTGGGGAACTCTGGACGTTCTGGTGAACAATGCAGGTTCTGCTGATTTTAATCTCTCTGGCATGCACAATTAGTTACGAGTAACCTAGTTCAGTTGGCACTTGTGTCAGTCTTGACAGTGGGGTGGTTTTGATGGTTTCTTGATGAGCAGGAATCACACGAGACGCGCTGCTGATGCGCATGAAGCGGGCGCAATGGCAGGAAGTGGTCGACGTGAACCTCACCGGCGTCTACCTCTGTGCCCAGGTGAGATCTTCTCTTGGCGTCGGTAACCGGCAATCCGGCACCATATATGCTAAGTTTTCGTTATCCCGTTTCAGGCAGCGGCGGCTATAATGATGAAGAAGAAAAGGTACAGAGAGACCTATGCCATTTTTTCAAACGATTTTATTTTGTACTATGAACAAATGCTGCAACAGTTTTTGACTGGTCGATTCGCCCCCAGGGAAGGATCATCAACATAGCGTCGGTTGCAGGGATCATCGGCAACATTGGACAGGCCAACTACTGCGCTGCCAAGGCCGGGTGATCGGACTGACCAAGGCCATGGCCAGGAATACGGTAGCAGAAACATAAATGCAAGTAGTAGCAGCCATGTCATTTTATTCATGGCCAACCAAGAACAAACAAACACACACCTTAAACTGTCAAACTTGCTGCATGTTTGACTAATTTCCAGTGAACGCGGTTGCGCCGGGCTGGGTCGCGTCCGACATGACCGCGAAGCTAGGCGACGACATCGAGAGGAAGGCGCTCGAGACGATACCATTAGGTAGCTCCAGCTACTACACACTGCAGTCATTACTTTGCTCTGAATTTTGGTTTGGTTTCACGAGTACTTGTTCTGTGCTGCGGCTCCTTCTGATGGATGTTCCAGGACGGTTCGGCAAGCCAGAAGAGGTCGCTGGCCTGGTGGAGTTCCTGGCCGTTCATCCGGCTGCAAGCTACGTGACCGGGCAGGCGAGTTGAAAAGGGTTTCAGATATGTTGATCGTGTAATTCGTATGCATGTGTCGACATAGTTTTGGATTGTGTACTTGCTGAAGTCTTCCCTTGTTTAATCTGCTAGCGCAGGTGCTCCCGGTTGATGGCGGACTGTCCATTTAAACAGAACCACGGCAAGGTGCAGGAAGCAAGTTGTGACCATCAAATAAGCATGGTCCTAAAAGCCTTTGAGCCAGACTTGTAAAACGGTAGCTACTCTTTTGTTGGGTACAAGAAAGTTGTAGTATGTAACTGAAAGTTCATTACTACACGTCTACACTCTTGCTAAAAAAAACTATACTTTAGCAAAGGAACACCCTTTTGAATTTGAAAGAAATAGTATTTCTTCCATTTTAAAGGCCATGATGTGTTAATTTAGTTATTCCAAGCCTGATCAGAAACTATAGTGGGTGTATCAGTTCATGGAGATCCTAACAACATCTCCAGTCACTCTTCGCATACTACGTTCTGAGAACAGCGCTGAATAGAGTGAATGAGGGACGTTGGCACTAGGAGCCACTCGCCTCTTACCAGCAATGCCCCCCCAATACGCCCTTCCAAATAAAAATAGCCAAGTCCCGAGCACCGAAACGCCGCCAAGTCCGGCCACATAGATTATACTGCCGTATACATGACATGCAAATCAGATGAAAAATCCATGCTCCGTTCCGTAAGCTCTTTCATCGTCAATTTTGTTACCACCGCCATTTTCAGAGATGTTGGTGTCGTTGTTGCCCTCGTTTGTTGTAAGATGGCGGTTCGTTCTTTGCTATACCATGCCTAGGTCCGGTCTAAACAAAAATTGGGCTCATGGAAAATAAATATATTTTATACTAAACAATTATACTTGTTTAAACTTATGTTTCCTACTCTAGCATTGATAACTATAATTTTATTTAGTTAGATCGCCTAATTAACATGATAACAATGCTTGTGACAATTAGTTATAGTATTTTTCGTATTAAGTTGTAACTTATCACTTAATAGTTTGTCCGTGTCGAATTTAAATTCTAGGTTGTAAAAAAAATTCTCTAGTTAATTATCCACAGTGTATTAAATCATTCAGTAGATGCATAAGTGTTTGTGTGTGTGTGTCTGTCTATCAGTGTATATACTTTAATATCAAGGTAGAGATCTTTATAACATACACTCTAAGAAATATCCTAACTAAGGGTGGTTCTAGTGTATTATTCGAATACATCTTACAATTCTTTTACCAAAATTGTATACAATGATTTAGTTTTTATGGACTTTTGGAAAATTCTCACAAACCTAAATGTTTCAAAATTTCAGAAAATATCAGTTATAGCTCAGTTATTAGATGCAGAATTTATAAATTGCAACACCGTTATAGAATGATTTTCTTAACAAATAGACAGGTGTACAATGTTGCTACTGACGGCGGGTGTCTTTTGCTACCATGGGTCTACGCCATGATATTGATGACAAGGATTTGCTTTCTTAGGTCTATGACTTTGCAACCGGCATTTACGGCAGGTGCTTTTCCTACCAGGGTGTATAATGTTGCTATCATGTGCGAAATTGGAGGATTGCTTTTGCTACATACTGCTTATTTTCAGTAGTATACTTTTTAGCTTTGCTATATTGATGTTCTCCAAAAGGTACAATATTTTATGTATAAATGTTTGGCTATGAATTTTGCCGAGAGTCCCGATGATGTCCCCGACGAAGTTTATTTTTGCTACACTAAAACAAATTTTGGGTTACAACTTACAATTGTTCTCTAGATTTGATAAATTAGCGAATTTTTCGCTATGAAGTTTTTGGCAAGAGTCTCCGGCGATGTTTGCCGCGAAATCGGTTTTGATTTATTAGCACAAAACTTTTGCTAAGGTGTCTCCGGCAAGGGATTTTTTCTGTTTGAGGCAAACTTTTTTTGCTACAATATGCAAAAGTGGGACATTACCTAGCAAAAGCGAGGTTTATTGTAGCAAATACGTGATTTGTGTCTTTTTAAGGGACATGTGGCTGCACAAGGATCTGGGGTATTGTAAGTTTTGTGCGGGGTTACGCGTAGTACATTCCTTCATGTAGCTTAATTTTTTATAAATGAAATACGAGGTCGCTCAAAAAAAAAGGTGCAGTGTCCCGGCCACACCAAGCGACCAGTACTACGCAAATAGTGT
The DNA here is from genome assembly GCA_030063025.1 of Avena longiglumis. Classification (NCBI taxonomy): domain Eukaryota; kingdom Viridiplantae; phylum Streptophyta; class Magnoliopsida; order Poales; family Poaceae; genus Avena; species Avena longiglumis. Next base: position 479,356,974 of record CP125978.1, on the reverse strand, counting down.
ACATTGCAACTGTTTGGCCCAGCCCATGATGATGGGCCTGGCCCGGCCCCCTCCTCTCATCATTGCTCCATAACGAAGGGCACGCTTCGGCTTTAATCGGCCGCTAATGGTCCTGCAGGCAATTATCGTCCACGAACTGTTGGATCGATCGAATAGCTGCGCTCACTTCTCTGTAGCTAGCTACAGCCTACAGGGTCCTCACTGTCCGATGATCTGTCATTCCATCCGGCAACATGCGAATTTAAGCGGCGTCGCCGTCCGCCCGTCGATGTCGGTCGGTCGGTCGGTCTCCATCGATGACGCGCCTCGGTTAGATTAACTCCAACCGACACTGAAAAATTTGGTGCTGAAAAATGATTTTGATGCGCACTGAATGCAGTTTTGCAGCGTGAAACAAACAACGCTAAATATCTATTCACCGGATGCGCAAAAGCTTTGCCGCGCACGTTGGAGATTTGCTGCGTGTGCCGGATGCAGCATGCTGGATAATTTTTTGTGAGTTTACAATGGATGTTGGAGTCTGAATTTTAGCCTCGCGCACCCTAAATTGACGGTTATTTTAGCACGCGGCCTTTCCAGCGTCTGTTGGAGTCTGAATTTTAGCCTCGCGCACCCTAAATTGACGGTTATTTTAGCGCGCGGCATTTCCAGCGTCTGTTGAAGTCTGAATTTTAGCCTCGCATACCCTAAATTGACTGTTAGTTTAGCGCGTGGCCTTTCCAGCGTCTGTTGAAGTTGCTCTTATGCGCCGTGATGTCTCGTCACGCAGGACCTGTCCATAGGACGGGACAAAGGGCGCTCGTCTCGGACATTCGGAACCCTGACCCATGACTTATCTATATATTCATATTTGTCTAATGCTTTTGAGTTCAACAATATACAATAGTTCTTAAAAATATGAATGGTTGTCTAAAAAAAATATAGATGGTTTAAACTATAACCTATCATGACTCTACTCTTACTCTTATTTCTTAAAAAAATATACTCTGACATTATCGAATAATTTTTACTTGATGACACGATTTTGTTGGTCTCTCCAAATGTGAAGAATAACATCGGTCCTCACATTCATTTACAAGTTTCTAAGTATATTTATCAATCACATAACTATATTATTCTGCAACCAACTCTTCTCTGATTCTCAACAATTCTACCTGTCACATCTTATATGTTTAAGAAATTATTCTATCTTCTTACTAAATGCAGTGCCTAATATGTTTACTCATCAACTCATTTTCTACCCATGCATATGTATCCAAGTTGAAATTGATAAAATAACTATAATGATATATAGTTCGCTCGATCAATCAATATGAGTGGTTTGGAATGTCTTTGCTAAGATTTCAAAGATCATAGATCTATCAAATATATAGATTATTTAATTTTCTATTACATTGCAACAATTCCTCTTACACATACTAATATTTTTAAGTCTTTTATGTATGAACGATTGGCAAAGGTTGCATGCATTGTTGAGACGCCTAAGAATGCTAATCATGATAAACTTTGAGTACTCTTTCAAAGTTTTGCATAGATATTAAATATATCTCTAAATTTTTTTGGAGTAGGGGGGCCATTGCCCCCTTAACCCTAGAAAATTCTGACACATTAAACAAGAGGCCCTTGATTTCATATTGCCCTAGGGCTTTCAAATTCTATGAACCGGCCCTGGGTACATGAGCGCGCGCGTCAGCGGGGCTATTTCTGGAGTACAAGGCCGGGTTTTTTCGACGGCAATGCCCGCGGCGCTGCTAGCGTCGTGGTCGGAGGCGAGATGTCGGTAGGCAATGTTTTACTCAGTTTCGTTCACGAATTTTGGACATTCATGTCAATCATGGAATGAGACGTGACGCGGTGAACTATTTTTTCACCACGATCGAACGGGAGAAGTCACTGAGGGCATCTTCACCGGACCGATCGCCCCAAACTATCTGTTTCTGTTCGTTTGGATCGGGCCACGGTTGGAGTCATGGTATGGCCAGCCGCGCACAGTAGCACAACCCAAATATTATATATACCGATATCAATGAATCATAACATCTAAAATAAACGGGTATGATTCATGCATAATGGATGTCAGAAATGGATTGGTTGATTTTTTCTAATAAATTTATACATATTATTTATATTATTTTGAGTTATATAACAAAAGTTATGAATATTTAAAGTTTATAATGGTAGACCGTTTTGTACGTACATATATATATATATATATATCAATATCAATCCAATTATAATATCAACAAGAAACGAATCTGATACATGCATGAAGGATGTCATAAATGGATTGGTTGGATTTTTATAATAAATTTAGACATATTATTTATATTATTCGGAGTCATATACCTAAAGTTATGAATTTTTAAAATTTGCATTATTAATAGAAGCATTTTTAATTGTTTGCATATTTTAGGTATCTGAAAATAGTGAACCAATTTTATATTCAAACATTTTTAGCACTTTTCGTATTAAAAGTTTTTCCATTTGAATCCGTATTCAAAAGTTACAAACGTTTCAAATAAATAGGTTTTTTTTTTAAAAAACTGAGAGGCGCCAGGGACCCGTGTATAATTTTCTTGCGGAACTCGAGGACCTGCGTGCAAAATAGCAGTTAGCACGGTTGACCCGCGTCGCCACGTCAGCCCAACGGATGGGTCCTACTGTCAGTTTTGGTGTCAATTGGATCATAATCCCGAATTGCAAAAAATCTATCGAAAAGTGGTGGTTTTTTGCGATTTTTTTTGTAAAATGGTAGTTATTCGAACATTCGGCCAAAATGTGGTAGTTTTATGCTACTTTCTACGACCCATATTAATTTACTTGGATTTATCAAATTTTAAATGAACCTATATACTAAATAATGCCTAGATTTATCCAAATTTTGACAAATCCAAGTCAATTAATATGGGAGTATTAACTCATGTGGGAGGGAAAAATGCACGAGAAGTGAAGCTATCGCAGTTCGCATAGCGCCCGTCTGCGTCGTCCTGCGGATCCCACGAATGAATGGACCAGCAGAGACAACGAAATCTTTGGCTGCAGAAGATCACAAAACCCACGGGTCTGAAACCGTCAATAATCTAAACGAGACAAGGATTGACTGACTAGCTAGCTAGCAGGAGGCGCAATGTTATTTGCAGGCTGACGATAGCTGCTGACTGCCCGAGCAGCTGATACTCGTACTGGTACTACTCTTCTGCTACCCCAAACCCACACAGCTAGCCAGTCAGGTGATTGATCTTGCTTTAATCACGTACGGTACGACACGCACAACAATCTCCCGAATCCAGCAGGCGCCCAGAACGGTATTACGACACGACCAACCGTTGCCACTTTCCTCCTTCAACATCGGAACTCTCTTCGCGTGATCGCGTCCGCCTCATCTTTTTTTGTTTAGGCAACCCAACGTAATCTCGAAGGCAGCATACCTGCAAACAAAAAAAATGCAGCGCATGCAAAAAAATTCACATTAACACACAAATCCCATCTCAGACATTGTCAGAAACGAACGTCTTTCGCATGTTTTAATGCTAGATACATCCAATCTAGTGACAATTAATATGGATCGGAGGGAGTACCAATGATGCTGAAACACCACTTGCTACAACAAAAATAATTTGGCACAAAAGTCACTACATTGTAGGAAATGAAAATAACCATATATACCTAGCGCCAAAAGAACTTTTATAGTATAGCAATGTCATTGAGGCACCTCAATTTTGACGGATTCCATTTGACAAAAGTATATGCATGGTTTCAACAATGTCATGGGCCATCACATCCGTCAATATATACGCAGATCACAAATCGATACGTATATAGGCTACTTTTTTCATAATGAAAGTCATTTAACTACATCTTTATTTTTTACATAACCAAAGCATTCGTACATTTTTTATAAACAAATCATTCTTACATGCTCTCAATACAAAACTATACATGCATAAAAAATCATTCACTAGGTTATGCCGACATACACAAACGGATACATACAAACAAAAGTGCATCCATCTATCCATACACAGACATACTTAGTAATTCATAGTATGTGCTAATCATCAATAGAAGTTGATCCTACACAAATCATCAATACACACATGTCAGAAATTAGTGAGCACAAACCAATAAATGAGCCCAAATACCAACTTCCTTGCAATAAATCCATGGATACAGAACTATAGGGGGTTTCAAACACGCTCATAATCAGACAAACCAACTGGTAAAATTGATAGAGGGAAATATTTACCACTAGGATAGAAGAGGGTTGAGATCCCTAGTGGATCGAGGTCACTCTGGCCGATGGGTAGATGATGTCTTCAAGTGGAACTAGGAGCCGAGCAACATATACTACGCTTGATCCTGCTACAAAGCTATGTTCGCGGGGAGGACAACCATGGATAGAGCGTTGCAGACTTGGTGTTCCCATGTACGGGCCTCCTTATTATCCCTATCTTCCTCCATATCTTCTAGTGCATCACTATCCTTCTTCAACGGGCTCGTGGCTGACTCAGCCAGCTCATCCTCTTCAAAAGCATTGTTTGATGGCCTCTTACGAGCCAGACATAGCTCACCCCTTAATCCTCTAGCCCATCCAAATCTCCCGGGGAAAGATCCAAGGAAACTTGGCAGGCCACTAATCTGTGATCTCCTCTTTGTGATCATCCACTTGCCATATTGTTTGTCTTCAAGTCTATGTAAACCATCTCCACACTCTTAATCTTCATGCCCCATGATTCCACAAACATAAAAAAAAAAACCCTATCTTCTTGAACTTGACCATCAGCATCTTCCTCGGCTCTCTACACCCGTGATATTCAAAGGGGCAAAACAGATTAGGGGTTTTCCCACTTCAATGCTCGCTCTGACCCCTCACATAATCTCCTTCATACCAGCGCCGATGGACCATCTCAACACTCGTAACCTTCCCAATTCTGTGTGTGTCAGCTGATCGACCACCGCTTGATTTCGATACAACTCCGGAATCGAGTGGATTTGTGCCCAAACTGCCACCCGCTCGACCACGACAGAATCTGGATCAAACACTCCATCATATTCAACAATTACTACAACCAATTTGCGGAACAGCCACTGGCATTGATTCATTACCTTGTTCCAGTCACGAAGGCAAAAAAGAAAAACTTAAAGGAAAAAAGATTGTCGTCTATCTCATGCACTTTCGGATCAATATCCAATCCCCAGACATACCTCGATGTTTGAAATAGGGCATTAGAGCCGAAATTCTTACGAGTATTAACTCGTTCGACTGCCAACCAACTTGCCTTCTTCCTCATGGCTATCGGATCTTCTTCTCCAATGAGCACATATTCCAGCTCCCCTTTTTCAACTTCGGATTATTCAGCGCCCTTGCAAGCAGTTCATCCCCATCATCCATCTTCACCCTGCCAGAGCCCTCACCCGAATACGCCAGAAAAGCCGATTCCTAATTTGAGATTTCCAAGCAAGTCTATGAGAGTCCTATTACGAATCATCTGATCTTTAGCTTGAATGGTCATGTTTTTATATAATTTATCTTGAGTACCTATGATGGTGACTACATCTGCTGGCATGTGAATTTTGGACATAGAATCGATCCTTGTGAATGGGCAAAGCGTGCTCTTATTTTATAAGGATAGGGACGATTACTCCCATCATTGCTCCATGACGAAGGGCATGCTTCGGCTTTAAGGGTCTGTTTGGATAACGCCCCAGCCAGCCCTATCAAAATTGGCACGCCAAATATTTGGCGGAGGATTCTGCCGCCAAGATCTCGCCAACGCGTGGGCTAAATATTAAATGGGGCTACCAAAATATTGGCGTGGTAATGAATCCTTGGCGCTGATCCAAACGGATCCCGTGGTAGTAGTCAACTACCAAAAAATTGGTTGGGCAAGCGGCGGCGGTAATCCAAACAGCCCCTAATCGCCCGCTAATGGTCCTGCATGCAGGCAATTATCACGGCCACGAACTGTTGGATCGAGCGAATGGCTGCGCTCACTTCTCTGTAGCAACAGGATCCGCATTGTCCACCAGTCTGTCGCGCGGCACTGCGCCTATGATCTGTCATTCCATCCATCGACGTGCGAATTTAATAGGCGTCGCCGCACATCGATGTCGGTCGGTTGGTCGGTCGGTCGGTCGGTCTCCATGGTTTTCTTCGACGCCGACGCACGAGCGCGCGCGTCCAGCCGGCATCGTGGTGGATAGCCTCTCGTGGCACGCGCGGTGTCCTTGTCTCTTTCCTTTCTGGCATCCAAATCCGTTTCATGAAAGGACAGCGCTACGCGTCTCCCGAAATGAAAACTTTCCATCCTTCGGTCCCGGCCGTTCGATCTACTCAGATCAACGGTTAGATCTATTTTCTGCTCTTTCATCTTGTTTTTGCTATAACGGTCTTTCATATCGCTTTTTGCTACATGTATCAAAATAGATTCTAAGAAATACAAAATGAGCGACCACGGAGACCTTGGCGGCGACCGTGTAGAAAAAAACATCCCGGTGTAGCAAACCAACTTTGTTGGAGACCTCGTAGCAAAATTTTTACGCTATTGTAGCAAAATCGGAGAACGGTGGTAGCAGAAAAAATATGCTAATGTAGCAGAAATCCAACCTCGCCAAAAACTTTCGCCGAGAGAGCTTGCCGGATACCTCGTCGGAGATCACATAGCAACATCTTTGCGCTATTGTAGCAAGTACATAAAATAGTTGTAGCAAAAATACTCTGACATTGTAGCATCATTGAAGCATTTTTTCGCGGTAAAAAAAACATAAAACGGTATAGCATTCACAGAATACCAAAGTAGCAAAACAAATACGAGTGTGTAGCTAAATAAATATAAAACTATAGCAAAAAAAAAGAATACAGATCTGGCGCAAGCCTCCACCGCCATGGCAGCAGGCCACCTTGACCTCTCTTCCCCTTGCCAGCAGCAGCACAGCCTTGTGGCGCGTGAAGGCGAGCAGGATGAAGGAGGGCGTGGGGTGGAGGAAGGCCCGCGGCGACACCCTGCCTAGCTAGGAGCACCATGCGAGCGCAGCAGAGGAAGTCACGTCGGAGAAGGACGTCGTGGAGGAACTGGCGGAGAAGGGCACGTCGGAGGAGCGCGTCGCGAAGGAGCTCGCCAGTCCGCACCTCAGACCCATTCCCTCCCTGCAGAAGGAATGGAGGAGAAGGCGTCCATGGCGTACCTCTGCAAAGGACGGGCTGGGCACGGATCTGAGGAGGGAGGCGGCGGCGCGAGCTGCAGGAGGAAGGCGGCGGCAGCGCCCTGAAGGAGGGAGTACGCACGACGCGAGCTAAAGAGACGGAAGAAGACAACGCTAGGCAGTTTTTTTACTAGAAAAGCCGCGTGCGGGAGAGAGCTGGGAGATAAGAACACGCGATCCCCGGGGGATCGTTTTCCTTGGTGAAAATGCATTGACGGAGTGCACGGTTTCGTTCACGGATTCTGCACGTTCGTGTCAATAGTCATGGAACGAAACGTGATGCGGCAATCGAACTATTTTTTTCACCACCATCGAACAAGGAGAAGTCACTCTGGGTTGCATGCATGGATCGCTACACAGACGCATGCTTGGCCAAATACTAGTACACAGGTCAAATCAGCAGCAGTGGAGACTGGAGACTGGGTGGTCACTCGGCTAGCTAGCGAGGCGACACGGCTCGCAGCAGGCACCTACGCTACGAGACGTGCGGCCTGCTGTAGCAGGAGTAGGTACTCGTAGGTAAGTAGGCCGCTTCGTCATGGCATTGGCACGTAAAATAATAACTCAGCGAGCATGCAGCGAGTGCACGATCAGGGGCCGCGGTGCCCTCGCTGGCTTTGGCCCCGTCCAGTCTCGTCGCCTTTCACTACCGTAGGTATGTACGTACATGCCGGACGGAACGGATCGTACGTACTGTGCACTGCACGTCAGGAAATATTACTCGGGGACTGTAACGATTTCGCAGCCAAAACGATTGAAAAACCCCACGCCGTTTACGAATCCAACTACGTGGGAGGAAAATGCACGAGAAATAATGAGCTATCGCAGTTCGCGGAGCAACATACAGTTGAGTTCAGAGTTGAGCCTCTGAACTCGTCGGCGTACGTCCTGCATGCGGATCCCACGATTAGACTGAGAGACAGCGAAATCTTTGCATACACAAGATCACGAAACCCACCACGGGTCTGAAACCGTCAATAATGATCTAACCCGTTCAAAACGAGGCAAGGACTGACTGACTGACTAGCTAGCTAGCATGAAAACAAACGGCCGCGTCACGGGAACACAGGCGCAGTATTATTACTAGCATGCTGATAATTGCAGGTTGCTGCCTGCCCTAGCAGCAGCTGTTCTTCTGCTACCCCAAAGCCACGCAGCTAGCCAGTCAGGTGACTGATTGTAACTTTAAGCACGTACTACTGTACGTCTGCACTAGGCCCAGCCGGTGTGCGCCGTGCCAAAAATCTGCCGAATCCAGGCGCCCAACGAGACCAACCGTTGCCACTTTTCTCGATCGGAACTCTCTTCTTGTGATCGCGTCCGTCTCATCTTTCTTTTGTTTATGTAACCCGACGTAACATTACTAGTTTCATATATTAGTCAAAATTGCTACTATTACCTCCGTAAATTTCAAAGATTCGTCTAGATATTGACGCATCAAGACACTAATACATCCATACGTACACCGCTGCAACAACAATAATTTGGCACAAAAGTCCCTACATTATGGCTTTCGGACCGATTTTCAATTGATAAATGGTCCAAAAATCCGTGAATAGTAGCCAAATTTTCTAGGGACGAACAACATCTACTATGCTCGATCATGCTACAAAGCCATGTCCACTAGGAGAACAGCCATGGCAAGAGCGTTGTGGATTCGACGTTCCCAAGCCCTTCGCTACCTGCAAAGTCTCTCTTTACTTGGCGGCCAGCAACATATGTTGCACTACTTGGCGGCCAGCAACATATGTTGCACTACTTGGCGGCCAGCAACATGTCAGGTGACTGATTTAGAGCAAGATACTAAGTTTGTAGGTGGCTCCAAGATAGGCGAGGAGGTAGAGGCCATGGGTGTAACATTTGGACATGACTAGCCGTCGTCTGTTGGACCCTGTGGTGCCAAAGAAACGATGTGGTCTTTGATGAAGGCAAACATATGTAGATTCGGATATATGTTTTAAAATATAAGATATTTTAGTTTTTTTTAGAACGAATATATGTAGACGCCTTTTGATATATATAAAATAAGTGGAATCTACGAACTAAAACATATCTAAATCTATTTGTTTTATAAAATATTAAAACATTTTACACTTTAGAAGTTAGAATGGAGTATAGGGTATAGTGCTACTGTTTGGCCCAGCCCAGATGGCGGCCGGCGAGGCCATGCTGACCCTGGCTATGTCCCCTCATCATTTCTCCATAATGACGGGCACGCTTTCGCTTTAATCGGCCACTAATGGTCCTGCAGGCAATTATCGCCCACAAACTGTTCTCAATCGCCCATGAACTGTTGGATCGATGGAATGGCTGCGCTCACTTCTCTGTAGCTAGCTACAGGGTGCGCATTGCCCGTACGTCTTTGCACCATCCATCTGTCGCGCGTCATTGCACCTATGATCTGTCTGCCCGTTCCATCTGCCTCACATCGGCGTCGCCGTCCGACGTCGATGTCGGCCGTTCTCCATCGACACGCGCACGCAAGGCATGGTTTTCTTCGACGGCAACGCGCGCGCGCCGTCGTGGTTGGAGCCGAGCGGTCTGGTGGGCGCGGCGCGCTGGCACCGGCGCTGTCGTGGATAGCCGCGTGCCCGCATGAACCGTGGCGCGTGCGGTGTCCTTGTCCGTTTCTGTCGGGCCTCCAATTCCAAATCCGTTCCGAGGAAAAAGAACGTTGCATGCCCATGTGGTCATGCATGCATGCGTGGAGGGAAGACCATTGGCACGTTGGGCTACCATGAATTGCACAAATCATCCTTGTAGGTTTCACGTACACCTTCAAAAACCCGAATTATTTCTCGCGGGTTTAATGAATCAAGACAGATTTCAGAGAACATTTCGCCTAAAGCTTCGATAAGTAATTTGCACGTTCATCGTGTTAATGCAACGAGTTGTGCTCCGCCACGGTGAACATTTTTTTTCGAGGAAGAGCCAATAGTAGACAGGTCAAATCAGCAGTCAACAGACGGAAATACGACACGCGGGTTTTCGGCGGTCACTCGGCAGCTACGGAGCACGACACTACGAGACGTGCGCCGTGCTGTAGCAGAAGTAGGTAGGTAGGCACATTCGTCGTGGGCACGTAAAATAACCCAGCGGCGCGAGAGCGCGCCACCACCAGAGGCCGAGCTGCCTTTGCCGGCTTTGCCCCCGTCCAGTCTCGTCGTCACCGGCCAGCACCACGCGAGAGAAAATTACTCGGGCACACTGTAATAACGAAATAAAAAGTTACTCTGGCTTTGTTTTATTTGTTTCGTATATATATATATATATATATATATATATATATATATATACGGTATTTTACGTACAAGGTTTTCGACGAGCTTTTGATCAGAGCAGAGTCTGAACACGTCAGCGTCCTGCTGATCTATCCTAATGGATGGAGCAGAACGAGAGACAGCGAAATCTTTGGCTAGTATACTACTCCCTCTGTCCTTAAATACCTTGCATTCTCGGTTTAATCAAAGTCAAACTTTATAAAATTTAGAAGAATATATAGAAAAAACTATAAACATCTATAGCACCGAATATATATATTATGAAAATATATCTTATGACGATTCTAATGATGCTTATGTTGTATTATATTTGTACATAAATTTTTTAATATGTGTTTTTCAATATGTTGACTAAACCCAGAATGCAGGGTATTTGAGGATAGAGAGCGTACATCGCAAAGCCACGGTTCTGAAACTGTCAATAAATTAACCCGTTCAAAGCGAGTCAAGACCTAGACTATATAGTAGTATAGCTAGCAGGAAATCAAACTGCCGCTTCTCGAGAGCACGAGCGCGATATTATTTGCATGCTGATAGCTGATAGCCGCCTATCACCTCCTGCTCGTACAGTACGTAGTCTTCTGCTACCCCCAAAGCCACACATTAGCCAGTCAGGCAATTGATTTTATTTTAGCCCGACCGGTGTGCGCCTCGCCAAATTAAAAATCTCCTGAATCCAGCAGGCGCCCAGAACGGTACGAGACGACCAACCGCTGCCCTCGTTTTCTCGGTCGGAACACTCTCGTCGTGTGATCGGGTACGTCTCCTTTCTTCTGCTTACGCAACCCAACGTAATCTCCAGCTAAACTTCGGGACAAGGATTATTTTGTGTCAAATATATATTTGACGTGAATATATATTCCGCGGCACGGTTGTTATCGTTTTTGCCGCAAACCTAGAGACAAGGAAATCTAGGGTAGAAGCCGTCAGATCACAGACCCAGCTGACGTGACACGTTTAAAGCTCTCAATAATCCAGGCATGCAGCGACTGATTGACTAGCTCAGCTTCACGGGAGCGCTGGCGCGTCGTAGCTAAAGGCTAAAGCCGATTATGGCTGCCTAGCAGCTCCTCGTCCTCTTCTGCTTCCCCCAGACCACGCAGCTAGCCAGTCAGGTGATTGATTTATTTCAACTTTAACCACGTACTACTACCAGACCTCCCTCGCTGCCGCACCAAAGATCTCCCGAATCCAAGCACCCCAGTATGGTACGACACGACCAGCCGTCGCCATTTTCCTCGATCTGAATTCTGAACTGAACTCTCTCGATCGGAACGCAACGGGGAGTGTTTTGTTTACGAAAACCCAAGACCATACATTGCGGCATAAGCCATCTCCAGCTAGTAAGTACTCCTCACGCTGGCATGCATGCAAGTATGCAAACATTTTCCAGATTGACACCGCGATCCCGGCCGGCATCCCTGCCGATCTCCGGGTCCCGGACAGCAAACCACCAACGGCGCCACACAGGCCCATGCATGCCCTGCGTCTGCGTCTGGGCGACCTGCCTACACCGACTGACATACCGTGTACCTACGTACGTACGTTTCTACACGTACGCTACACTACACGCCTCAGTCCTCACGGACGACGTTGCAGGCAGTCGAATCTTACGTATTGTCAGAACCGCGCCCCGCTCTGGAAGTCTGAATACGTACAGGAGCTGTGTTTTTTCTTTTTTACATCGTGAATGAGCAAAGTAATCTAATTTCATGTGAGCTTCCGGCCGATTTACAGTTACATTTTGAATACAGGGCGGCGTCCATGGCCACTGGTGTCATCGGCGACCTGCCGGCTGCCAGGCCCCACGGATCAGGTGGGGGCACCACCAGTGCTGCCGCTGCTAGTAGTACTGCGAGCGAGTAATAAATGCAACTATAGCTTACGCCTGCTAGCCTAGCCCAGTAGTAGGCCTGCCCCTCTCCCGCACAGGGCAGTCACAAAAAATGGCGCAAGTTGATCAGCCCGAGAAGGCGACACCGGGAAGAAGACAAGCTGGTGCGGTGAGGAGGGAGGGAATTGCTTGGGAAGCTCAACAAGCAAGAGGCCCACCCATCCACGCCCTCTGCATGCGTGCGGTGGCCGAAACGGCGCAAACGGCCGGACCAGCACAGAGGGAAAGCGCCGCCGGCCGCATCTCCGTTTTCTCTAGCCAGCCAGCCAGCCTCGCACCGTCGTCTTCCTCCTGGAATATTGCCCGCCCGCCTGGGCCGACGGACGGACGGACGCTGGGTGGAGATCGAACTCATCATGGCGAACAGGAACAAACAACCAGAGATTAATGCGCGCGCGGTTAGTCCGCTCGTCACTGTGCGAGCTGAAACGATAGTAACAGCGGCAGGCAGAAGCACGGCACATGATCGATCTGAATGAACGCAGCGAAGGGGACAAAGGTTATTATGCGTGGGGAGATTTGCTGCTCCCCATGCTCTCGCTAGCCGCTTTATGTCGCCAGAGTTCTTCCCCCTTCCATTCCGAATCAGGGAGAAACACCAATAACAGTAGCAGCAGTTGCGGCATAACGAAGACGGAATTACACGGGGAAGGGTGTGCAATCAGGGATCGAAGGTGGGGAAAGGAGAGCAAAAACAGCAAAACAAAGGGGAAATAAGAAAAAAGTGATTGAGCCTATTGTGCCAATATCTTACTACTCCGGAGCAGACACCGCCTCGGGAGGGGGACAGGGGAGAGCACGACCGATCAGCAGCTCCCCCGCGCCCTCGCATCATCCTCTTCTGACATCTTCGTCGTCATCGGCGCCGTCCTCCTCGTCGCCTTGTTCTTGCAATGCCATGGCTCGGGGGAGCAGCTAGAGCGCCTCCTCCGCGTCTTCTTCAGCTCCACTGACGAGTCTCTAAATATAGTGGACGGGGAATGAGAGAGAGCAGCAATGTGGTGGACTGGTGGTGGTGGAAGAACCGGATGCTCTCTCGGGCTGTATCTCTCGCTCGCTCGCTCGAACAAGCTTCAGTGCTCTCTCTGCGCTTGCCTTTCTTCTGTGAAGTTGGCTTTCCCCTCTGCTTTGGGAGGGCCTGTGTAGCTCCCACCTTCTCTTCCTTCCACCCCCTCCTCCTCCACCTTTATGCTTTCCCCCACCTTTGACGTGAGAGGAGATCCTCCTCCTCCTCCTCCTCTCAGGCACACCCCTCTCCCCTTCCCCTCAACTAGGCGGCGGGCCCACCGGCCCACTCCTCCTCCTCCTCCTCCTGAAATTCACCTCCTCTCTCCTCCGTCCATGCGCCTTCCCCCAGCGGCTGGAGAGCTCCTGCTCAGCAAGAAAAGGCAACTGTGAGGTTCCAACGGGAAGAAAGCTAAAGCTAAAAGCAAGGCGAAGCTACGCTAGCTAGCCAGTAGCTAGCTTTGCCCAGAGAAACTGCAGCAGGGCGAGGAAAGAAAATGCAAAAGAAACGAGCAGAGGAACGTGCAACGCGAAACGCGGTGGCGCTGCTGGACTGGATAGCGGCGGTACAAGGAAGGAGGACGGCGACGACGGCGTGTACAAGACCAAGCTTTGGACCGAAAGATCATGCGCGCACATGCACGGAGCAGAGGGGTGAAATGACGGGGGTGATGTGTGAGGCCATCTTTTTCGCTAAAGCATCTGGCTGTAAAACTTCACCTCACCAGCTCACCTGGTTCCTCCTCCTCCTCCGCTGCAAGGCTGCGCCACCCGGCCGGCCGGCCACGATCTCTCGAGCGAGCTGACAGTGTCAGCTCTCCTCTCCTTTAAAAATCAAGATTTCTGCCAAGCTTGTTTCGACTTTCTTCCGAGCGGCAATGTCCAATCCACACGGACGAACAAACCGGTTTGGGCTTACCCTCGGGCTCGCCGAGGTGATGAAATAGGGCGCCTAGATCTGCGGCAGCAGCACGAGGGGAACAAAAATGACATAACTGCCCCAGCGGGCGCGGTGATCTCGGAAGGGTAGAACCGGGACACTGCAAGATTACCGGACGGCTTTGCGTCGGAAGGCGTACTCCCCCGGATTTTACGTATCCACCGTGGTGTGGGGTGGTGGCCTGCTGGGGCGGGGGGCTCGACGACGAGCTAGGCCTGCCTGCTGGCTCCGCTCCGGGAGGCACGTACGCGGGAGTCCCCCACTAGCAGAGACCCTAGCATGCTGCAGCTACCTGCCTGTGCCAGTTCAACGCAAGCACCCAAGCGTACTACTTCCCCGAAACAATTTACAGCGCACGTACCACGCAGCTAATGAAAAAAGAAAAAGAAAAAAGAGAGTATATTAATCATGAGAGTTCCTCAGCCACACCGTCGTTTTACCCTGGATTCAACCCACCTTAGCTAACTCATCACTAGTTATATTTGCCTCGGGGCTTATTTTTACCACTAATTACTTATTCTAAACGCATCAGCACAAGTATTCAGAGTGCCCTCCTTAATCAGCTCCACCGTTTCAAAGCAGTCCGTCTCGACCATGAAGATCAATTGGGACCAACGCAGCGCAAGGCGTAACCCTTCCTCAATCGCCATGATCTCCGCTTTGTTTGCAATCGTTACATCGTTGTTGTAGCGATTGACACGCGAAAAAAATGACATCTTCTTTGTCGCCGCGCATGACCATTCATGTACCTGTGTTCTGCTCTGTGTAGGCTCCATCACTGTTTAGCTTTGCTTCACCGTTCGCTAGCAGGCACCACTTCTTCCTCGCCTTCTGTCTTCCATAGATATTCATGCCTACCTTCTTGAAGCCCTGCTCCAGATCGATCGACATCCTCCCTTTCACCACATTTGCATTGCGAGTTCATCATAAGGAGTTTAAACAACTTAGTAGGAACCCACGGGATTCCTTAATGGAAGGAAAAGGCTTCTCATGGTTTATCTCATTATGAGCATGCCAAGTCTGCCACGTCGTCATGAGCGTTGGCGCGCGTTGGCTTTCAGGTATCGAGTTCAGAAGTTGTAGAAGCCATTCAATACCAGTTGGCTCCAATAGCATGTCAGCATCGCGATGAAAACGTGGAATGTATTCTCCTCCTCATGTCCACAAATCTGGCATAGGCTTATAATGCAAAAAAATAGGTTAATTGTTTCTCCTGCGGCGGTCGTGCCTAAAGGCATCTCCATCCGGCCGATCTATTTGGACACAAAATTTGTCTGTTTTGTGGTCGAATGGATCATGTCCGTTCAAACAAATTAGGCATTATTTTTGCCCTGGACCGGCCGAGGTGGGGGTGCTCCCAACGGGGAAGACCCATTCTGGACGTACATGCAAAACTTAGGTTGTGTTTGGTATGGCGTTTGAGTCATGTACAGGCCCGTTGGATGGTATCGACGCGTGATTGGATGGCTGTCAGCGGTTCGTGTTGTGTCCCGCACGTGTTTTAAAGCACCTCCGGGGCAGGCCATGTGGGAATGCCCGAATCGATAGTTTTTAGGGGCAGGCTATGGCGATGCGAAAAGCAGAAACGTCGCGGAATAGAAGATGAGGGTGAGATGGCAGGAGAACACGAATTCGAGCCTTTGTTTCGCGGTAAAGGGGGTCACCCTCCCCCTTTCGTTGACCTCCTGACATTTGGGTCAAGGAAAAAACCTCCATTTGCGGCGGCGGCGTTGTGTTCTTCAGGACTCGTTCTTATCTAGCATAGGACCGACGTGAAGGAGATATGACCTATAGGCAAATAATAAATGTTTATTATCATATCTCAATAAGTTTATAATAGCTTTATACCATGCTATAACTGTATCAAGAAGAAATATTAATACAAATATGATATGTAAACAAACCAAGTCCCTAGTAGCCTCTCTATATATTAGTTCATTGAGAAATCGATGATCAAGGTTTTATAATCATGGAGCACTTATGCCAGTTGACAATGAGGTCATGCTTACCGTATAAGTATTGCGACGTGATCAAGTCACATGGTTTATCGTTGCAATAGTTAGAAACTAAGTGACCCTCTCCTCAGACCAGGAGATCATCTGTAATTACTTTCACCCTTGGCTGCTTAGACTGTATCAACTGTCACACTATAACATGGTATTACACTTATACTTGCTTAGACTACATCAACCACCAAGATATAGGGAATATGGTATTACACTTATACTTGCTCCAATATCACAAAGACTATGATAACATGAAGTTCCAATAGCACATGATATGATAGGCTTTCCCACCTTAATGGTTTTTCCTTGAATTATCTTGGTGGAATCTTCACATAAATAAATATCACAAGGGTCTTCTTCGTTTAACTCTTTAGTAGTAGAAACTTGATATTGAACATCAATTTGTTCATATGGCACAATACATCTCTTAGAACTCTTATTTGCAACAACAGTAAGTAAGTTCTCCTTCACTTTATTTGGATATGGAGGAGTCTCCACATATTCTTTAACTTTATGGGAGGGTACTTGATTAACCTGCTTAATGACTTTAGGCAATTAGGCACAACAATTTACAGCGCACGTACTCGGTGCACGTACCACGCAGCTAATGAAAAAAAAGGAAAAAAGAGAGTATATTAATCATGAGAGTTCCTCATCCACACCGTCGTTCTACCCTGGATTCAACCCATCTCAGCTAACTCATGAGTCATGACTAGTTACATTTGCCTCACGGCATATTTTTACCACTAATTCTCCTCTTCCGTACTTATTCTAAACGCACCGGCACAAGTATTCAGAGTGCCCTCCTTAATCAGCTCCGCCGTTTCAAAGAAGTCCGTCTCGATCATGAAGATCAATTGGGACCAATGCAGCGCAAGGCGCAACCCTTCCTCAATCGCCATGATCTCTGCTTCATTTGCAATCGTCACATCGTTGTAGGGATTGGCACACAGCAAAAATGGCATCTTCTTTGTTGTCGTGCATGACTATTCATGCACCCGTGTTCCGCTCTTTGTAGGCTCCATCACTGTTTAGCTTTGCTTCATAGTTCCCTACCAGGAACCACTTCTTCCTCGCCTTCTGTCTTCCATACATATTCATGCCCACCTTCTTGAAGCCCTGCTCAAGATCGATCGGCATCTTCCCTTTCACCACATTTGCACAACGAGTTCATCATAAGGGAGTTTAAATAACTTTCTAGGAACCAACGGGATTCCTTGATGGAAGGACAAGGCTTCTCATGGTTTATCTCATTATGAGCATGCCAAGTCCGCCACATCGTCATGAGTGTTGGCGCGCGTTGGCTTTCACGTATCGAGTTCAGAAGTTGTAGAAGCCATTCAATTCCAGTTGGATGCAATAGCATGTCAGCATCGCGATGAAAACATGGAATGTATTCTCCTCCTCATCTCCACACAGATCTGACATAGGCTTATAATGCAAAAAATAGCTTGCGTGTTTCTCCTGCGGCAGTCGTGCCTAAATGCATCTCCATCAGGCCGATCTATTTCGACACAAAATTTGTTTGTTTTGTGGTCAAATGGATCATGTCTGGTCAAACAATTTAGGCATTTTTTTGCTCTAGACCGGTCGAGGTGGGGGTACTCCCAACGGGGAAGACTCATTCTGGCAGGACATGCAAAACATAGGTTGTGTTTGGTATGGCGTTTGAGTCTTGGCCAAACCCACTGGATGCTATCGACGCGTGATTGGATGGCCGTCAGCAGTTCGTGTTGTGTCCCGCACGTGTTTTAAAGCACCTCCGGGGCAGGCCATGTGGGAATGCCCGAATCGATAGTTTTTCAGGGGTAGACTGTGGCGATGCAAAAAGCGGGAACGTCGCTGGTACGTCGGAAACGTATCTATAATTTTTGATGTTCCATGCTTGTTTAGTATCTACTTTGCTTTGCTTTGTCTACACTTTGAGGTGTTTTTATATATTTTTATGGACTAACCTATTAACAAGATGTCACAGTGCCAGTTGTATGTTTACTTATGTTTTTGGTTTTAGAAAAGGCAGAAAATCAATATTCTCGGAATTGGATGATACAAAACCAAAGTCAATATTTTACTGTGTGGAACACGGAGCCAGAATACGAGATGGAGGGGAGCCACCAGGAGGCCACACCCCCTGGCCGAGCAGCTAACCCTAGCCCGCGCCTGGGGGTGTGGCCGCCCTGGCTGCCCACTTGACTCACCTCTTCGCCTATTAAGACCCCCCTGATACCAAAACCCTAAGTATCCGATCAATATTCCACGAAATCATCTATAGCCGCCGTCACCATCGTCCCTGGATAGGGGGATCTGAAGCTCTTCCTGACACCCTGTCAGAGGGGAGATCATCATGAAGGCCTTCTTATTTATCATGCCAGCCTCCGGTATGACGTGTGAGTAGTTCCACCTTGGACTACGGGTCCATGTAGTAGCTAGATGGTTGTATCTCCTCCTTTGTGCTACCATGTTTAGATCTTGTGAGCTCCATTCATGATCAAGATCATTTATTTGTAATCATGCATGTTGTGTTTGCGGGGATCCGATGGATATTGAGATTACTATGTCAGATTGATTAATGGTTTTGTCTTATTGATTCTATCATGTTTGTGTTGTTTGTGATTTTGCATGCTCTTTGTTTATAGTAGCTATCTTGGCCAAGTAGATGCTAGTGACTCCAAGAGGGGGTATTTATGCTCGATAGTGGTTCATGCCTCTATTTAATCTAAGGGAAGTGACATAAATCTCTAAGGTTATAGATGTGTTGTTGCTACTAGGGAGAAAACAATGGTCTCTTGTTCATGGAACAGGTGGATTGTTTACCTTACACACTTTGCTTAAAGCAGTTACCCGTTGCTTGCAACTTAATACCGGAGGAGGTTCGGATGATAACCTGAAGGTGGATTATTAGTCATAGATGCAGTTGGGTGGCGGTCTATGTATCTTGTTGTATTGCCTAATCGAATCTCATGGGATCATGAATGTCTAGTATTGCATTGTTATGCCTTGCTCAGTCCTGTTAATTGCTCTATTGTAATTTGTTTACCTAGCATGCCATGTTTGTTTATCTTAACGAGGATACCTCTAGTGAACTATGGACACCGGTCCAATCTTTACCATTGATACATCTTCCATTGTTACTGTTTACTTTCTACAAACCACTGTTACCCTCCACATCATACAGTTAATCCTTTGTTTTCAACAAACCAGTGAGATTGACAACCTCACTTTTTGTTGGGGCAAAGACTTGAGTTTGTGTTCTGCAGGTTTCCAAGTTGCTAGCAACACCTTTGAGTCGATTTCTTTCGTCTACTGGTTCGATAACCTTGGTTTATTGCAGAGGGGAAACTTGTTGCTATGCTTATCACACCTTCCTCTTGGGATCTCCCAATGAAGCTCTACAGTGATTTGAGCGCATCAAAGACTTTTCTGGCGCCGTTGTCGGGAAGGCTAAGGACGTCTTCACAAGAGGAGTCCTTCACAACCTTTCTCTTTACTTTGTTTTTATTTTGCTTAGTTCCTTTTGCTTGGTTTTGTTTGCCTAGTTTTATCAAAAACTCCAAAAAAATAGTTTATTTTAGTTTAGTTTGCTTTTTATCAAAAAACACACAAAAAAATTAGTTCCTGCTCTAGTTGTTGCTGCTGTTGGCTTGCTCCACTTTTGCCAAAATGAACTCTGCTGAGAATATCAAGTTGTGTGACTTCACTAGCACAAACAAAAATGATTTCCTGAGTACTACTATTTCTCCACCTGCTCCTGATACTACCTTTTATGAAATTAAGCCTTCTTTGTTGAATCTTGTGATGATAGAGCAATTTTCTGGTGCTAGTTCTGATGATGCTGCTGCCCACCTTAATAACTTTGTTGAACTTTGTGAGATGCAAAAATATAAGGATGTAGATGGAGATGTTATTAAGCTCAAGTTGTTTCCTTTCTCCTTGATAGGAAAAGCTAAATAATGATTGCTATCCTTGCCTAGAAATAGTATTGATTCTTGGATTAAGTGCAAAGATGCGTTTATTTGAAAATACTATCCTCCTGCTAAGATTATATCGATGAGAAGTGAAATAATGAAATTTAAACAACTTGATAATGAACATGTTTCTCAAGCTTGGGAAAGAATAAAATCTTTGGTTAAGAATGGTCCCACTCATAGACTTACTGCTTGGATGATTATCCAAACTTATTATGCAGGTTTAAACTTCTCTTCAAGAAACCTGTTGGATTCGGCTGCTGGAGGTACCTTTATGATCATTACCTTGGGTGGTGCAACAAAACTCCATAATAATATGATGGTCAACTATACTGAATGGCACACTGAGGGAGCTCCACATGGTAAGAAGGTAAATTCTGTTAAAGAAAACTCCTCTTTGAGTGATAAGATTGATGTTATCATGGCTATGCTTGTTTAATGGAAAAGCCCCTATAAATCCTAATAATTTCTCCTTAGCCTCTTTGGTTTCTCAAGAATAGCAAGTTGATGTGTACTTCATTAGAAACAACAATTACAATAACAATGCCTATAGGAATAATTTTGGTAGCAACAACAATTATAGGCCTTATCCCCCTAATAATGGCAATACTTATGGAAACTCCTACAATAACTCTAGAAGTGCTCCCTTTGAACTAGAAGTCATGCTTAAAGACTTTATTAGTAAACAAACCTCTTTCAAAAAAACTATGGAGGAAAATCTTTTGAATGTTGAGAAAAATATTTTCTCTTTGTCTGAAGCATAGTCCTCTTTGATTAATAAAATAGGTGCTAAACCTGAAACCTTGGAAAGTACCTTGCTGCTACTCATGCCATACAAGTTACTATTGATGAAAATGTTAGACTGTTAGCCCAACTATATGTTAAGTGAGAAAGAGAAGCTAAAATTGCTAGAAACAATAGTGTGTGAACTATCACCACCACCAATATGGATGCCACTAAACCACAAGAAGTCCCTATTACTCCTCCTACAATGCCTAAACCCATTGAGTTTACTACTAGTGATGCTAAGCTTGATTTTGATCTTGATGGTTATAATATTTTTGAAGTTATTATGTTCCTACAAAAGCTTGCTAGAAGTCCTGATGCTAGTGGTATGAATGTAGCTTTCAATAAACATATTACAGTTGCTCTCATTAAAATTAAGGGGAAAAAGTTGAAACACAAAACCTCTATTCCTAGGAAAGTAGAAGAAGTTGGGAACCCATCATTAATATGCAAGTGAATGACTTTGATCTCAAAGCTTCATGTGACCTTGGTTTTAGTGTCTCTATTATGCCTACAAAGATTTATGAAATGCTTCATTTGCCACCTTTCGAAGATTGCTATTTGGATGTCCCACTTAATAATAATGCTAAAAAGAAACTCATGGGGAGTGTTAATGATGTTCTTATTATGGTTAACAATTCTTATGTCCCAGTTGATTTCTATGTTTTGGATGTTGAATACAATGCTTCTTGTCCTATTACTTTGGGAAGACTTTTTGTTAGAACTATTGGTACCATCATTGATATGAAAGAAGCCACCATTAAATATCAATTTCCATTCAAGAAAGGTATTGAACACTTCCCTATGAGAAGAGATAAGTTGCTTTTTGCTCCTCCTTTGAAAGTAAGGTTTGATGTTAATGCTTCTTCATTTGAAAATACTTGATTCTTGCTTCTTGTGCCTAACTTAAAGGCGTTAGAAAAAAGTACTTATTGGGAGATAAACCAAAAGTTTTCTTGAGCCTTTGAGGTTATTACTTCAGTAATGACGTCTCTATATCCTTTTTGTTTGCTTTTTGTGCCAAGAATAACCTCTAATGAGAGGAAAGTAAGATTTGGGGAGTTGTTGTTCCGAAATAGATTTTTGTGCTCCACCATAAAAATTCGTGTAAAATCTATGTATGTAGGATTGAGCTGATATTTTATGAATAAACCCCCCAGTATGTTACCTAACTTTCGTTCGTTCAACACTTTTTGATTTGAGTAAAATAAGGTCTTCGAAAAAATTGGTTTCTATCTGCTGGTCTGTTTTGACAGATTTCTGCCATTGTTTGCATTTGCTTCTTATTGATTCCTTTTTGGGTTCTTTTTGGGAAACTAAGCTTTTTGAGGAAATTGGTACAGTAGCTTGTGTCTTTAGTGAAAGTTTTGCTCTTCTAACAGCTAAACCCAAAGGTTTATTATGTTTTGAATACACTAATGTTGCTAATGAAGATTGTGTAAAGTTTTGTATGAAGGAAAATTTTCAGGTGTAGAGAAAGAATGATGCAATGAGATGAAGAATGGACAAAAGCTCAATCTTGGTATGCCACCCCGTTTCATGCCAAGAAATATTCAAGAGATACAAGCGTCAAAGCTTGGGGATGCCTTGGCATCCCCTTCTTCATCAATAAAAATCTCAGGTCTTTCTAGACACTTCGTTTTTATTGTTCCATGCACTGTTGTGTTGTTCTTGGAGCGTCTTAGTTTTTGTTTTGTTTGCTTAGTTTGCTTGAATAAAGTAGTTTGGACCCCCGTTCTTTCTGTGTTGTTGCAAATAAGTTAACTGGTGTTGGAAAGGAGTAGAAAGTTCTTGCTTTAATTGTGCAAGACGAGCTTGATTTGACTGTGACTTAGACTTTAGCATGTCATGCTAGATGTTGTTTTGACCTTATGATTAGTGATTATTGCTGTAGCATGACTTGTTCCAAACAATTAGGATTGCTTAATATGCCTTGCAGGAATCATATGTTGTTTTACCATACAAAAGTATAGTATTGTGGTATTCTCCTTTGATGCTTTGTTTGGGTTGATTTGGCACATGCTCACACCATGTTATGACTACGAACAAGTCACCATAAGCCTCTATGATCATTTAGTCCTTGACTTGTAGTACCACTTTATGCTTTAATTAGTATATTTTGTCGCTTTGCATGATTATGACCATTATTGCTCTCTTAGTTGGCCGCTCCCAGTCTTTTGCTAGCCTCCACTTGTATGATTAAGCTATCCAACTCCCAAAAAACCAAGTTATTCCAAAGTGTCCACTATAAATTCCTATGCATGGTGTGTTGCACCATTTCAAATATATTTTTGTTTTCATCTATCTTCCAATTAAAAACTATTTTGTTATGTGAAAACTTAGTGATTAAAGCCCTCACGAACTTGATGGCACACTTTATTCTTTGCTCCTAATAAACTTGAACCATTGTGTCATCTATGTTGTATATTCCTACACTTATACGTTGGAATTAGCAGAATCATGCTGTCACGGGGAACGCTTTCAACATTGCACTTGCACTTTGTACACAGTTGATACCATGCTCTTTTTTATGGATGTCGTCGGTGTAAAATAAAAGGGGATCTTGTAAGTCCATGGAGTTATGTATGTGTGTTAGAGAAACACATGGGCTGCTAGCCTAAGCCATGCCTAATCATGGTGAAAACTTGCATCATCATCACAGTGAGCAATCTATGAAGCTTTCTTCTTATAAAAAAGAGACATATTAAAAAGAGGAAAGAGAGAAAAAAGCACCATTTTCCCATGGTAAATAAGAAGATTGCTGAGATGCCCATTATCTGCTTGCCTTGTCATTTTGATTATGGGATAGCTCATGTATTATGTACAAGGGGTATCCCGTTGGTGGTTCTCTATGATACACATGTACTTACTATGACAAGAACTTACAGGTTACTAAAGTTGAGTAGCATGAGGAGCGACCCTTGTATTCAAGGGATATGAGATTCCCAACTTATACTTTGTCAAGTATATACTCCATAGTTTGTTCACTTTAACCTTAATCACTTCAAGATGCTTATGATAGGGGCCATGACAGCTGAAAGCCAACAAGTATCATAATTTTTGGAAGATTTTTTTGAAACTTGAAATCCCTACTTCCATTTTGTGAAGGGCCTTTCTCCCACCATTATATTGAGTATCCACCTTCTATCCTTAGGCACCAATTGAGAGAGCAGAGTTTCCATTCTTAGTTCTATGTGCATTGTCCCAAAACTTATTGATTAATACATATTGTTGATATTGCTTGTTCTTGTGCTATTTGTATCTAGTCACTCTTATGAACTTTGAAGGTGTCCTATGCATTTATTTGCTACTCCATGAGGGACAAGCTGAATGCCACTATGCTATGTTTTCTACATGTGAAACAAACAAACATTTTTCAATGCATGTTATTCATGATCTTTGTTTGTAACCTTTCATGTTGCATGCATAGTTACTTTGTCTTACTATTAGAACTCCATCTTTCATGCTCATGTTTAGAGTTCTTTAATCCTAGCTTTCAATGCTTGCAAATGGTTTGATATTAATTTTAATGGTACATGTCACCTCAAAAATATTCTTTTTATCACTTACCTACTCGAGGACGAGCAGGAGTTAAGCTTGGGGATACTTGATACGTCGTAAACGTACCTATAATTTTTTATGTTCCATGCTTGTTTAGTGTCTGCTTTGCTTTGCTTTGTCTATAATTTGAGGTGTTTTATATGTTTTTCTGGACTAACCTATTAACAATATGCCATAGTGTCAGTTGCGTGTTTTATTCTGTTTTTGCATTAGCTGCGTGGTACGTGCACCGAGTACGTGCGCTGTAAATTGTTTCGGAGTAGTAGTAGGAGCCTAGGGTGCTTTTGCGTTGAACTGGCCCAAACAGGCAGCTGCAGCATGCTAGGGTCTCTGCTAGTGGGGGACTCCCGCATACGTGCCTCCCGGAGCGGAGTATTCGGAGTGCTGCATGCTAGGTAGCTGCTCATGTTATTCTAAACGCACCAACACAAGTATTCGGAGTGCCCTGCTTAATTTGCTCCGCCGCTTCAAAGCAGTCAATCTCGACCATGAAGATCAATTGGGACCAATGCAGCGCAAGGCACAACCCTTCTGCAATCGCCATGATCTCTGCTTCATTTGCAATCATTACATCGTTGTAGCGATTGGAAAGATGAGGGTGAGATGGCGGGATAACACGAATTGGAGCCTTCGTTTCGCGGTAAAGCTGGGGGTCACCTTCCCCCTTTCGTTGACCTATTAACATTTGGGTCTAGGGAAAAAACCTCCATTTGCAGCGGCGGCGTTGTCTTCTTCCGGACTCGTTCTTCTCCAGCATAGGACCGACGTGAAGGAGATATGACCTATAGGCAAATAATAAATGTTTATTATCATATCCCAGTAAGTTTATAATAGTTTCATACCATGTTATAACTGTATGAAGCAGAAATATTGATACAAATGTGATATGTAAACAAACCAAATCCCTAGTAGCCTCTATATATACTAGTTCATTGGGCAATCAATGATCAAGGTTTTATAATCATGGAGCACTTATGCCAGTTGACAATGAGGTCGTGACATTTGTGAAATTCATTGGACATGCTTACCATATAATTTTTGCGACGTGATCAAGTCACATGGTTTATTGTTGCAATAGTTAGAAACTAAGTGACCTTCTCCTCACACCAGGAGATAATCTGTAATTACTTTCACCCTCGGCTGCTTAGACTGTATCAACCGTCACACCGTAACATGCTATTACACTTATACTTGCTTAGACTGAATCAACCATCAAGATAAAGGGAATATGGTATTACACTTATACTTGCTCCAATATCACAAAGACTATGATAACATGAAGTTCCAATAGCACATGATATGATAGGCTTCCCTACCTTAATGGTTTTTCCTTGAATTATCTTGGTGGTATCTTCACATAAATAAATATCACAAGGGTCTTCTTCGTTTAAGTCTTTAGTACAGAAACTTGATATTGAACATCAATTTGTTCATATGGAACATTACATGTCTTAGAACTCTTGTTTGCAACAACAGTAAGTTCTCCTTCAGTTTATTTCGATATGGAGGAGTCTCCACATATTCTTTAACTTTAGGGGAGGGTACTTGATTAACATGCTTAATGACTTTAGGCACAACAATAGAGTCTTTAACATGCTCAACATAAACATCAAAACATTTTTTAGGAACATCAATATGATTAGCAAAAGATTTATCAGCTTCCACTAAAACATAAGGATCAAGACCAAACCCATTACTCAATTCTTCAAACCAAATAGAAGTAGAGAATTTCTCTACACATGAATATTCATGCTCTAAGCGAGGTTTATTACCTTTGTAAAGATCCCAATTATCAGTATTTTCAGAGATAGTGTTTAATAAGTCCCAAGCTTCTTCTTCACTTTTATGAGTAAAACTTACTCCGGAGGAATTATCCAGAAAGTCCTTTTTCTGCCGAGGTAATATCACATAGAAATTGATAAATATAATGATTTTAGAAAGACCATGACAAAGATTCTTATGAAGGAGTTCCTTTAATCTTCGCCAAGATTGAGAAATACTTTCTCAAACATGAGGCCAGAAATTATATATATGGAAACGAACATTATAAGCCTCTTTAGGAGTATAATATTTGAGATAAAAAGCCTTCCTTAGATATTCCCAGTCAAGATACTAGTATTTATCATCCAAAGATCTAAAAAATATGCGAGCATCACTAGAAAGAGATAAATATAATAAATTTTTGTACTTCATCATGAGGAATACCAGAAATTTTAAATAGAGAACATATATCTTCAATCATTTGTATACGATCTTGAGAAGTCTTACTTCCATCCCGTATAAAAGCCTGTTTCTTAATTTTTTCAACATGACCAATAGGAATAAGACATAATGTAATAAAATACTAAATGGTAAAAACAACTTTTAATTTCCCTTACCAAACGAACCTACCAATAGCATGACGATCCCCGACAACAGCGCTAGAAAAGTATCTTGATGTCTCCAAGTGTAGGATATCTATTGTAGTACCTTTTAGTAAGAAAATGTTGTCGAACCCACGAGGAGCTGAAGGTATTGGTCAGCAAGTTTGACAAGTAAAATAATAAAATATGCACTGGTTTTATGTTTTTGGTTTATAGTTTGTAAGAAAAGTAATTTGATGTGAAATAAATTACAATAAAGTAAATGTCCTTTTTAGAGAAAGCTCAATCCTCTATGCAGCAAGAGGACAAGGTCAAGTGTGTACTTATATCTAACAGACGTTCTCGAGGATAGTACGGATTTACTTAGCATAAATATTTTAACACAATATAATAAACAATTTGTCAAGTTTCATTCTCGTTGGATGGAGCCTAAATTAGGTGCAACCATATATATGTGACCAAATACACCCCATATGGTTGGTCCTAAGGCCATTTTCATGACCAAACAAAGGAATCATTAAAACATAAATGTCCAACCATAGAAATAAGTTCTAGGGTCCCTATTCTATAACCCCTCTAATGCAACTCATAGTATTAGAATACGGTTTCTTTAATTCATCCTCCAACCCTTTTTATTGCATTAAAGTACATCCCTATGAGATGTGGCATCCCGCAAAACCACTACTAGAAAATCGCGTTGAATTTGTGCATTGCATCGTCATCATCATATGTTGTTTGTCAAAAACTATTTTCGCAAAGCCCGATTTGTTTTCCAAACGCCCCATCTTAATTCAAACGCAAAGCCCGGTTCTCCGGATTAATTGTTTTGGCTGCTATCGGTTTGCAAACGGCCTGTTTAATACAAATAAAAAGTTTAATTGTTTTAGTGGGGCAGTCGAACGGGCCGACCCGACCCGAACGACCACCCCCATTTTTCAAATCGGTCCACCTAACCCGCCCCAAAAATCCTATTCCTACCCAACCTATTCTACCCAGCCCCTCTCCACCTCACCCCACCCAATCTCCTCTCGCCACCTCACCCTCTCCCTATTCCCCAACCAACCAGGAACTGCCACCTTAGCAGCCCCTAGCCCATCCCCACTCCCTCTCTCTCTAAACCTACCCCCACAGCACACGCATGCACCCAGGCAACACACGCACCCTCTCCCTGCCAGCCGGGCCCGCCCCTGGCCCCACCCCACTCACTCACCGGCAGCACACACACCTGGCGCCCACTCCCCGTTCCCTGGCCCACCACGACCCGCTCACACGCGTCCCCCCGCCTCCCCACCAATCAGCTTCCCGCCACGCTCCCTTCACCGCCCATCGAGCCTCCGCCGGCGCCGCCCCTCCTCCTCGCCGCTCCTCCCGCCGCCGCCTCCTGTGGCCTCTCGAGCCGCTCGGCCGCCGCTCCCGCCGCCACACCGCCGGCGAGCCGCCTCCGCTTCCGCCGCTGCCTCGCCTCCCCACTGCCGCCGCTTTCCTTCCTCGTCTCGCGGCAGCCCGCCAGACACCGCTGCCACGCCCGCCGCCGCCACCCTGCGTCTCAGTAGCCGCGTGTCCCGCCCCAACCAGCGCCGACGCTTCACCACGCCGGGCGCCACAGATCGCCGTCTTCGCCGGACCTCACTCGCCGATCTTCCCGCGCCGAGGAGCTCCGTTGGTCGCCGCCGAGCACCTGCTGACGGCGCGCTTGCCCTCCGCCTCCGCCCTCCGAACCGTCCCTGCGGCCGCAGGAGCCCTCCCGTCCAAGCATCATCGCTTGGCGCCCTCGGCGCCCGCATGTCCTCGACTGCAGCGCCCCGCCTCGCAGCGAAGACGTGTCCCTGCTTCCTTGCGAGCAGGACCTTGCCCGTCGAGTCGTCCCCGAGCCCTTGCTGGCCTGTTCCTAGTGATATGCCGACGAGGCGTTTGAGTTGTGGTGCACTCCAGGTTGTCGTGAAGTTTCCGTGTTATAGCTACTCTTGGCTCCCATGGGATGTTTTGTGTATCATCGGCGCCGATGTCCAAGACCGACAAGACCGACATGATGCCAACGAATTTAAAGGCGCTTCACCAAGACCCCAACAATCGAAAGGGCAAGACCATCACGGAACCCGGAAGACCCCGGCGCCGAAGCCGAGAACCCCGACAAGAACCACGACACGGATGTTCCGAGTTCTCCATTGAGGAAACCAAGGTCGTCGACATGGAACCGTAGGACGCCAAGAACTTCACCCGGATGCCAGAACCGACCCGATACGCGAACCCGACAAGTTCTTCTCGACGACAAGATCATCGACAGGGAACCCGAAGACCACATGTGCGACAAGTACTCCCTCGAGAACGTCAAGTACTTCACCCCGGACACCGAGACCCCGATGCGACAAGTGCTTCAGCCCGAACGATAGGACCGACAGCATGGCCCGACCATCGCGAATGCGCCAAGATCTACCCCGTTACCGAGAACGATCCCGGAGTCCGAGAACGATCCCGTCGAACCCCAGATCCGAACCCTGAGACCGAACCCCGGAACCCCAAGAGCTGCCGAACCCTAATGTGTGAACCTTTTTCCCGAGCCCCTATTTTATAAATGCTAAATAATATAACTTGTTGCATTAAATCATTCATCTCGCATGCATATCATGTGGTTTGGGGGCCTTATGCCGATTCACCTATAATTAAATATGGGCCCATATGCGGGCAAATCTAGCCTTATATTGGCCTCATTTAAATTTGTGTAGCGAACCCGGTGCTATCTTTTGCCATGTTAAAACAACATTTAAATTGCGGGGTAGCTAAATAACATGCACCACTTAATTTATTGTCGGGACCCCGGTTCCGCTTAATATGATCTAATTGCATCGCATCTTTGCCATGTCATCCATCATCCAAGCATCATGCCGATCTTCTGCCGTTGTATTAAATAGTGCATCCGGTGTTTCTTCTAGTGTTTTGCTTCTTCGTGGATAAGGCCGTTGAGTTGATGTGAGCTTCGCCCTGATCTTCGGTTGAACCTTCGACAATGTTTTCAGGCGAGCATCTCCCCCTTTCTACCTATCTTACTTTTATAGTATTTACTTCCCTCCTGTTGATCTATTGCTATCTGTGTTGCGATGCTTTAGTTTCCGTACCTGTGATATACCGTGCAGCCCTATATTGCCTTGGACACATCCTATTACCTATTGTTTGGTAGATAGTTGGACTTGCGTGCCGTAGTCGCTTGCTCAAGTGCTGGTGCGTTTCGTCCAGTGCCACAGTTGTTGATGTATTGCCTCATGTTGCTGTTGGAGGTGATCCTAGTTTTACTTATCGTCCACTTTCATTCCTGTTTAACAACTAAAATTGAAGTCAGCAGAGGCATCGGTGGGTGATAGATAATATTTGGTTTCCGAACGCCCACTTGTGTCCCGTAGGACCCCGAGTACTTGATACATGTTCCTTGTTTTATCGCGCTATCCACATCCGGGAGGTATATGGGACCCCCCTGAGCCAGAGCTTGATTTCGTCTTATTTCTTGGGGCCACAAACTAGTTTGAGGTTTTATTTATGATCCTGTACTTATGCCATGCTACTTATGTATTTACGTTTGTGCGAGGAGCACACTGTACTGTTTAGGTAAGCGGAGTGATTACGCGGTATCGACACCCGAAGTTTCGGGTTCCTAGTCGCTACATACCATTGTCGCAAACCTTGAGTCCGTCTGAGCTTGCTTACCGTTGCGGGTAAGACTCAAGGGTGGCCCCGAAATATTATCAATCTGTGATTGCTCACCGTGAAAGCCTCGTTGGGTTTTGTTTTGGTTTTTCCGAGGTTGATCGAGCGTGTGTTGCTATTGGTGCACCGCCGGTAAAACTTTCAAAGCCGTGTCATGGTTATGGACGACTTGGAGCACAGTATCTCGACCATAGACAAGCATAACTAAAGTTTATTGCTATAAATTTTACTCTATAATGACTAGTAATCAGTTTCACTATAATGGAATGGCTAAATAATACTGCCCACAATTGCTTGTTTGGATTGTCGCTTGCGACCATTGTACCTGACTAGTAAGTATTGCAACTACAACGAACTGGCTAAATAAAAGTACCAACAACTGCTGGGTTTATGGGATACCTCATACTATTTGTATCTGACTAGTAAGTGTTGCCACTATAACGGAATGGTTAACTAAAAGTGCCCACTGCTTACTTTATCAGGATGATTATCTAAACCCGACTAGTAATTGCTGCCACGATAACTGAATAAGTAAAACTGCCAACTGTGTGAGTTCCTCGGTTGACTTCCTCGTTTGGTCTCGAGGGGGAAACACCAGGATGGGTATGTTTGGTGGTCGCATCAGGTTGGTTCCGATTAGGTCCTTCTTACCCCTCTCTGATTGCCGCCGGTTGTATCGAGTCTCTATAGGTTGTTCAGTGCATGCTGCCGCTGCCGCTTCAGTCCAACATACCTATGTAGGCGAGGGCCGCCGAATTCTAGCCTCGCTGTACGGCCTCAAGATCGACGCCTCTTTTTCCTTTGCCCTTTGTCGGCACCCCTTTTGTTTAAGCAGGTTTGAGATCGACGTCGTTAGCAGGGTTACCCTTCCGGCTTGGCCTGGGCAGGGTTATGGACGCCATTGGTTATTCTTCAGGGCTCTTAGCCCCAATTTGCATCTTGTCCGTAGTCGGACGCCGTATCATTTTCAAGGTGATTTGGATCTTTGTACCGTATATCTGTATTCTTGACTCTTTGAGTCGCTGTTATATATATATCTGTTCTGTGGGTCCCATCGAGGACTATTGTGTAATGTTATTACTTCGTTTTCCACCCGCACGAAAGTGCCTGGTGGGCACCTTTGAATCGTTTCTATGCGGGTTTGACGGGTTTTCGCTAAAACTTGCATAGGTCCGATTCTGAGGGTGTTACATGAGACCATATAGGTGAAGTATTATGCAGTGGACGTTCGCATATCACCATCATAGAATCACATAAAATATAAAAGCTTGACCAACTACTCACTTCATATTATTTGGAAATCATTGTCAATCCATCCTATGCCCTCTGAAACTACTCACAAAGATGGTACATGATATGGATTAGTGGCATATGGATTACAAAACAATCTGAAAATATAATTTCTCCACCAAATAAAGACAAGTTGACAATCACAATCATCCAAATAGCCCTTAAACAATATCTAGGGTTCAATCAACCATGGACTATGAGTGCAACGAGGTGGATCTTGGAGATGGAGATGGTGTTGATGTTGGGGATGATGGGTATGGTGATGTAGAGGCCCCCTTCTACACAAAGAAGGAGTGGTGATGATGATGGCTTCGATTCCCCCTATTAGAAGGCCTCGGAGCAACAGGATCTGCCCTCTCATGGAGTTGGGGAGGACTTCCGCCTCTTTCGCCGCCTCTGTAAATCGTGGGGAAATGTGAATAGGCTTTCTGGAGAAACAGAGGCGTTTGTAAAAAGGGAGAGTCGAGACGACGTTTGAGGCTCAAACGAGCCTAAGTGGTGTGGCCTATAGTGGGCCCGCGCATCAGTTTGACAGTGTAATGCACTGTTCAGCACATCACTGAGCTAATCTTATAAAAAGGGGCAAGTTTCACCAAATGAGTAGTATTTGTTCTTATCTAGTAATGGCCTCAGTCTATGCATCACATGCATGGGGCAAGTTTCACCAAACTAGTAACAGGTAAAAGGAAAGGCAATAATTCCAGCAAAAGATCTAGTGTATTTGATCTGATCCTCAACTCACAACAGTCAAGCAGAAAGCTTACTCAATAGCAGCTTAGTCATTGCATGTTTGTGTGCTGTCAACACAAGACATCCACAAGGGGAAATAAGATAATAGTGCATAGCCGTAGTAACCAGCTACCATTCCATCTCCACACATAAACATATGCAACCAGACCAGCAAATTCTCATTATCCCTAGAACACATCAACCACAGGAAACCAACTTGCCACCAAATAAGAACATCCCAGTTCTTATTTGTCTATCAATACACCACCAACCAAACCACTAGCCAGGTTCCATCACACCCTTAGCTCTGGTTTCTCTCTGGAGCCATCCAGGAGTTAGTACAAGGAGGAAATCAAGGCCAAGCTAACAACTAGGAGGAACAGGACAACACCACAAATAGGAGGAGCAGGCCAGGTGCTTACAAGAGCAACTAGAATCAGAGGAGCAAGCAAGTTCAGCACAAGATCAACCACAAACCTACATCACCACACATGCATACTTGTCTACTCTACAAACAGGTAGACATCAAATCCACATCATACTCGCTCTAGGTAGTAGATGGGCTTGCACAATAGTTTGGTGGAAGGGAAAACCCTCAGAACTGTATTCAAATGGTATACAAGTTACATCCTAGGGTTATGCACATGCCAGCATAATATCCATTCTTATTCTTGGAGTTTGGCCTCAGCCTTTACATCATTGGCAGGAGGGGTCTTGGCATCATATTTTTTTTATTGCAAATAATCCAGATAGATGAATATCACTACAACAAAATGAGAGAACTACAGAGCCAGACATAAAGTGATAATTCACTGTTGTGCACACTTCTGTGAGGCACCACGGCAACAAATTGCCCATTAGAGGCTATATAGCTAATCAAGTTATTCAAATCATCTGCCACAAGCAATCAAAGCATCCCTAGCTAAATTCATCATAAAACATTCCCATATCATGCTAAGAAATTCATCCAAGCACCAACAAAAGCTTGCATAGGTAAATAACATCCTTGCACTATTCAGCTTCAGACCAGCATCACTAGCTTATTATCTAGCTTTTACTAGATAAAACATACCCCCAGCTGCTAGGCTACATGGCACATTCCCAGAGGGTAGTATCTCTGCACCTAGAAGATTCAAAATGTGTTGAGCATAAGCTCAAGTCCATTTTCCTAAATCCACAAATCATTTTCCTAAAAAGAATCAGGAATCAATTGAAATGGTTGTTGTCATATAGGTAGTATACCTATATTAGCCACTCGGTTACACTTACTAACCCAACCATCTTATCATCTTCCTTAGTAAATATCTAGGAATCATTGTATAGATTAGCAAGACATTAAGTAGTCAAAGAAGATTTACTCTGCATATTCTAATTCTTGTTTAAAACCAAGATCATGCCTACACATGATCTGATCCACACCGACTTATTCACAACCATCTACAAGCAACCCAAACAATAATCTAAATCACTTTCCTAGCTATTTTTTCTAGGAATAATTTAAAGAAATGATGCAACTACATTCAAGGGGAAACCAAGATCATCGATGAATCAGATTTAGGGCATCAACTATATCTCATATAGGAATTGGCCTAACCATCAATTTAAGGATCATCTAGTAAGATCAATGAACTGTCAACTGGACAATATCATTTAATGACAATATTACCTCATGACAACCTAAGTTACTTTAGCAAATAGCTCCAGTATAAATAACCTTTTTGCAATCTTCCATTACCAATACATGAGTAGCATCACAGGAAGCCATTATCCCAAGAAATTCAGAACAAAACTGAATCTATATCCACCTCACTTACAACATACATAATCAAATAACAGTACCATCAGGCAAAGCCCAGTTAAGCCAGAAACCAAGTTTCATATACCCATTAGAGCAATAAGTATAACTAGTGAATTGAATTTAAATATGATCAATCATGATTGAACAAATCTTAGCAAGTTCTGAGTGACACCAACAAAGGATAGCATCTTACTTAGGGTACAGATAATGTGTAACTAGTAAGAATGTTTGGCAAAAGGGGAAAGAAGAAAGAGAGGTAGAAGAAGGTGTACCAGGGAGTCGACGGTGACCTCAAAAGGGCGGCGCCGGCGTGGCAGCGGCGGTACTTGCAACCACACATTCCTCACGGACGCCTCACGTCACCCGGGCGGCACAGGGAGCACCCCACAAGGGGCACAACATCTTGCGCCTGCCCTAGGACGACAACCACACCGAACCAACAGGCATCGGAGGGAACCAGTGAGCGGCGGAGGTACATTGCCAGAAACCGTAGCACCAAAGAAATGGAAGGGGGCGAGCTGGTTAAGGCACGAGAAACAAATCGAGTTGGAGGGCCAGGTCAGGCTCGAGAAGGCGAAGCCCCAACGACCAACGACAACAACCGAATAATGGCAGGCCCCTTGAATCGGGCAAAGCGACGTGTCAAGATCGCCAATGACGGAAGGAGAAAGTGAGAGGGTGAGGTGTAAGAGAGAGTGGATGAGGGAGACCAAGCCGGGGTGGGGTTTGCCCCGATCCTAGTTGGGCCAAGTTGGGTCTAGATGGGCTCATTGGTGGGCCTGGCCCAACTCCACAGGAAAAATAAGAAAATAAAGACATTTATCAAATCACTAAAATGACCAAACTATCCCTAAACATAATTTATACTCTAGAAAAATATAGAAAAATCCCAAAAATACATATGATATATGAAAATGACCACAAAAATAAAATCTACCTAATAAAAATATAATTTTAATTATTTAAAATAAATATAAAGTAAAATAATTATTAACAGTATTAAATCCTAAATGAATTTTATAAAATTAAACAAAAACCTTAAAAATAAATAAAAAACCATTTTTGTGTATCATAATAAGTCTACTATTTTATAAAAATACTTAGAGTTTTACAAATAAAACATAAAGCAAATATTTAAAGACACTTAGTTCTTTGATGAATTTTATAAAAATAAATATAATCTTAAAAATAAATAAAATTCATTATTAAGGTCTTAAATAAATATATTACACTAGAAAAAATTAAATATATTATTATAAAAGCCTTTAATATTTTAAATAATACATCCTCACCTAATACCTATTTTGTAAATTCTTTAAGAATAATTATTAAGTAAGAAATAATTATATTTCTTCAGAAATATTAATACCCTAAAAATCAAATTACTAAAATTCCAAAACAGAACAAAGGTTTATAATAAAACTTAAGTGTAAATTATTAATTTTATGATATATTTTGAAAATTTAAATAAAGCTTTAAAACCACAACCTTAAAAATAACTTTATAAGCATTCACTAAAATATAAAGTGAATAATTACACACTTTAGTTATACCTATCATAAATCTAAAACTTAGGAATAATTAAAAAATATTACATCTTAAGTTTACTTACCCATTTAAAGTTAAATTTAGTCTCAAAGCTTATAAACAACATGTCTAATACACCACTTATGTTTTTTATAGTTAACTTTAGTTTACCAAACTTTAAATATAATACTAAATACTTTATTATATGTTTTATAGTTAACTTTGGTCTGTTATAATTAAGTTATAAAGTATCTTAATACCAAACCAACCAAGTTAAAAACCAAGATAGATAAGTCTCAAATACTAATGCTGTCATTTTTCAAATAAAGTAATTTTTTCTTACGTACAGACTATAACTAGAAAGAACACCTCATAAGGTTAACTTAAAAGCTTAAATGCTTCTGCTTAGTTGAGTAAGATTTTCTTCAAATGTTATTCTTTTTGCCACTTCAAGCAACAACTCTAGAATAGTTCTTCCAAACCTTAATAATCCAATACTTAGGCTTCCATCCTAATCACCAAATAGCAACTAATCTAAATCTTAAATTACAATTGCACCCTACTTTTATATCTTGTATATCAAAACCTAAAATTCCTATATATGCACTTCATGTGAAGTAAAAATTTGAAGATAAACCAACTCTTAAAGAAATCACCTAAGTTCATTTCACTTACAATATTGGGAATTCACTTTGGGGTTTTTACAAAATGCATAGCATTACTTATGCACAACATCATATTGCTTCTTTAAACATTAGTCCTTGCCAGACCAATGATGCAGATCTCAACTATTGGATCTTATGTCGTCTCGAAGACCGTGAATGCATAATCTTGCAATCACAAAAGGCAAGTTCACACTTGGTCATGTCCTTTGATTATTTTCTGTAAAGTATTTTACAAAGCCAGTGTTGTCATCACCTGCATTTGAAAAAGGTCAGAAAACACTATTTTCATAATAATGTGATTATAGGTTATTTACCATGAGGTAATAACCTACTATAAGAGTTTTTGTGGTAAAAGAACATATTACCTAGGACTTAACAACCAATGTCGCCAGTGATTCTTGCGTCGTATATTACGTATTGACCATGAGATTTGGAATGGGACGAAGAAGTTAGATGTATCTTTCCTCTCGCATGGAGTCGGATGTGCGTCGTGGTCATTATCACCGTGAGCGTGCATATTATATGGTAATTCATAGAGGATATGCAACATATGGGTGGGAGCCCTCAACGTCTCACGATAGTTCTAGCATCTGAACGGTCTGTACAAACCATTGTCGTAATTCAAAAGGAGGGCATGGTGTACACAAAGGAGACATGCAGGGTCGCGGAGAAGGCAGTGATTGGCTTGGATCTTAGGTTGGGCCTCAAACCAAGGATGTTTGAACGGGGACATACTCCCGGCGTGCAACAAAACCTAAGGTCTCTCGTGGGCAAAGTGACGCACCTCTGCAGAGTGTAAGAACCGTAACTTGTTACTCCCTGTTCTGGGAAGGAGCTGCGAACGCGGCGGGAAAGGAACCCCATGAAGGTTCTGGTAAACCCTTGAAGGCTGACGGACATAGCTTTTCAGAATAAAAGCAACCTTTGAAGAAATGTTTATGAAAACTTGCATTGCCTATGACCTATGGTCTGTGGCTATAGTTATAGTGCATCAAACACTCCTTTTCTAATGGAGTTGCTGAGTACGCTCGTACTCAAAGTATCTTCTTAACCCTTGATAGGTTCTAAAGCCAGTACAGACGGTGACTACATCAAGTTATGCTCCAGGAATCATCATCAAAAGCTAAAGCTCTTCAATGAAGTCAAGGAAGTCAACATATATATCCACTCAAGTGAAGACGAAGTTGTTGATTAGATAAGAATAGAATCTCTAGCCATAGAACCTATTTCTGTAGTGTATTGCAATAGCAGAAATGCTAGACCATTAGTTAAGATATTAGTCTTAATAGTATTATAATTTTGGAGTTGTTTATTTCTGATTCTTCTTTGTAAGAAGTTTTTTCTCTCTTTAACCTAGAGTATTCTCTGGATCTTGTGTAAAGAGTTGAGTTGTAAACTATAGTCATGTCTTGGACCTGCTGTGTTTCTGTTGTACTACTCTAAGGGATGCAATACTAGTGAACGGTGTTTCATTGGTGTTATGTCAACGACTATAGTGTACTACATCATGCAGTGGTATGCTGAGTCACCGCATATTATGATGATACAAAATGCACATATCAATAGACGAAGCCTTCGACAAGGTAACAATGTGCATGGCATCGACATCGTTCGTCAGGGCAGAGGACGGCTCAATTTTCACTAGGAGCCATGCATCCCCACTACCTGCTCTGTGATGTAGCCACAAAGATGACGAGCATGGATAAAAACATGGCATGCCCAGACCTGATGATCGTGCCCTAGTGCCCTCGACGCCACACTGATCGTGGCACCGGAAAATGACCTTCTAGCCAGCGTCTCTCGCCGCCCTTGCCACCCGGAGGACAAAGCTAATCGAGTGCACTCCTCCATGATACCATTTTCCATGCCGCCACTAAAGCGACCACCCCGTGATGCCTAGTCGTGCCACACCCAACCCTAGGGTGATGACATGCACCAACGTCCAAAGGCGAAGAGACGAGAGGACCCGTGACAACAATTACCGAAGCTTTGCCTAACCACACCCTCTAGTGGCAACAAGTGTGGAGGAGGAATGGGTAGGAGGTTTAGCGGCAATGATCTGGGTTCCCCTCTACTGCCAGGCGTGGGCGACGAGAGGGTCTTTTTACAACAGGGGCTTCTAGTCGACCATATCTAGCGATACCACATCTTCCATGGTAGCACGATCTCACTCTTTACAATTCAAATATACAAGTTTCAAAAATCTCGAAACAAATTAATGTATGTTCGGATGTGTGTTTACAATCCCTACAACTTCCATAACAAAATTCAAAACATGCGTAGACAAATAGAAAAAAATCCAACATGAATAGTGTCACGGAAAGACAAACACACAAAATGTCACTGTTTACATCGCAATTTGCCTTTTTTTTATTTCCCTGTGCACACTTTGGATTTGATTATGAAAATTTTAGCGAATATAAACACGCATCTTCCAAACACTTACAAATTTGTTTCAAATTATTTTTGACACTGATAAATTTGAATTATGACACGTGGTTCAAAAAATACTATGCACGGTACCATTAACTATCTTCCCTGCTAATAATCGTGCTAGCCCCGATTCTTATTTTTCTTGGTCTAGCCAATGTTACCGAGTGTCTTATCATTTACTCCACGTAGCCGTGACCCTGACGACGGTCTGATGCGTGCGTGCCTGAGCGTGTGAAAAGGTTTGCGGGACTTGGTTGTTGCTGTTGCGGCAGCAGGGCAGGGCAGGCGCAGGGAGGGTGGTGCTGCGCGCGGCCATGTGCCCGCCTGCCCCAGGCGACCGCATCCCAACACACCGGGCGCGACCACCACATCTCCTCTCTCCGGGACCACCAGCCTCGCCCCCACATTTTCTCGCACTTCACCACCACGCTACAGAGACTACAGGGAGATATCCATGATTTCCCCCCACGCTAGGCGCCAACCCAGACGCAACAGTGCCGGCGACGTACGCCATGGACCGCCGGCCGGACGGCCAGCCCCTGCCTAGTAGAGTACGTGCACGTCCACTCCAGCTTATCACCAAAGTTAACCTGTAATCTAGCTCGAACTACCCAGCTCCCGGTATCCAAAGCTATCGGCCAGCCCGTGCGTGCGGCTGCGGGTCGATCGGGTCACGTGAGCTTGCGGCCGTACGTCGCCGGCGGCGGCCGGTCGGACGGACCCGATAAACCTCGGGCAGGATGGCGACAACGCCCGCCGCTGCATCTGCATGCGCTGCTGCGGCGCGGTGTACGTACGTTGCGCCTCGCTCGCTTTCCGCATTAATTACGGCCGTTCCCCCTGGAGGGCGGGCGGGGCCGGGCGTGACGTGGGATGGCGCGCCCGCCTGCGGCCTGGTCTGGTCGTTTCGCTAGCTCCGGACGAGCGAGGACCGGGGCGGACAGTGGGACGCTGTTCGGTGGGCCTGTCACGGTGGGAGAGTACTCCATGAGCTACAGAAAACAAATCGCTGTGTGGGCGTACCGTTTCCGGTACATGAAAATAATGCAATACGAGGACCGAACATCCAGAAAAAATAAAAGTTCAGAGGTTTTTATTTACACAGAAGTTAACGACCGCCATGACAGGATAGCTAATGTGTCACTAAATGGGTGTTTGGTTCTCACCCACGCTTTATAAAGCCAAAGTTTGACGGTTTGACGAGTGTTTGGTTGTTGGCATACTTTAAAGTTGTCACACTTTACTCTATATATGGCTCATATGTCTAGAGTTAAAATTTGCCAACTTTTGCCACACATCGTGGCGGCCAAATTCTCAGCCACACTTTCATGGC
Organism: Avena longiglumis; assembly: GCA_030063025.1. Classification (NCBI taxonomy): domain Eukaryota; kingdom Viridiplantae; phylum Streptophyta; class Magnoliopsida; order Poales; family Poaceae; genus Avena; species Avena longiglumis. The sequence continues at coordinate 479,316,499 of CP125978.1, read as the reverse complement.
TGTCACGTGTGCCAAACTTAGGCTTGGCAAAATATGGCCGGCAACCAAACAGGCTCTAAGATGCAATTTCATGATGAATTCATTGCATTTCGCAGTTGACAACTAATCCGCGGCAACTTTATGACCCCAAGTGTTTTGCTCTTACTATTATGTGTATTGCTTGATTTTTTCTGAAGAAAAATTGTGGATCTTCTCCTCGGGAACATTGATCTCTTTTCTCGCACACTACGGTATTATGACCTCAGCACATACCGTGCTAAGAGCCAATCATAGGGGACAATGTTACATCATGAAGCCGATAATACAACCTGGATACAAGGACAGTAAAACACAAAGTGAATACTACATGTTTACAATGACAAGAAAGAAAACAACATGATTAACCTTGAGTTTTCTCGAGCAATTATCCTCGGGCTCTCTTAACCAATGAGAGTGGCCCGATTGCAAGGCGTTAGGCGACAGATACTGAGGAAGCAATGGCGCGTTTGAGCAGTCCCTAGTTTCATCAAGAAAATCTTAGCACTTCTTTCTAAGCTCTCTCCAACGGCTTATTAGCCAATCCATAATGCCGGATATATCATAAATTTGGGTAATATTAGTGATAGAGTTTTCCCGCTATAGTATTTACATTAGTTGTTCACTTGAAGTAGTTAGAGTTAACAAAATCTTTGATATTTTAGCCAAACTTTGGCTCCCGCCTGCCTCCTGTTACCAACACTGGGCTCTTGACTTGTAACGACCGCTTTGGCCGTCTATATTGTCGCCTCTTAATTTTGCCCTTCTTGCACCGTCCGTCGTGGTCAACCGTGACCATTCTTCGTCTGGCCAACTCTTACCTGGAACATAAAAGTGTATTGTGCGGCGCGTCTCCGTTGCCCGTTCAGGAGCGGGGTAGGTAGCAGTACGGTGCTACGCAATGGAATGGCCTAGTTTGAACAGTAGCCGCACGTAGTAGTACCTCGGTGCACGTAGTGTGACTGTGGCCGTGGACGGCGGCAGCAGCGGCTACCGTGAATTGGGCCTGCCACTGTACATTCATCACTGCGCGCACCGAGCCAGGCAGCGGTGGGGCTGCCGGCCGGTCTACGGTGGCGGGTGCATATGTACGTACGTCTTGGTGGGTGGCGACCGACGACTGGCTATGGGCGCCTGGACATGCATTGCGTGCGCGTTCCACCGGGCCCTCCGGGTTAACCAACCAGACCTGAGACACCCATAGGCAAAATCTTACTACCATCGACTGGGTGCACCGCGCACATAATGACGTACCTGACCTGCGCCGCGTGCGTCGCAATGGACGACTACCCTACCGGCGGGCGGCGGCTGCTTGCTGCCGGCTATACCACTTCCCAGGCCATGCATGTGAGCATGTCTAGCTAGCTCTTCCGGCATTTCGCTCGTGAATTCGTGATGATAGGAGAAGACTGCATGATGGTTTGCAGACGTACAGTTTGATCCTGTGCGTGACAGGTCAAAAGAGAAAGATAATAAATATTTCGTGTAGTTTACTGCTCGTGCCGGATCCACCTCATGTACGGTAAGCAGGGCACTGCATGTATTGTACGGTCCTCCGTTCGAAAATAAGTGATTTGAGTTTATACTTTATCAATCTCCAAACTAAAATATGTCTAGATATATGATAATCTAAAAATAAAAACAAGTCACGGAATGGAAAAAATACTACGTACTTTCTTTGATTTATATTACTTGTCACGTAATGAATACATCTAAATATATTCTAGTGCTAAATATATTTAATCCAGTAATGCTTACTATCGATGCGAAGGAGTACTACTACCGATCCACCAGCCTCGATACAGAAACCGACTTTCACGTGGCACACCGCACACATCTGAGATCTGACGGACCCATCGAGTTCGTTCGTTCACCGACGTACGTCACAGAGCGAGCCACTGCGCCAAACCGCGACTGTAGTGTGTGTCAGTGGAGTATGCGGGGTGTGCTTTCGGAAAGACGCTAGCTGCAGCGGCCTACTCTGACCGAGCTTTATGCATGGAGAACCAAATGATTACGCCACACCACGTATACTTAACCAAGCGTCCTTTTTACGGTCCAAGATTACGGTGAAAGTCTGACAGAGACACATCATGGTTGAGCCCGTTGTGCGCGTGGCCATCATGAGACAATCAGAGTACTCCTAGATAAAGTAATAATCGGATAATCAGGAGTTTCCTTGGGCGAGTAGCTGCCGCGCCAGCTCTGGGCTCGAGCACAGCCAAGGCAAGCGCGCCGTTGCAGCTGCGCTAGTTTTTTCACCTTTTCCTGCGAGCAGACCGAGGCCGAGTTGGCCGACCCCGGCCGGCAGGCAAATCATGCACGTAGGTATGGGTCGGCACGAATCTCGACGTTCTGAGTTTCGCTGCTAACTTTCTGACTGACGCTGACGAGCCCGTGTACTGAATCAGATGGATGGGTCCACACAGAGTCCACCCATAATGCTAGACTTATGGACGGAATTGTGTACTGAAACATCAATCAACTTAGCTTTACTTAAAAATGTTTGCTATTACCTGCAAATTTGTTTACTATTCTTTGAGAAATTTTTTTATATAGACATTTTTAGTGTGTAAGTTCGCTTCAAATCTACACATTATAAAATATCTAGATACATTCATTTCACAAAAGCTAAAATATCTTAAATTTTTAAACAGGGAAAGTACATGACACTGTGCTCCTACACTACCAGAATTTAAAACTTTATTACAAAGTGCGAAAGACACAATGCAAATCTTGCTAGAAACTCAGCAAAGACTTTGTCTGAGTGTTACACTTGGCAAAAATATATACGGTAAAAATTCCGTCGAAAGAGCGACTTTGGCGACTATTTTTTTTTGAAACAAGTCGGCAAATATTCCGTCTGTGTGTTTTCCTCGTCCGCGCAACAAAATAAAGGTACTTAACTACCGACGGGTTAAACGGGAAAACCCACGTGACAGGAAATTTGCCGAGTTTTTTTTTACTATACACGACAAACTTTGAATTTTTGCCGAGTGTTATTTTAATATTGATGTCAAAACTATTATATTCATGGAAAAAACATGTGGCACATTCTTTACTGAGTTTTTTTTCTCTGGCATGCCTATTTTGTGTAAGGGTAGGAAGTACAAATAAGCCAAAATGTCCATAAAAATTTCTCTGTCAATGAAAAACAAACAGAAAATAATTAATTTCGAACTTTTTCACTAAGATTCCAAAAATGATGGATACGAATTATTTGTTTTGCTCTTTATTTGTACTAATAATTTTCACTAAGATTTCAAAAAAAAAAAGCATGCCAGATTTCCCGAGCTGTCCCCTTGGCGGCGGTGAAGTAAAATGCGTCCGTGACGTCGGTTAAGCGGGGACGGCCGGGGCCGGACAGGTGCGGCGGGGCGAGAGAACGAAACGAGAGGAGAAAAGCGGTAGGAAAAAAACTGTGTTCTGGCTGTGGCAGTAACAGGGCAGCTGGCTCGTGCTATGTAACAACGTGACGTTGCGCGCCTCCGTCTCCGTTGCCCGTTCAGGGGGCGGGAGTAGTTTGAACAGTAGCCGCACGATACCACGTACGGTGCACAACGTAGCGGCTACTGTGAATTGGGCACGTACGGCTAGCCACTGTGCATTCATCACTGTGCACACATCCGACGCACCCATCGAGTCCGTTCGCTCTGACCGATGTACGTCACCCACTACGACTGTAGTGTGTGTCAGTGGAGGAGTATGCGGGGCGTGCTTTCGGAAAGACGCTGCAGCCGCGTACTACTCTGACCGGCCTTCACCTTCACGGAGAACAACCAAATGATTGCGCCACGTGCTTAACCATTAATTAATTAACGGAACCGTCCTTTCACGGTCCAAGATTACGGTGACAGTCTGACGGAGACATCCATCATGGTTGAGCCCGTCGTGCGTGTGGCCATCATGAGACCATCAGAGTGGATAGATAAAGTAATAATGGGATAATCGAGAGTTTCCCTGGGCGAGTAGCTAGCTGCCGCGCGGGCTCTAGGCTCGACCACAGCCAAAGGCACGCTCGCCGTACGTGGCACAGGCTTCCGTTGCAGATGCACTAGTTTTTTTTATCTTCCTTTCTGCGAGCAGACGGAGGCCGACCCGGCCGGCAGGCAACCATGCACGTAGGTATGGGTCGGCACGAATCTCGACGTTCTCTGAGTTTCAATCTAACTTTCTGACTGACGAGCCCGTGTACCGAATCGGATGGATGGACCCACACCGAGTCCAAGACGGAAACATCAATGGACTTTCTTTAGTTAAAAGTATTTATTAAATCTTTTTTTGTGTAAACCGCGAGCTTTATTACTCAATAATCATTAATCATAGAGTTACAATCAGCAGCAATGTTGTGTGCTAAAAAAGCGGACAAACCGTTAGCCAGCCGTGTGACATCCCATTTGGGCAAGCATACTTGCACAATTGTGAGCCATAGAGTTAGCTACACGGCGCGCAAAATTTAAACTAAAAAGTTTAAAATTGAAACTCAACTCGCGAATATCATCTAAGATAGGGGAGACCGACGAATGATCCTTTGTGTCCAGTTTCCTAATGCGGACCAGCTTAGAAGAGTCCGTCTCGAAAGCAACTCTTGTGAATTGTTTAGATTCCACAAACACCCATTGCATCCCAGAGCGCAGAAGCTTCAATCATCAAGGGATCTAGCAGACCTTGTTACACCTTACACCACGCCCCCAGGAAGCCATTGCTATCACGAGCTACACCCCCTCCTCATGCTAATCCATCCTCTGCTGCAAGAGCACCATCAAAGTTTATTTTGACAACCCCGGATGGTAGGTGCTGCCATTTACATTCGGGGCGAGACATGGAGGCCTTTTGCAAGGCCGACGGCAAATCCAGGAACAATAGCGTGTCCCTGATGGCGCGTGATTGATGTGGAGCGCTTCGTCGGGAAACCCCAAGAGCAAGGTATGATGCAGCACAACAGCAAGTCTTCCCTCAGTAAGAAACTGAGGTTATCGAACCAGTAGGAGGAAGGAAACGTCTCAAACGTGTTTCAAGCAACGTAAAAACCTGCACAACACAAACTTAAGACTTTGCCTCAACTAACGGTGAGGTTGTCGATCTCACCGGTTGCTGTAATAAACGATTAACTGTATGGTGTGGAAGGTGAAAGTGGTTTGCAGCAAGTAAACAGTAACGGTGGAAGATGTATCAATGGTAAAGATTGGACGAGGATCCATAGTTCTCTAGAGGTGTTCTCCTTAGATAAATAAACATGGCATACATGGTAAACAAATTACAGTAGGGCAATTGATAAGACTGAGCAAGGCATAACAATGCAATGCTAGACATAGAGATCCTATGAGATTCGATTGGACAATACAACAATATACATAGACTGCCATCCAACTGCATCAATGACTAGAAGTCCACCTTTGGGTTATCATCCGAACCCTCTTCAAGATATTAAGTTGCAAGCAATGCATAACCTGTTTTAAGCAAAGTGTGTAAGGTAAACAATTCACTTGTTTCATGAACAAGAGACCGTTGTTTTCTCCCTAGTGGCAACAACACATCTGCAACCGTAGAGATTTCTGTCACTTCCCTTGGTTAAGTAGAGGCATGAACCCACTATCGAGCATAAATACCCCCTCTTGGAGTCACTAGCAACTACTTGGCCAAGATAGCTACTAAGAGCATCTCCAAGAGCATTGTTATATTTTGCCCCAATTGCTATTTTACCAATTGAGTCCAAAAAAACTGCTCCAACAACCTTTCTATAAGTGGTCCCCCACTGAAATTTTTTAGCAAGCTTCCTATAAGTTGTGGCCAACTTTGTATATTTGCCAATCCAATGCCAAATTGCTAAATTTTTTAGCAACCCTCTAAAGTGGTCCCCTGCCTCCCATTTGTTCCATTGACATGTGGGACCAACCTTTTTGGCAATTTGAAGTGTACAAGTACACGTAGTGTACGTGCTGATGTAGTGTATGCGTGCATGTGTAAGTGTGTGCTGCGTGCGTGTGTATACATGGCGTTACAGCGTGTTGTGTGTGCCATGTATGTGCGACGTGTGTATACGTGTGGCCGTATGCGTGTGTGGTGTTTATATGGCCTAGTATGTGCAACAATGTACATGTATGTGCAACCGTGTATTTGTGCAGTCATGTACTTATACATGTGTATGCGATGTGTTTTAGTCTGTATACAATGCTATAACTATATGCATGTATCTATACTAAAAGAGAGACCCATTGACAGATGGGTCCTACAATTTTGGCAATTGCTATTATAGGAAGGCTGGGAAAGCATATTTGTGTTTGGATTGCTAAACCTCCTCTCTCCTCTTCCTATACCCGATTTTTAGCAATCCAATATACTAATGCTCTTGGAGATGCTCTAACAACGGAGAGCATGCAAGATCACAAACAACACAGACATGCTAGAATCAATAAGACAAAACCATTAATCAATCTGACATAGTAATCTCAATATCCATCGAATCCCCGCAAACACAACATGCATGATTACAAATAGATGAGATCTTGATCATGAACGAAGCTCACAAGATCTAGACATGAAAGCACAAGGAGGAGATACAACCATCTAGCTACTACATGGACCCGTATTCCAAGGTGGAACTACTCACGCTTCATACCGGAGGCTGGCATGATGAAGAAGAAGGCCTCCGGGATGCTCTCCCCTCCGGCAGAGTGCCGGGAAGAGCTTCAGATCCATCCTAATCTAGGGACGATGGTGGCGGAGGCTACAGACTGTTTCGTGGAATATTGATCAGGTGCTTAGGGTTTAGGCATCGGGGGCTTCTTATAGGCAAAGAGGCGAGGCTGGGAGGCGGCGGGGCCCACACGGCCCAGCGCGATCTGGGTGGTTGGACCGTTTGTTATTTCTGGGGTGGTCGTTGATCGGGTCAATCGCTCGATCGCTACAAAATAATTTAATATTTTTAATTAATTGCGACGGATTTTGTAAATAGTTTTTGACAACAAAATATCCGGTTGCATCCGGGGTTTGATACTTAATTAAAAATGGGGCGTTTGGAAAACAACACGGGCTTTGCAAACATAGTTTTATGCAAACATCACATGATGATGACGATGCAATGCACAAATTCAACGCGATTTTCTAGTAGTGGTTTTATGGATGCCACAATTCGACACCACTAACAAGGGATCTCGCCCTCGAGATCCGCCTCATGGTACCGGAAGGAAGGTCGGCGTTCTCCGTCTTCTCGCTTTGTGTAGATCCTCGCGACACCACTAACGAGGGTTCATTCCCCATCTTGAAATCGACGACACCACCAACAAAGAGTCGTTGTCCCTGATCGTCGAGGGAACACTCCGGGAACAAAAGGTCTAAGGTAGAGGTATCGCAGATAAAGCCACCCCTAACTTCCGTGGACGGAGTAAAATTGCTGGATCCACTGATTCGACGTACGAGAGCGAATGATAAGAGCAGTGGTAGGGTAGCTACTCCATCCCGCACTCAAACCATTACTCTGCACACGAATAAGCGGATTAAGCATCCAACTCTCGGAATTAGATCAAGATCTCGACAAGCGAGGTTCGAATAAAGGAGTAAGGCGACTCGCCTGGATCCGCGTAGAGGATGTCGTCGCGTCGGAAAACACCGGAAGATACCGCAGAAATCGTATGAAAGACACAATGATTAGGTTTCGCGATGGTTCCATTGGCATGAACAACACATGCTCAAGGTATACTCCAACTTCACCAATGCTCGTCCTTCTCATATGTTTTTCAACGACACGGATATCCAGCAAGGAACACATATGGATAAAGATCTCAAGACAAAAGATCGGATGAAGGCACAACAGAACAGTTGCAGATTGATGATCGTAGCACCTCCGTTACAAAAGGGAGAAAGCGAGACCCTAAAGGTACGACGGAAACCCAACCACGAGAAATCCTGGACTCGAAGAGAGAGATGAGAGCGGATTGAAAACACGTAGGGGTAAGAGGGAGCAGCAGAGGGGTAAGGAGTAAAATCAGACCTAACCAGAACTATCCAACCATTTTTGCAAAAATAGTTTTGACACTTCTACTTCGCCCGTTAGCTAGGTTATCCTACAGGCTGGACTTGTGGGGTATCAACCGCCGAGCTCGATACCACTCAGAACACCCTCGATCGGACCTATGCAAGTTTGAGCAAAATTCGCCAAACCCGCATAGAACGATTCAAAGGTGCTCACCAGCACTTTCGCAAGGGTGGAAAACGGCATAATATTACACAACAAATTCCTCGATGGGACCCATGTAACAGATATATATATATAACAACACTCAAAGAGTCAAGAATACGAATATATTATACAAAGATCCAAATCACCTTGAAAACGATAGAGCCCTACCACGGACAAGATGCAAATGGGGCTAAGAGCCCAAGAATAACCAATGGCGCCCATAACCCCGCCAAAGCCAAGCGGAAGGGTAACCCCGCTAACGGCGTCGATCTCAAAACCTGCTTAAACAAAAGGGTGCCGACAAAGGGCAAAGGAAAAGAAGGAGCGTCGATCGAGGCCAAGACACCGAGGCTAGAATTCGGTCCTCGCCTACATAGGTATGGTGGATCGAAGGCGGCAAAGATGCACTAAACAACCTATAGAGACTCGATACAATCGGCAATCGAGAGGATAAGAATGGCCTAACCGGATCCAACTCAAGCTTTCACCAAACAAACCCATCCCGGTGTTTCTCGAGACCAAACGATGAAGTCAACCGAGGAACTCACGGTTGGCGCTTTACTTAATCGGTTATAGTTGCGGCACTTTACTAGTCGTTTAGATAATCGTCCGATAAAATAAGCAAGGCACTTTTAGTTAACCATTCTGTTATAGTTGCGGCAATTACTAATCGACATGATAGCGTGATATAAACCCAAAACCCAGCAGCTTGTTGGTACTTTTATTCAGCCATTGTGTTGTAGTTGCAATACTTACTAGTCAGTACAATGGTCATCGCGACACACAAAACAAGCAATTGTGGGCGATTATTTAGTCATTCCATTATAGTGGAGCTGATTACTAGTCATTATAAGTCAAATTAATAGCAGAACTTTAGTTATGCTTGTCTATGATCGAGATATCGTGCTCCAAGTCGTCCATATCCGCGACACGGCTTTGAAAGTTTTACCCGGTCGGGTGCACCAATAGCAACACACGCCGATCAACCTCTAAAACCAAATCAAAACCCAACGAGGCTTTCACGATGAACAATCACAGATTCAGAAATATTTCAGGGGCCACCCTTAAGTAGAATCCAACGGGTAAGCAAGCTCAGACGGCCTCAAGGTTATGGGGACTACCAGAACGATCGGGAACCCGAAAGTGTGGCTGGGCTTACGACACCGGAATCGTGCCATGATCCTAAATACAAGGTGCTCCTCGCACAATCGTAAATAAAGCAGTAAAACATGGCATAAGTACAGATCGTAAATAAAACCTCAAACTAGTTTGTGGCCCCAAGAAATAAGTCTGAATCAAGCTCGTCGGGGTCCCATATACCTTGATGTGGATAGAGCGAAAATCAAGGAACAAGTATCAAGTACTGGGTCTTACGGACACAAGCGGGCGTCGAAACCAAATATTATCTATCACCCACCGATGCCTCCGCTTATTACAATTTTAGTTGTTAAAGAAATTAAAGTGACGATAAGTAAAACTAGAATCATCTCCAACATCAACATGCGGCAATACATCAAGAATCGTGGCATATGGCGACACATCAAGACTTGAGCAAGCAACTACGACGCAAGTCCAACTATCTACCAAACAATGTAATAGGATGTGTCCAAGGCAATATAGGGTCGCACGGTATATCACGGAAACTAAAGCATCGCAACGTATAGCAATAGATCAACAGGAGGAAATAAAGACTATAAAAGTAAGATAGGTAGAAAGAGGGAGATGCTCGCCTGAAAACATTGTCGAAGGTTTTCCCCGAAGATCGGGGCGAGGCTCACATCCACTCAACGGCCTTATCCGCGAAGAAGCAAAACACTAGAAGAAACACCGGATGTAATATTTAAGATTTCGGCAGAAGATCGGCATGATGCATGTATGATGTATGGCATGGCAAGGTGCGATGCAATTAGGTCATATTAAGTGGAACCAGGGTCCCGACAATTAATTAAATGGTTCAAGTTATTTAGAACCCCCGCAATTTAAATGTTGTATTAGCATGGCAAAAGACAGCACCGGGTTCGCTACACAAATTTAAATGAGGCCGATATGAGACTAGATTTGCCCGCATATGGGCCCCATATTTAATTATTAGGTGAATCGGCATAAGGCCCCCAGACCACGTGATTATGCATGCGAGTATGACAATTCAATTATGTATCAATTGTTATTATATTATAAAATAGGGTTTGCGGGAAGGGGTTCACACATTAGGGTTCTCGACGATCTTGGGGTTTCCGGGGTTCGGGGTCCGACAGGGTCCAGGGTTCGACGGTTCGGCTCGGCGGGATCGTTCTCGAATATCGGGGTAGGTCTTGTTGTTCGGGATGAAGCACTTGTCGCATCCATGTGGAATCCCTGACGATCTGTGGCGACGATCTCAGGTTCGGTCTCCGGGGTCGATCTTGCCGTTGCGACGGTCTTGTCGGGCTCGCGCCATCGAGTCGGTCTTGGCATTCGGGGGGAGTACTTGTCGCGCCGGAGTCTCGGTGTCCTCGGGTCCGATTGTAGATCTCGGCGTCCGGCGGTAGGTCTTGTTGACTCCACCCTGAAGTCCTTGCCGTTCTGCAGCGGAGATCATGGGTCATCGGGGTCCGGCCTTGGTCGGGTCGCCGGTAGTTCTTGATGTCCAGGGGTGCTCCGGGTCCGGGGTTCGCCGCTCCGAGAGGTGGATCTTGTCGAGTTGGCGTGGACGGCAACAGGGTTCCGCGGCTTATGCTCTGGCAGAAGTACATGTCGTACCATGTTGGAGGCCTAGGGTACTGCTCGTTAGCTGTTGGCACCCTAAGATCTTGTCGAGGCCGGAAGGACACACCATTAACCGAGATAGCGCATGGGCGGCATGGCACACCGCGACCAAGAGGCCGGCGGGCCGAAAGGTGAGGGCGGCCATGGCGGGCGACCTTGCAGGGCGCCGAGCTCGTCGGTCCGCTCGCGAGAACGCTACAGGGCATGGGCAGAGGCGGCTTCCATGGCGAGACGCCGGAGGGCGCCGAGCGGCGGGCTCGGAGACGCTGCGCCGAGGAGGGCAAGGCGCGGGACAGACGGGTCGCCCGGGAGGAGGCTGGCAGAGGCGGGTTCCGCGGACGCGGCAGAGGGGCCGCCACGGCAGTGAGGCGCGGCCAGTGGAGGGACCAGCTGCCGGGCGCACCACGGCTGGCGGGCGCCGGGCGCGAGAAGACGGCCGGGCGCTGGCTCGACGACGGAGGCGGGCACGCTGAGGGCGGCGACGAGGATGCTCGGGCGAAACTCCGTGGCAAGGCGGCTGAGCGGGCGAGGCGAATGCTGGAGGCCTCGGTGGGCGCAGAGGGGAGGAGGCGGTGCTCGGCCACGAAGAGCCTGGAGCGGGAGGTGAGGCGGGCGGCGTGGCCAAGGCAAAGCGAGGAAGCGAGCTTGAGGGGAGGCGAAGCGAGGAGGCGGCGTGGCCAGCAGGGCTGGGAAGAGAGGAAGGGTGGAACGCGGGCCTGACGGCGTGTGGGCCCAGGGGCGCGGGACCGGGTGGAAGGGCAGGTGGCTTGGTGGTTTGACCAAGGGGGCGGGTTGGGAAACAGGCAGGTGGGGGGAAGTAGCGGGTCAGGGGCGGGTCCCACAGCGCAGGGAGAGTGGGTGAGGCTGGATCGGGTGAGGAAAGAAGGGAGGGAAGATGAGGTGGCGAGGTTTGATTGGCCAGAGTGAGGTGGAGGCTGGGGTGGGTAGGATAGTGGGTAGCTTTAGGAATAAAGGGTGGGCTGGTTGGACCGTTTGTTATTTCCTGGGGTGGTCGTTCGGGTCAATCGGCCCGTTCGGCTGCCCCGCACAAAAATAATTTAATATTTTTAATTAATTGCGACGGATTTTGTAAATAGTTTTTGACAACAAAATATCCGGTTGCATCCGGGGTTTGATACTTAATTAAAAATGGGGCGTTTGGAAAACAACACGGGCTTTGAAAACATAGTTTTATGCAAACATCACATGATGATGACGATGCAATGCACAAATTCAACGCGATTTTCTAGTAGTGGTTTTGCGGGATGCCACAATTCGACACCACTAACAAGGGATCTCGCCCTCGAGATCCGCCTCATGGTACCGGAAGGAAGGTCGGCGTTCTCCGTCTTCTCGCTTTGTGTAGATCCTCGCGACACCACTAACGAGGGTTCATTCCCCATCTTGAAATCGACGACACCACCAACAAAGAGTCGTTGTCCCTGATCGTCGAGGGAACACTCCGGGAACAAAAGGTCTAAGGTAGAGGTATCGCAGATAAAGCCACCCCTAACTTCCGTGGACGGAGTAAAATTGCTGGATCCACTGATTCGACGTACGAGAGCGAATGATAAGAGCAGTGGTAGGGTAGCTACTCCATCCCGCACTCAAACCATTACTCTGCACACGAATAAGCGGATTAAGCATCCAACTCTCGGAATTAGACTGAAGATCTCGACAAGCGAGGTTTGGAATAAAGGAGTAAGGCAGACTCTGCTTCGGATCTGGCGTAGAGGATGTCGTCGCGTCGGAAAACACCGGAAGATACCGCAGAAATCGTATGAAAGACACAATGATTAGGTTTCACGATGGTTCCATTGGCATGAACAACACATGCTCAAGGTATACTCCAACTTCACCAATGTTCGTCCTTCTCATATGTTTTTCAACGACACGGATATCCAGCAAGGAACACATATGGATAAAGATCTCAAGACAAAAGATCGGATGAAGGCACAACAGAACAGTTGCAGATTGATGATCGTAGCACCTCCGTTACAAAAGGGAGAAAGCGAGACCCTAAAGGTACGACGGAAACCCAACCACGAAATCTGGACTCGAAGAGAGAGATGAGAGCGGATTGAAAACACGTAGGGGTAAGAGGAGCAGAGGGTAAGGAGTAAAATCAGACCTAACCGTAACTATCCAACCGTTTTGCAAAAAATAGTTTTGACACTTCTACTTAACCGTTAGCTAGGTTATCCCACAGTTGGACTTGTGGGGTATCGCAACCCGAGCTCGATACCACTCAGTAACACCCTCGAATCGGACCTATGCAAGTTTGAGCAAAATTCGCCAAACCCGCATAGAAACGATTCAAAGGTGCTCACCAGCACTTTCGTATGTGGAAAACGGTAATAACATTACACAACAGTCCTCGATGGGACCCACGTAGCAGATATATATAACAACGACTCAAAGAGTCAAGAATACATATATTATACAAAGATCCAAATCACCTTGAAAACGATAGAGCCCAGCTACGGACAAGATGCAAATGGGGCTAAGAGCCCGAAGAATAACCAATGGCGTCCATAACCACGCTTGCCAAGCCGGAAGGGTAACCCTGCTAACGGCGTCGATCTCAAAACCTGCTTAAACAAAAGGGGTGCCGAAAAGGGCAAAGGAAAAGGAGGCCAAGATCGAGGCCAAGACACAGCGAGGCTAGAATTGGCGGTCCTCGCCTACATAGGTATGGTGGATCGAAGGCAGCAAAGATGCACTAAACAACCTATAGAGACTCGATAACCGGGCGAAAGAGAGGGATAAGAATGGCCTAACCGGATCCAACCTGAAGCTTTCACCAAACAAACCCATCCTGGTGTTTCCCCCTCGAGACCAAACGATGAAGTCAACCGAGGAACTCACACAGTTGGCAGTTTTACTTAATCGGTTATAGTTGCGGCACTTTACTAGTCAGGTTTAGATAATCGTCCTGATAAAATAAACAGTGGGCACTTTTAGTTAACCATTCTGTTATAGTTGCGGCAATTACTAATCAGATACAGATAGCGTGATATAAACCCAAAACCCAGCAGTTGTTGGTACTTTTATTCAGCCATTGTGTTGTAGTTGCAATACTTACTAGTCAGGTACAATGGTCGCAAGCGACACACAAAACAAGCAATTGTGGGCAGTATTATTTAGTCATTCCATTATAGTGGAGCTGATTACTAGTCATTATAAGTCAAATTAATAGCAGTAAACTTTAGTTATGCTTGTCTATGATCGAGATACTGTGCTCCAAGTCGTCCATATCCGCGGACACGGCTTCAGAAAAGTTTTACCGGGTGCACCAATAGCAACACACGCCGATCAACCTCGGAAAAACCAAATCAAAACCCAACGAGGCTTTCACGATCGAACAATCACAGATTCAAATATTTCGGGGCCACCCTTAAGTAGAATCATAGAACGGTAAGCAAGCTCCGAGACCTCAAGGTTATGGGGACTACCGTGAACGATCGGGAACCCGAAGTGTGCTGGGCTTGTCGACACGGAATCGCCATGATCCTAAGCGATAAAGGTGCTCCTCGCTGTCAAATAAAGCAGTAAAACATGGCATAAGTACAGGATCGTAAATAAAACCTCAAACTAGTTTGTGGCCCCAAGAAATAAGTCTGAATCAAGCTCTGGCTCAGGGGGGTCCCATATACCTCCCGGATGTGGATAGAGCGCAAAAATCAAGGAACAAGTATCAAGTACTCGGGGTCTTACGGGACACAAGCGGGCGTTCGGAAACCAAATATTATCTATCACCCACCGATGCCTCTGCTTATTACAATTTTAGTTGTTAAACAGAAATTAAAGTGACGATAAGTAAAACTAGAATCATCTCCAACATCAACATGCGGCAATACATCAGCAACTGTGGCATATGGCGACACACATCAGCACTTGAGCAAGCAACTACGACGCGCAAGTCCAACTATCTACCAAACAACAGGTAATAGGATGTGTCCAAGGCAATATAGGGCTGCACGGTATATCACAGGTACGGAAACTAAAGCATCGCAACCCAGATAGCAATAGATCAACAGGAGGAAATAAAGACTATAAAAGTAAGATAGGTAGAAAGAGGGAGATGCTCGCCTGAAAACATTGTCGAAGGTTTTCCCCGAAGATCGGGGCGAGGCTCACATCAACTCAACGGCCTTATCCGCGAAGAAGCAAAACACTAGAAGAAACACCGGATGTAATATTTAAGATTTCGGCAGAAGATCGGCATGATGCATGTATGATGTATGGCATGGCAAGGTGCGATGCAATTAGGTCATATTAAGTGGAACCAGGGTCCCGACAATTAATTAAATGGTTCAAGTTATTTAGAACCCCCGCAATTTAAATGTTGTATTAGCATGGCAAAAGACAGCACCGGGTTCGCTACACAAATTTAAATGAGGCCGATATGAGACTAGATTTGCCGCATATGGGCCCCATATTTAATTATTAGGTGAATCGCATAAGGCCCCGGACCACGTGATTATGCATGCAGTATGACAATTCAATTATGTATCAATTGTTATTATATTATAAAATAGGGTTTGCGGGAAGGGGTTCACACATTAGGGTTCTCGACGATCTTGGGGTTTCCGGGGTTCGGGGTCCGACAGGGTCCAGGGTTCGACGGTTCGGCTCGGCGGGATCGTTCTCGAATATCGGGGTAGGTCTTGTTGTTCGGGATGAAGCACTTGTCGCATCCATGTGGAATCCCTGACGATCTGTGGCGACGATCTCAGGTTCGGTCTCCGGGGTCGATCTTGCCGTTGCGACGGTCTTGTCGGGCTCGCGCCATCGAGTCGGTCTTGGCATTCGGGGGGAGTACTTGTCGCGCCGGAGTCTCGGTGTCCTCGGGTCCGATTGTAGATCTCGGCGTCCGGCGGTAGGTCTTGTTGACTCCACCCTGAAGTCCTTGCCGTTCTGCAGCGGAGATCATAGGTCATCGGGGTCCGCCTTGGTCGGGTCGCCAGTTCTTGATGTCCGTGGGTGCTCGGGTCCGGTTCGCCGCTCAGAGGTGGATCTTGTCGAGTTGGCGTGACGCAACCAGGTTCCGCGCTTATGCTCCGCGTAAGTACATGTCGTACCATGTTGGAGGCCTAGGGTACTGCTTCATTCCGCTGGCACCCTAAGATCTTGTCGAGGCCGCGAAGGACACACCATTAACCGAGATAGCGCATGGGCCCGGCATGGCACACGCGACCAAGAGGCCGACGCCACGGCGTGAGGCGGCCATGGCGCCGCTGGCGACCTTGCGGGGCCGAGCTCGTCGGTCCGGGCTCGCGGAGAACGCTGGGCATGGGCAGAGGCGGTGGCTTCCATGGCGGGCGAGACCGGAGGGCGCTCGGCCAGTGGCTCCGGAGACGCGGCCACGGTGGAGGGCAAGGTCGTCGGCCAGCGATGTAGACGGGTCGCCGGGCGGAGGAGGCTGGGCAGCGGCGGTTCAGCGGACGCGGCAGAGGCGGCCGCGGCAGAGGCGCGCCAGCGGAGGAGGACCGCTGCGCGGGCGCACCACGGCTGCATGGGCGCGAGAAGACGGGCGGCGCGGGCTCGACGACGGAGGGGCACGCTGGAGGGCGGCGGAGGGATGCTCGGAGGCGAAACTCCGGCGGCGGCGCGCGGAGCGGGCGAGGCGCCGGAGGGCGCGTCGGTGGGGCGCAGAGAGGGAGGCGGTGCTCGGCCGGGCGACGAAGGGAGCGGGAGCGGGAGGTGAGGGCTGCGTCAGGCGGCGAGCATGGAGCGAGCTTGAGGGGAGGCGAGGAGGAGGCATGCGTGGGCGAGGGCGGGAAGAGAGGAAGGGGGAGCAGGGGTCGGCGTGTGGGCCAGTGGGCGGGACCGTGGAAGGCAGTGGCTTGGTGGTTTGACCAAGGCGGGTTGGGAAAGCAAAGGCGGGGAAGTAGCGGTCAGGCGGGTCCCAGTAGCAGGAGAGTGGGTGAGGCTGGATCGGGTGAGGAAAGAAGGGAGGGAAGATGAGGTGGCGAGGTTTGATTGGCCAGAGTGAGGTGGAGGCTGGGGTGGGTAGGATAGTGGGTAGCTTTAGGAATAAAGGGTGGGCTGGTTGGACCGTTTGTTATTTCCTGGGGTGGTCGTTCGGGTCAATCGGCCCGTTCGACTGCCCCGCACAAAAATAATTTAATATTTTTAATTAATTGCGACGGATTTTGTAAATAGTTTTTGACAACAAAATATCCGGTTGCATCCGGGGTTTGATACTTAATTAAAAATGGGGCGTTTGGAAAACAACACGGGCTTTGCAAACATAGTTTTATGCAAACATCACATGATGATGACGATGCAATGCACAAATTCAACGCGATTTTCTAGTAGTGGTTTTGCAGGATGCCACACTACACCCCCTCCTCCTGCTAATCCATCCTCTGCTGCAAGAGCACCATCAAAGTTTATTTTGACAACCCCGGATGGTGGGTGCTGCCATTTACATTCAGGGCGAGACGTGGAGGCCTTTTGCAAGGCCGACGGCAAATCCAGGGACAACAGCGTGTCCCTGATGGCGCGTGATTGATGTGGAGCGCTTCGTCGGGAAACCCCAAGAGCAAGGTATGATGCAGCACAACAGCAAGTCATTCCTTAGTAAGAAACTGAGGTTATCGAACCAGTAGGAGGAAGGAAACTTCTCAAAGGTGTTGCAAGCAACGTAAAAACCTGCACAACACAAACTTAAGATTTTGTCTCAACTAACGGTGAGGTTGTCAATTTCACCGGTTGCTGTAATAAAGGATTAACTGTATGGTGTGGAAGGTGAAAGTGGTTTGCAGCAAGTAAACAGTAACAGTGGAAGATGTATCAATGGTAAAGATTGGACCAGGATCCATAGTTCTCTAGAGGTGTTCTCCTTAGATAAACAAACATGGCATACATGGTAAACAAATTACAGTAGGGCAATTGACAAGACTGAGCAAGGCATAACAATGCAATGCTAGACATAGAGATCCTATGAGATTCGATTGGACAATACAACAATATACATAGACCGCCATCCAACTGCATCTATGACTAGAAGTCCACCTTTGGGTTATCATCCGAACCCTCTCCAGTATTAAGTTGCAAGCAATAGACAACTGTTTTAAGCAAAGTGTGTAAGGTAAACAATCCACTTGTTTCATGAACAAGAGACCGTTGTTTTCTCCCTAGTGGCAACAACACATACTCAAGAATCAGAGATTTCTGTCACTTCCCTTGGTTAAGTAGAGGCATGAACCCACTATCGAGCATAAATACCCCCTCTTGGAGTCACTAGCAACTACTTGGCCAAGATAGCTACTAACAACGGAGAGCATGCAAGATCACAAACAACACAGACATGATAGAATCAATAAGACAAAACCATTAATCAATCAGACATAGTAATCTCAATATCCATCGGATCCCCGCAAACACAACATGCATAATTACAAATAGATGAGATCTTGATCATGAACGAAGCTCACAAGATCTAGACATGAAAGCACAGGAGGAGATACAACCATCTAGCTACTACATGGACCCGTAGTCCAAGGTGGAACTACTCACGCTTCATACCGGAGGCTGGCATGATGAAGAAGAAGGCCTCCGGGATGTTGTCCCCTCCGCCAGGGTGCCGGGAAGAGCTTCAGATCCCTCCCGATCTAGGGACGATGGTGGCGGCGGCTACATACGGTTTCGTGGAATATTGATCAGGTGCTTAGGGTTTAGGCATCGGGGGCTTCTTATAGGCGAAGAGGCGAGGCTGGGAGGCGCCCAGGGGGGCCCACACCCTGCCTAGGCGCGGTCCCACCCCGGGTCGCGCCTTGGGGGTGTGGCCACCCTGTGGCGCCCCTCCGTATCTCCTCTAGACTCCGTGTTCTCCTCGGTGAAATATTGACTTTGGCTTTTGTCCCGTCCAATTCCGAGAATATTTCCTTACTAGCTTTTGTAGAACCAAAAACAACAGAAAACAGTCAACTGGCACTGTGGCAACTTGTTAATAGGTTAGTACCACAAAACATATAAAAAGCACCTCAAAGTATGGACAAAGTAAAGCAAAGTAGATACAAAACAAGCATGGAACATAAAAAATTATAGACACGTTTCCGACGTATCAGTCCCTCACATGTTCCATGGCCGACGTTGGATTGAAATCCACTTCGCCATGTGTCCATCTATTCTGAGATCCAGATCGAGTACATGATGGTAATAATTCTCGGCCTATCCTCTTCTATGATCCGTGCTTCACAAATAATATCCTTCGCCCAAGTATGTGGATGGAGGTTCTAGAAATTCAAGTTCAAGATCTCCTTTGCCACATTGACAAAACATCTGGGCACGAGAGTACTTGATGAGTGCATGCATGAGATTCTCAGTAGTACTTTTGCATATCCCACAAGTGTTATCGTCTCTGATATATCACCGGGAAAAAGTCATATAGTCAGGCATAAAACATTTTATAACTCTTCACCAGAAGATACGGACCTTGGAAACTACTCTGATCTTCCATAGTTTCTTCCACATGTCAGCCAAGCCCAAGCCCACTAACGAGGATGACGTACTCCATATGTAAGACACTTCCTCTTCTTCCTTTAGAACGAAATCTCTATATGCTGAATGAACAGTGTACTCGCCAGATTTTTCCTTGGCCCATGCAAGCTAATACTCTCCTACTCGCATTCTCAGAGGAATCCGTAGAATTGCTTCCGCATCGGGTTCCAAAAAGATGGACTGAACCTTCACCACATCCCAATGGTGATCAGCAGTGATAAGCTCATCCACCGTCAAAACATTCGTGTCTATCAGTTGTCCCATTGACTTCAGAGTGCGCAACTTTGGGATCCGATTATCTTGCCATATGGACATTGTATCTCCTGCTCCTATCCGCTTACTGCTCCTATCCGCTTAATGAGCCCCAACTGGAGAGCTGCTTGGCCAGACAGAATTGCTCTCCAAGTCCGCGACGCAGCTTTTGGAGCTGTCTCCATAAAATCTTGGTTTGGGTAATACCTACCCTTGAGTACCCGAGCACACAGGGAGTCCGGACAGGTTAATAAGCTCCAGCCTTGCTTGCCTAGGAGCGCCAGGTTGAAAGCATGCATGTCCCGAAAGCCCATGCCCTCCTTCTCCTTTGGCACAACAAGCTTGTCCCAAGCGGTCCAGTGTAGCGACCGCTTGTCAAGATTACCGCTCTACCAGAATCTTGCCATCAACAACACCAATTTTTTGCACGATCCTTTGTAGAGCTCAAAACAACTCATGCTATGATTTGCCTTAGCCTGAATAACCGACTTCAGTAGTATCTCCTTCCCCTAGGAATTTCTCAGCCCATCTGTTCATCTGTCCTCTTGGCACTATGAGTAATATACTCAAAGGCTTTATCAGTAATCCTCCCAACGGCCGTAGGAAGACCCAAATACTTCTCGCAAAAAGCAAATACAAAATCAAAACGCCGGGACCTCCTAAGTTTAATGGCTCTAAAAAACAACAAAATAAAGTCTGTGCTATTTTGGCAATGTGCCAAAAGAAGAATCCAACATCGTGGGTTCCCTAAGTTTAGCTATTCTAAAAATAGTAAAAACAACTATAGACTTTTGCGGACACAAAACAAAATACAGCCAGACCTAAAAAATAAAAGTCCTATATACAAACTTCCCATCTTCCTCTGTGAAAAAAGAGACAAATCAACAAGACACATTAGAAAAAATAAAAATATATAAAAAAACTCAAAACGGGAAAAAGGAATGAATCATAGAAACCCCACTACCCCACGAACAACAAAACCTGACTCTGCTACTTCCCGTGGACAAAGACCAAAACATTGCAGGCCACCCCCAGTGCGCGTGTCGCAACTAAAAAGCCCACCAGACAAATCATTGCGGGCCAAACAAAACACAAAAGGCTAGTCAGCACCAATTATAAAACACGATACGATCGGATGCTGGATGAGTCAACTGTAACATATCTTAAAATATAGCTAGCTGCGTTTTAGCAATTGTCTCGTGTTCATGATTATGCTAGCTAAAACCATGACATTAATATTAGTTCTTGCAATTAATTTTACTGGAACGCAAGATTATGTTTGCCATGATAATTTTAATGGTTATCTTTATATGCAAAATTCTTCGATGTTGCGCCCTTTAATGGTTATATTATCAAGTTTGCCAATGCTTGCAACAATATAAGAGAGGAGGTGATAATTTACTTCTTATGTTCTTATTTTTCGTAAGATGCAAGCTTCCACTATAGATACGTATTAGTCTCCACAATCTTGAAAATACATTGAATTTGAAGCTAATTCTATGCATTTTGGAGCAACTTTCTGGTTTGAAAACTAATTTGCCCAAAAGTGAACTACTCTGTCCTTTTTGTGTAATAGGCCACTATCAAGAATATGTTATGCCACTATATAAGGCCACTAACACTAATCGGGAAACAATGATTATATTTCTACCTCATACAATGGAGACCATTAATGCCAACTTTGCAGGCATCTATAGAGAAAGATGCATCACATGCAATATTTTTAATTAATCTAGAATACAAGAGCTTTTCTCATAATTAATCGTGCTATTTATTTATTGGTTGTGTTTTCTTGGTGGCATCTGAAATATGAGTTTGTGGCCTTCTATACAGAAGCGGAGGGAGTATTAGGTTTGGGAAAACATAATAAGTAGAAGAACAATAGAATGAACTATTTGGCTGTGAATCTGGATATCTCCTTTTCAGATATTTGGGAGTTTCAATTTACTTTTTAAAGCTTAAAAATGGAGCTTGTTGGTTGGGTAAATGATTATCATATGGAGATTGGTTGGTTCTAATTAACTCAGTGCCTAGTAATTTTCCTCTGTTCCTGAAAATACCCGAAGAGATACAAAATGGATGTACATGGTGTATTTGCTCACAAGTCTAAATACACCTACTATGAAAAAAGTTAAAAGCATTTAATTTTTTAGAAATTCCAAACGGGTGTACATTGAGACATACTATGTTTTTGCTTACTAAATTTTCTCTATTCGTGAAAATGTTGAAAATATAAGCAAATTACCATAATATTTACATGAAGAGATACGAAATGGTTGTGGTTCCGGCAGGTCCCACGCCCGCAGTTCTTCAATTGCTTGTCGCAGGATGGCGCTGTCCTGGCCATAGCCATGGCCATGGCCACCGCCATTGCCGAGGTTCTCCGGTGTCGTATACCTTGAATGGAATAATTGCAGCATGGCTTCGAAGCCTTTGACCGGCAGCATGTCAGGGTGCGTGGCCAGAAGGTAGATCATGTAGTTGGACAGTTCTTCTAATTAACTCAATGCTTACTAATTTTTCTTTGTTCGTGAAAGTACATGAAAAGATACGAAATGGATGGACATGGTGTTTTTGCTCACAAGTCTAAATGCACCTACTATGAAAAAGTTAAAAGCATTTAAGATTTTTTAAAATTCCAAACGGGTGTACATTCGGACATACTACTATGTTCTCAAGAGAAAACAGTTAAGGATAAATATTTTGCAGGTCATGCCAATGTAGATCGTATGGCACACATAGCAATTTATAATGCCAATGGTGGAAACCATAACATAATTTAACTCTGATCGCAAAAAAAAACATAATTTAACTCTTTATAACACATGCACAATGTATCAAAAATCAAAGGAAAAACTGAACCAAAAGCCAAAAAACAAAGTCGCCTCCTACTGGTATGATTGCCATCAAACAACATTGAAGTTTTCTGAACGGATGAGACACATTGTCTGTTACATTGGACGTTCCACCTAGATACATAGATCAAGAATCTCGAGATTGGGAAACAATTTGTTTGTTCTCTCATCAATATAAAAGAACCATGGTACGAATAAAGTTTCCACACCAAAACATCATCTAAAAAATATATAGCAATGCAAAAGCAAGGCAGCCTCGTGCACGCAGTATTAGTTGCACACACACCCAACCCAATGCTCACATTAATTTGCTGGAACTTGAGGAAGATATAAGGCGTAGAACAGCACCTGGGCGCCATGCACATTACTGAGCTCGATCCGACCGATCCCGGTGTCCCGGAGTTGGTAATGGGCCACGAGCAGCCAAACAAAAGTGAGGAGCTCCCCTCCTCTGGCGAGCTGCGCCGCGCTCATCTCCGACGGGCACTTGACAGCGGCGTAGATGATGAACTGTATCCACGCCTCTCTTATCTCCAGCAGCATCGCTTCGGTGCAGGACGGATGTGGCTCCGGCAGGTCCCACACCCGCAGTTCTTCCATCGCTTGACCCAGGATGGCGCTATCCTGGCCATGGCCACCGCCAATGCCGAGGTTCTCCGGGGTCGTATACCTTGAATGGAACAATTGCAGCATCGCATCGAAGCCTTTGACCGGCAACATGTCAGGGTGCGTGGCCAGGAGGTAGATCATGTAGTTGGACAGCTTGCGGCACACCTCCACCAGAGATTGCGGCACACCTCATACAGGGGAATACCGGCTCAGCTGCACCTCCGTGTAGATATGGAAGAGGACGATGATTCGGCCAAAATCCACGCCGTGCATCCCAAGGAGCTTGTGAATTAGCGGACTAAGATTTGGCCATTGTTGGCGCAAGCTCGACCGGTCCGAACGATACTGAAGAACCATCTGTATGACACACCTCATGATCTCCTCATCCACCTCGACGACCTTGGTGTCCAGTAGCTTACTGATCCAGAGCTTGACTGCTGGTCTTCCACCAGCTACGTTAGCCACCT
The DNA here is from genome assembly GCA_030063025.1 of Avena longiglumis. Taxonomy (NCBI): domain Eukaryota; kingdom Viridiplantae; phylum Streptophyta; class Magnoliopsida; order Poales; family Poaceae; genus Avena; species Avena longiglumis. The sequence goes on along the minus strand of CP125978.1, from coordinate 479,292,866 downwards.
TTCTTATCATAGCCATCGCTCGCCGTTTCAACGAACTAGACTGTCGGTCGTACTGTCCCAAGTAGTTGAGCAGGTTGTACTGGCCCATGGAATTCGACCACAGAGGCTTGTTCAGCCGCCAACCTGCAATATTTTTGGAGAGGAGAAATCTGGACAGCCAATCGCAGTACTTTCGGTCCTTGAGCCACGCACAGGTCCACGGTGACATGATGCCCATGAACATCGCGCAAATCTCCAGAAAGAAAGCACCGATAAACAGCACATAGGTGATTGCAACGTCCACAGAATTATACTTCTCCTTGTTGCCTACACAGAAGAGCACAAAAGCGGCGACGATGGAAACCCGCGAGATACCCCGGAGTATGGTTCCACTCATTGTCCGAAGCACCACGGCCTTGGTGTAGATATCAGCGTACATAAGGCTAAGCTCAACCTCCAGGAACTTGGGCAACAGGTCTGGTTGTACTCGGTGTCTTCCAGTGGGATCAAAACTAGCATGGTAGAATGGAACATCACCAAAGACATACCGGACGCTCCTCATCGAATAGAGAGCCATGAAAACGATGTTACCGTCCCTAGCAAACTGTCCAGCCAATCTCTGAACATACATGGGGACGTCCAACTCCACCAGGGTCTTTAGATTGCCAGAGTAGAGAGCCCATGTCCTCTCCCCATACTTGATTATGCCGGCCACAAATGCAAGGATAGCTGGAAGAAGAAGCTGCATCCTGTGGTCGCTTGTTGACTTCCAAAATACATAGAGTGCTAGATTGACTTGTACCATCAGATTCAGGAGATGCCTCAGCCACAGTCTGTTGTCCTCGATGGCGAAGGCCGTGATCGTGTCTTGTCCGCCAAGGTGTATGAGGAGGAATGGCGTCCAAAAGAAAGCCAACTGATGGGTTCCCTTCAACTTATCCTTTCCGGTATCTTCAAGCCGAGAGAGTAAACCAAGGGCATAAACAGCCACATAGTCTGCTCCCAAGTAAGCTATCCAGATGAAGAACTGGAGGGCACTGTTTTTGGTACGTTGCCGCAGACCTCCAGTGAAGAAAAGGAACACCTGTAGTGTGAAGCTGAAGAGCACTAGCAGCTGGTTTTCCCACTCATTTAATTGGTTCACCAAGCTTTCCATAATATTGTAATTGGATTTGCTGGGTCAGTTGCCCCTGATGGCTGCAATGCTAAAGTATATATGCATCACTAGTGCTTCTGCAAAATATAATAGTAAGTTGCATCAATAACAGAACTACTGTCATATAATTTCTACGTTCTCCCCTCTGCTACTTAGCAGCCGAAATCTGGTTAGATCGGTAAAACAAAATGCAGACACTACTGAACAGTTGTGGATGTAATACTACCTTAATTTTTTTTAAAAGGTCCATCAATTGCTGGCTCTCATATATTACCAGGTAGAATATGTACACGATCGCACTAGGCGAAAAAGGAAGAAAAATAAGAGGAATGAAAAAGGGCTGACAAACCAGCCACCCAAGTGGCACTAGTTCAGCACCCCGCGATGCATATAGCCACAGCCCTGCTTCATAGAGCTATGGCCACAACCGCTTCCCGAGGCCACCGCCTCGGCGCACGACCACCGTCCGGAGCCACCGCCCCGGCATCCACTACCCCGACCACAGGGCCACCCCATACGGAAGGCGCAGACCCGTCACGCAACGAGTACTAAGAACTCCCAGGCGACACCTCCAAGAAGGTAACAACATGAGCGTCGCCGCCACCCGCTCGAAAGGAGCTTAGGTTTTCACCCGGAGAAACCTAAGAACCTCGCTCCGGTAGAATATCGCAGCTCCCAAACGACGCAATCAAGGAGAACGAGGCCAATGGCACCGCCGCCGTCGGCACCTAAGTTCGGGGCTTTCGCCCGGAGCGTGATCTCAACCACCAAACCCAAAGGGATTTTGGGCTAGAATAGCAGCAAGCATAGCACTGCTGCCAACCACCAAACTACATGCCGCAGGGGCCGTGGCACCTCGCGCCGCAGCAACCACACCATGCCGGCGGGAGGCCGAAAACTACCTAACTACTAAGTGACGTAGAACCTCACGCAGCAGCATCTCGAGCAGCACCGAAGCCGAATCTGGGGCCGCCGCCCCGACTTCCTCCCTGCCAGGAGCACGCTGGGCCCAGATGCACCAACGCGCCCCCGACCTATTCTGCACCATCGCGGCTAAGCGGCCTGCCGCACGCCCATTCGCTTCCTTCCGCCAGGCAGAGCTGGCCCAAAGGACGCAACCGACCCGCAGCACGCCGCCACTAGAGCAAACGCCGATGTCCATGCCGCAGATCGCTGTGCCGACCACCACCTCGACTGCTCAGGCCCGCCAAGCCCAGATCGAGCCCTATTGGCCTAGATCTGGCCCGCGCGTACCTGCCGCCGCCTCTCCGGCCGTGGTGCTTCCCGCACAACCACCACGACCGCTGGAACCGCCACCCCGGCACCCATGCTCCGCCGCCGGTAGCACGCTGTCGAGGGTGCCGCGCTGCAGCCAGAGACCCGCGCGCGCTGAGGGATGAGTGCCCGCCGCCGCCGGCTACCACACGGGGCTTTGCCCGGCGGCTGCGCCTGGCGACGACGAGGGAAGCGTAGGAGGAAGGAGGCGGGCTTTGGCGTCGCAGCGGACCAACAGTATTGTGCTTCATACTACAGTAGGAGTACCTTAATTTTAACGAGACAAGTCGAGCCGAGTTGCAATTTTTGTTGTTGTTGAAATGGTGACTTGAGTCTAAGTCGAGACAAGCTACTGGCTTGTTTCGTGTTCAAAAAAAAAAAAAAAGCTACTGGCTTGTTTCCACTCCAAATTCAGATCTTGAGGCGTATCCACTCTTTTGGCGAATGCAGAAAAGAAGTTAAATATTTTTGTTTGTTGTTTCTGGTTGCTCACCAAGCTTGCCGCTCGATTTAATGGAAGCTATATATACTTTCTCCATTTTAAAATATAAGATGTTTTAGCTTTACGAAAGAAATGTATCTAAACTTTTTTTATACGTAGGTTCACTCGAATTTGGAACGAACCTACACACTAAAACAAGTCTAAATTTACTTTCTTCACAAAACTAAAACATCTTATATTTTGAAACATAGGGAGTAGTAGATAATTAACCATATAAGTGGGCATTTGTGAATCAGTTACGCTTTCTAGCAGGCATTTGTGAATCAAGCATGTCTGCAAACAGCGAAAGCATTGCACATTTTTTTATTCGAAGATCATATGTAATGTAGAGATAAGATATTGAGATGTGATGCAAATATGAGACTAAGCAAGAACGTTGATACATACCTGGGATGGATGGACGCCTCGACTAGCATTGCCAAGTGAGCATTTGTGTACTTTTCATGCTATATATGCGGCTGAGGAGCATGTTGCTTCTTTCATACATACTTGGTTATGCCCAGATCAAGAAAGAAACAAAGGGCCTCTAGAGATCTGGGCTCTTTATACGTTTCTTGCAAGAAGAGCAAGAGTGGCTCTTTTCTCATCAGTACGGTAGCGTACACATGTTATTTTGTAGCGGCTAGAAAGAACACGAGCTGATCGTCTAAGCCAGAAAGAAAGCTATAATACCAAAAGATCGAAAGGGAAGCCCTCCCCTCACAGCCTTCTCCCCCGCAAAGGCCGCATGGTCGACGGCGGCGAGACGATGGCGGCGTAGTTAGGGAGCCAGGGCGTAGGCCTCGTTCGTTGGTGGGGGTGCCTGCTCTAGCGGCTGCACGCGCGGCAGAGGTGAGGTATGCGGTGAACTGCAGCGGTGGTGTGTATTCATGTGGCTCAAATAAAAGAGTTAGATGGTGATCCTAGTGTCTTCATTCGACCAATTGTTCCGATCTGCCTACTGTCGATCATCCAAGGTCTGGCCGACGACGAGTTTCAGATTACGCCACCGACGGTGTTCTCAGATTGCCTATGGTGCAACTTTCAGCCTATGCTATTTCAAGGGGATGCGTCCCGAAGCTCTGCTTCTCGGTAACACCATGGGACATGTGGATATCTGCGATTTTCACGATGTTGGCAGAGAAGGAGACTTTCAAGACGACTATGATTGGAAGATTAGAAGGTATTAATGGAGGCGAAGTCTTGATAAGAGAAAGACATTGCTTCATAGGCTGTTTTGTGGGCACGACCGCGGGACGTTGTTCCTGTGCGAACCACACACGTGCATGCGAGCCTAGTGTTTCATGCTTTGTAACGGCGACCTTGGTGTGTGGGAGCGGAAACACTTGGAAGTTTACTTTTGCTGGTGCTCTTCGATTACCCGAATCTTGATGTTCGTGGAGCAAACCTAAGTTCTAATCTTCATTGGTTGTATCTTGCAAGTAAACACCACCACCTCTCCAAGTGAGCATTTCACAAGCTTTTAAAGTAGAGAAACCAACATGCCGCTCACCTAGCAATGGTTGCAACTCACCTAGGTCGATGCCCATGGCAATGGAGAGCATGGTGATGACGCCTCCACCTGTGATTGGTCCTTGGCTTTGGAAGGATTGGTGCTCCAGGTAGCGCACAAGAATTACACCCAAATTGAGTGACAAGTTGTTCATGAAAGCAGCTTTTGCGAGGACCAAGATGTCATCCTAGTTGAGTCTTGTAAACTCATTTCGTGCCTGCAAGGTGTTAGCAATAATATAGGACAAATAGCGAATAGCAGGATGCTGAATATTCTCCCTCTTGTTGACTCTAGAAGTGAAACTCATTCTATTAATAATGGTCTGGAGAAGGGTTAATGCCAGTAAAAGATGTGCGTAAAGCATTAGAATCATTGTTTGGTAGATCAAGATAATTGCACCATTCATCAAGTGTTAATGTATAATTGTTGTTTATAAGTCAGAAAGAAATCATGTCCTCTCCATACCATGTTTTAACGGTGCTTGTCAAAGAACTTAAAAATTCAAGAGTTAACCGACGATAAGTGGACACATCATGGAATACAAAATTTTGCAGGCTAACTCTATTGCAAAGTATATTGAAGACATCAGAAATACCGAGTTAATCCAATATGACGGGACAAGCCCAATTGGTTTCCTTCACTTCTCGGTTCTTGATCTTGTTGAAACGATCACGTTGGAGCTTATTTCTGAACCGTATCCCCATGTGATCCTGAGCTGTGGCAGCAGCCTAGGAAGAACTCGTAGCGGCATGAGCACGAGTTTGGCTCCTTGTGTTCATCTTTTAAAATAATAAGAGAGACAAAAAATAAAACTTTTTGATCCAATAACAATAAGCCTAACATATTTCTCATCATAGCACACTAAAGAATCTCCTCAAAATAATAATCTAGGCAAGAGAAACATGGAAATTAGTTCATAGTAGGTCTCACCCTAGATTGATAATGAGAACAAACCAGAGATGAATTTGCCAAAAGTATTTGAAGGATCAAAGAAGAAACATACTGCAGAACACTTGTGTGCGAGGAGAAATCGAACGAAATTGGGTAGAGATAAAGATCCCTTGAGGTTTTGAGAGATTTTGGAGGTAGAAGAGAGAAAAAGGATTGAATTTTTGGTGTTGGCGTACTTTTTCCGTGGTGTTTTTCTGGCCGGATGAAACTATACAGTCAAACTATATAGCCGGAACATTTTATTCCTGCAGTATAGTTGGTCTGACAGCAAAAATAAGGGTTTCTTAGGGTTTTTTCTCAGGCGGCGATATCTGTATGGCCGGAACTATACAACCGGGATTTTTATCCCCGCCGTATAGTTGGTTGTTAAACCTTCTGTACCTGGAAATAAAATTTTGTCGATGGCATAGATATCTATACGACCGGAATAATAGGGCTGGAATTTTTATTCCCGCCATATAGTTGGTCGTTAAACCTTCTGTGCTCGCTAAAATTTTCCTGTTCTTCGAGAATTGTTTCTAAAACTGAAACTTAGCAAAACACCAAGTTTTTGATAGAAAAATGATAGTCTAAATTGTCGACCAACAACAACATGTATAAAACAGGATTTTTTAGTACCACCGAACTTATTCTTCTCAACTGGAGTTTTCTAGCACTCTTTATTCAACATAAAACTTAAACTAAAATTTACTCAAACTTTTATTTCACATGGATTGCCTCCCATTGAGCGCTCTTTTATGGTCAATAGCTTGACCTTGATGTTGCTCACTTAGGCCAGATGAGTGGAACACCCACTCAAAATAGTTGGCCTTCAAAGTGATGGCCTCCTTCTCATCATGCTTGGCTTTCTTCTTCCTAGGAAAATGAATAACGAAAGGATCATGTGAAGGTAATTGAAGCTTCACGTTTCCTTCATGCAGATTAATCAAAGCCTTAATAGTTTTCTAAGAATAGATAACCTAATATGATAGGAGCAGTAACATCTTTAGGCATGTCAATAATAAAAAATCAATAAGAGCAGGACAGTATTTAATGTAAACTAAAGTATTTTCTTTAATTCCTACAACTTGTTTGTATTTAGAATCTGCTAGATGTAATTTTAACTTGGTGATTTTAAAAAAGCCAAGATTTAATTTATTAAAAAGACTTTTTGGAATTGTTGAAACACTTGCACGTAAATTACAAAGTGCAGCTATCTCATTAGTCCCAATTTTAATCTTAATAGTAGGCTCAAATATATCATCAAGCTTAACAGGTAATTTTTCAGCAATTTTCTTATATTCTTCCTCAAGCTCACATACCTTTATTGCTACCTGATTAACGAAGTGTTGATACATAGCTTCCTCATTTCATTAACTTATGGGAATCTAGATATTGATTCTTTTCACAAGATCTTCAACCGTGTAATTTGGTGAAGGAGCATTGCTATAGTCAAGTTCTTCAGGCTCCTTCATCTGGATTCTTATCATCTTGAGGTCTTCAACTGGATTAGGTTCAGCTTTACCTGCAAATTTAGCTAGAATGAGAGTTTGACTCTCGGTTATCTTATATAGTTGTGCCTCAACAATCCTTGTTCTTTCTTGGAGGGCCTCCAAATCATTCCTCAAACTTACAGCTTAGTTAGATAATTTACCAAGCATAATATCATGGTTTTCCGTTATCTTAAATAAGATATTGTTTTGTTCATTTTGCAAGTCCATAAAGGACTTAAGTGTTTCTTGGAGACTATCATTACTTGATACCATATTATTATTATTAGAGTTACCTGCAGGACTAGAATAATGTTTCTGAAAATTAGGATTATTGTTCTTATTCCAAGCAGGGTTATAATCATTACGAGCAATGAAGTCTATTTCTTTAATATTTGATTCTGGGATAACCCTTACCTGTGTTTCCTTACCTTTGATGGCTAATATGAGTTCATCCAGCTTAGCATTGAGTTCTTCATTTTCCTAAGGCGTGACGAAGTTCACCTTCTTTGTGTTTGATCTATCCACATGTCACTGGGCATGGTTTTCTTGCATATTATCTAGCAACTATTTTGCTTCGGTAATTTGCTTATCCATAAATGTTCCTCCAGCTAAAGTATCAAGCATAGACTTAGACACTTGATTAAGAGCATTATAAAATAAATAGATAATTAACCAATCTTCTATCCCATGGTTGGGACAGTTTCTCATGCATTCTTTCATTCTCTCCCATGCAAGCGCTAGTGGCTCACGCTCTTCCCGTCTAAAACCAGTAATATTAGATCTTAGTTGCATAGTCTTCGCAGGTGGAAAACATTTAGTCATAAATAAAGAAGTACACTCCACCCATGATGCAATAGTATTTCTAGGCAAAGATAGCAACCATTTGTTTGCTCTTCCTCTAAGAGAGAAAGGAAGTAAACGCAACTTGACCGCATCAGGATCAACATCTTTAATGCGCATCATATCACATATTTCAGTGAAAGTATTCAAAGGTACACCTGCGTCCTCAACAGTAGAGCCTCCAAATTGATTCTGTTGAACCAAACTTAAATAGTGGGGCTTAATTTCACAGTCCTCAGTAGTAATTGTTGGCTGAGTAATAGGAGTACGCAAATAATCATTCTTGGGAGTTGCAAACTCCCCAAGCTTTTTTCAGCCATATTTCCTATGTTTTTGGATTTTCTTTTAAACAAAATCTTATGATTGTAAAGACAAGAATTTAAAGACTAACTATTTTTTTGGTTTTTCAAATACAGTCTAAAAGCAAACTAACAAAATTAAAAAACAATAATTAAAACTAGAAATGTTCCTACTAACCTTACTAGGGTAGCTATTGCTTCCCCGGCAATGGCACCACAAAAAGGGTTGATACCTTCGATCCGGATTACAGATGTAGTATAGCTCTTTTTCTCTAGTAGACCTAGGTTATTGAATCCTCGGGAAGCAGAAAGCGTAGTAAAGTTACGTTAACGGACCTTTGAGAGTTTTAAAATTCTTTTTGTGTTTACCAGACCAAGAGTTTGCTGTCTTTTGTTGTTGTCGATGATGGAGAGAGAGGGCCTAGGGCTTTCAGTTTCACCTATAGCTGTTGAAAACATCTCATGGTAATAAAAAATAATAATAAAGTATGCATGTACTTGTTAGAGCAAGATAATTATATGTGGGCATTGCATCCATAATTGCTATTTCCTACACAATCGCTTATAGCAATAACCTACTAGTCTCGTCCATAGAAGAAAGAGAACTAATGATATGCACAGTGATGTCACCGTTGATCCCAAGTAAATCCCTCAAATACAGTCGTACTACCCTTTCTGTCACTGGGGTTCCAATCCTGCAGATTAGTCATTACTCACACTTCCTATACCTGGATCAATCCTTGGGGTCCTGGGTACCTAACAAGTCCTTAGATTGAGGAAAAAGAGGGTACAATAATTATCATGTTATACAAACTAATACATGATCCCATCTATGATAAATCATGCACAAAGCTACATGGCTAGGCCGAAGCCCTTAGCCCAAGGAGAATTACTCACACATAGAGATGAAATCAACAATCATTAACATTGTAATGAAAATCATGAGATTGATAGCAAATAGTTTTACAATGTCGCCAATTGGAGATGAGATCTACTATTACAAGTGGTGGAATATGGCTATGGTGGAGGAGAAGTGTTTGGAGATTAGATCTAGATCTATCCCTCTGGTGTTGTGGTTTCTGATGTCTGGGTATGATAGGGGGCGAAGCGAGAGAGTTTTCCCATCGCCCGAGGCCTCTCTATATAGGGGCCCCTTCACGAAAATTATTTTGTTTGACCTAGCAGTGTCAATGCCAACTATACGGCCGAAATTTTATTCCTGTCGTATAGTTGGTCGTTAAAACTTCTGCCTCCACTTCACGACTCCTGGTTTCATTGGGTCATTGGAAATATCATATCTTTGACTTTAATGTAGTGATTCCCATCATCAAACGTCATTATCTGCGTAGGGAAAAATAAAAAGAAAGGATTACATACCCCTTTGATCATTAGGCATTAGTGGCAGGGTTTAGAGAAATATTTCATCAAAAATATGAATAATATCCAGTTTAAATGTGGATGTGGATGGCTATATTTCACAGCCATCACCTTTGCATCGACTTACCCTCCTCGTCACGCTCCACCACTACCATGGCATTTACGACTCGGTTGTTCGCTGCTATGTAGAGCAACATTGGCTCTTTGGATAGTGGTGAGGGTAACAAGGGTGTGGAGACAAGCATATTTTTTAATTCATGAAAATCATTATCAGCTTGCGGTGTCCAGATAAACTTGTTTGACCTTTTCATTAACTGGTATAGGGGCAACACCTTTTCTCCTAGCCGACTAACAAAGCGGCTCAATAATGCCAGGTAACCTGTGAACTTATGGACATCATTGAGACACTTCGGCAGTTCCATACGCTCAACAACTCGAATCTTAGTTGGATTGGCTTCTATAACTCGGCTCGACACGAGGAAACCGAGTAATTTTCGAGCCGACACACCAAAGGTGCATTTTTCTGGGTTGAGATTCATTTGGGATCTTCTTAGATTCATGAATGTTTGTCGAATATCATCTAGGAGAGTGTGACTCTCCTTGGTTTTTATTACCACATCATCAACATATACTTGGACATTTTTGCTAATTCGATCATGCAAATATTTTGGCATGCATCTTTGATACGTGGCATATGCATTGTGTAAGCCGAATGGCATAGTGGGATAGCAGTAAGCCCCGTATGGGGTAATGAAGGCATTTTTTATTTGATCTGACAGATATAACAGTATCTGGTGGAAACCGGAATACGCATCTAGAAATGATAACAGTTTACACCCAGACGTCGAGTCAATGACCTGATCTATTCTTGGCAAAGGAATTGGATCCTTTGTACATGCCTTGTTCAAGTTGGTGTAATCAATACACATACACCACACTACTTACACATTTGGGTCATCCTTCTTCTTTTCCACCGGCACTGTATTGGACAGCCAATTCGGATGAAGTACCTCCATGATGAACCCGGCTACAAGGAGCCGAGCTATATCATCCCCAATAATATTTCTCCTATCCTCGTTGAAGCGGCGGAGAGGCTGATTCAACGGCCTTGCATGAGGCCTAACATGCAAAGAGTGCTCAACCATCTCCCTCGGCACACCTTGCAGATCCTGTGTGGACCAAGCAAAAATGCCCCCTTCTCACGGAGGAAGCTGATAAGCTCTCTTTCCTATTGGTCATTCAGACCCGCACAAATGGTAACAGTGCGCTCTGGGAACTGCTCATCCATTTGAATCTTCTTTGTGTCCTTAGTCGGCTGCAACGACACACTTCCATGCGGGTTACTCAGTGCTGGCATATTTAGCTGAGCCGATTGAGACAAAGCAGCTACCTCCTGAATCCTTATTTTCTCTCGTGCAATTACCAATGACTCAACCATGTTTGATCCGGCTGAGGCACGTTCCATTGACCTCCTATAATCCCCTGCAATGGTGATAATCCCATTGGGTCCTGGAATCTTCATCTTGAGGTAGCTGATGTGAGTATAGGCCATGAATTTGGATATTGCTGGCCTACCAAGAAATGTATGATAACAAATTTCTAAGTCCACAACTAAAACACCAAGTTCTCTGTTCTCCAATTCTCTCATGTGTTGAATAACACATCTATTCGAACTTTGCCAATTGGCTCATAAGACAACCCCGAAACAATGCCATGGAAAGTGGTCTTAGTCGCCTGCAGCATATGTTCCGAGATACCTAACTTGTGAATTGTGTCCTTGTATAATATATTGATATTGCTACCATTGTCAATGAGTACTTTAGTGAACTTCACATTAATATTCAGCCTGATAAATGTCGGATCAAGCACCAGGGCATATGATCCAGGACTCGGCATGATCTTGGGATGATCCTTTATACTCCAAGTAATCTCTTGGTCTCACCAATGCATATACCTAGGCACTAAGGGCATCACTGCATTGACTTCCATGTGTCTCCTCTGCACACTTAATTTGTCATTTTTCTTTGTGGTGAACACACAATAGCTCTGATGATGTTCCCTATAGTCATTGCAGCCACCATTGACGGGGTTTCCCTGTTTCCTTGATTCTGATTGACCACTTGATAGACTACATCTCTTCTTTCCCAATTCTCACACCTCGGCGGTGGTGGAGGTAGAGCCAGTTTTAGTGCATTTCCTCCAGTGAGCTGTGGCTGGTGATTTGCCTAAGCTGATCCTGCTCCACCTAATGCATGTTGTATCCATGCACATTGCCGAGTCGTGTGATTCTCCGGTTTATCCGGATTAGGCGTGTGGAATTTGCACGGCTGATCCAACATGGACTCATATGTATAATTCGACCTTTGTTGTCATTGTTTCTTTTGTTCAGCACTCCATTGCTTCTTACCATCATTCTTTGGTGTCCACTGCTAGGCACTGTTTTTCTGTCGCTGGTTACCCCCATCTCCTGGCTGATCTTGGGTCATAGCAGCGACATGGTTCGAGCCATACTGATAATCCGGCCTCTCATCTCTTCTTTTACCTCGGAAACCATTTCTCCGAGATGAACCGGCTCCATCACGGGTGTAATGCTCCTCATTATGTTCTGCCGACATAAGCTCGGGATGGGTCAGATCACCCAACGCATATGAGTAAGCAATCTTGATTGTCTCTACTAACGTAGTTGGCATATCTCTTTGTAGTCTTTGCCATAGTACACTGATACGTCCAATTTGCATCACTATTCTATATCATAATTTGCCTCTATTCATTAATATATTTCATATTAAGAGGTGTTACTTATGTTACTTTCATCTATTTTTTGCATGTTGGATGATTCTTGGAGGATGGACTGCCGGAGTCAGGATTCTGATGGAAAAAGCGGTGTTTTGATGCAATTTCACGAAGATCAGAAAAATACCAGAAAAACTAAGGAAAATTATAATTTCCCAGAAGACGAAGGAAGTCGAAAGAGGGGGCGGAGTTGGGCCATAGGGGCCACACCCCCCAGGCACGAGAGACCCTTGGTCGCGCCTACAGGGGGTGTGGCCACCCTGGCCCACCTCTGGCTCCGCCCTCTCGCCTATATCTTCTCCTCGAAACCCTAAAGTCGGGAGAGCGACCACAAAAAGATTCCGCCACCTCTACGGGGCAGAAACAACCGAGAGAGAAAGAGATGTCCGACAGACAGATTTCTGCCAAGGAAATTCCTTCCCGAAGAGGGGATATTGTCGCCATCAACACCGTCATCAAGCTACACTTCATCAGGAGCATCATCATCATCCACACCATCATCTCCACCAGCACCATCATCACCACTCCATCCCGCCGTAACAATTGTGTCAAATCTTGCATAGTTCTTAGGGGAAACTTTCCCGATGTTGATTACTATTGTAGTTGATGCTTGTGAGTGGAACCATTGAATTATTTTTTATGTTTAGATTGTTATCCATCATTATATCATCTCTGATCTTGATCCATATGATGTCTCTTGAGTAGTTCGTTTAGTTCTTGACGACATGGGAGAAGTCATGATGTTAGTAGTAGAGTTGTGTTGAGATATTATTCAATGGTTTGATATTTAAGTTGTGGTGCTATTCTTCTAGTGGTGTCATGTGAACATCGACTACATGATACTTCACCATTTATGGGCCCAGGGGAATGCATTGTGTATTTGGATACTAATTGTGGGGTTGTCAGAGTGATAGAAACCTGAACCCCCGTTAGGAAACCTTTGCACAAGGGAGTGTAGGATCTCAGAGTTTAAGGTTGTGGTTAGGTTTATATCTTAATTGCTTTCTTGTAGTTGCGGATTCTTGCAAGGGGTTTAATCACAAGTATGTATTAGTCCAAGTAAGGTCGGTACATTAGCACAGGTTCACCCACACAACACTTACCCAACCAAAGAAGACTACTCAGCTATATGAAGCGAAAGCACTTGACAGTATCCCCACGTGTCCTCGAGAATGTTTGGTCCTCATTAGTATTATCACCGGCTTGTCCTTTGCAAAGAAAGGATTTGGCCACTTGATGCAATTGTTTGCTGTCTTTATTTACTTGCACTTTATTTCTTTGCTTTATCATAAAACCCATAAAAATCCGTTTGCTATTATTTACAGAGAACTCTTGAGCCAGTTTCACTAGTCGGCACCTTCTGCTCCTCGTTGGGATCGACACTCCTATTTATCGAAAGTACTACGATACACTCCCTATACTTATGGGTCATCAAGACTATTTTCTGGCGTCGTTGCCTGGGAGTGAAGCACTATCGAAGAGTGGAATTGGTAAAGGAAACTTCTACTGTGAGTATTGCTCTTATTTTCTATTTGTTACTTTGTTTCCAATAGGGATAACCCACTTGGTTTTCTATTTGGGAAAACTACTACCACTTATAGGGTAGTATATTAACCACCACTTGTTGAGATAGATCCTTTTAAAACACCTACAAGAATTGTTGATCATGTTATGGATAATTATTATTTTGGGGATGGAACTTTCCATCCTGGTGATCATTTGCTTTTTATCCATGAATTATGCGGTTTGTTTACGTGTGCAGGTATCACAACTGAGTAGGTGAAGAAGAAGTTACTCTCTATATCATTGAAAGGAAGCGCTGAAGAATGGTATAAGCTATTGAAGAATGGACAATCCATGGAAAGGGAGGAAATAGTACCTCTCTTTTATTCTAAATTCTATCCTCCCAGTGATATTCATAAGGATAGGAATCAAATATATAACTTTTAGCCTCGTGATGGAGAGAGTATAGCCCAAGCTTGGGGGAGATTAAAGTTATTAATGCTTAAGTGTCCTATTCATGAACTCCCTAACAATATTATTAGCAATAACTTTTATGCAAGGCTTTCTCTTCATGATAAAGATTTATTAGATGCTTCTTGTGCTGGATCATTCACATGTATGAAGGAAGAAGCTAAATGGGATCTCCTAGACCGTATTCAAGAGAACACTGAAGCATGGGAGAATGACAAAGGAAGAAAGTCAGGTATAAATTATGATTTTGAATGCATTAAATCTTTTATGGGAACTGATGACTTTCATGATATTAGTATTGAGTATGGTCCTGATTCTCAAGTTCTTGCAAATTGTTTTAAGGCCTTTGCCTCTTATATTAAAATTCCTAAAAAGGAGTGGGACAAGTACCATGCACCTTATAAAGATATTGTTACCCATGTTCCCACTAGCATTTAAGTTTGTACTGTTGATCCTATTTTGCCTAAACCTTATGTTGAGAAAATCCCTTTCCCTGCTAAGGTAAAGGAACATTCTATCATAGCTAATGTGGTTAGCAAAAGTACAAAGAAAACCATGGAATCTGATGATCAAATAAACATTGAACCTGTAGTAACCCTTGTGAAAGATATTATCACTAAAGATATAGAGGATGAGCACATTGTCTTCTATGAAGACGCTTCTAATATTGAATCTTATCCTAGAAAAGCTAGGAAAACTAGTGTCCCTATGCTTTCTGTGAGAATTGGTGATCATTGTAACTATGGTTTATGTGATGTGGTGCTAGTTCTAGTGTTATTCCTTATGAACTTTATAGAGAAATTATGCATGAAATTGGTCCTTTTGAACTTGAGGACATAGATGTGGTTGTTCACATTGCTAATAGAGAGACAGTCTGTCCAATTGGCATTGTAAGATATGTGGAGGTTCTTTGTGGTAAGATCAAATATCATGCTGATTTTCTAGTACTTGGTTCAGAAGCTAGTAAAACCTGTCATATTATCTTTGGTAGACCCTTCTTGAATACTTGTGGGGCTATAATAGATTGTAAGAAGGAGAAAGTTTTAACCAAGTTTGATGGAGAATCTTATGAGTTTAATTTTTCCAAATTTTCTAGAACTCCTTATGAAAATGAATTGCCTAATGAGGATTTCAGGGTTGAAAAACTTTCTGTTATTTCTCTTGCTCCTAAAAATGCCTTACAGCAGTTTATGGAAGATCATGAAAGCGAGGTCTTCATGAAGGAAAGAAATGATATTGACGAAGTTTTCCTTCGTCAACCTGAGTTACTTAAGCATAACCTACCTGTGGAAGATTTGGGTACCACACTACCACCTAAAGGGGATCCTGTTTTCGAATTAAAGCCTCTACCTGATGATCTTAAATATGCTTATCTACATGATAAGAAAATTTATCCTGTTAGTATTAGCTCTAAACTTCCAGGGAAGGAAGAGGAAAGATTATTGTAAATATTGAAGAAACACCGAGGAGTTATGGGGTATACTCTTGATGATCTAAAATGGATTTCTCCTACTATATGCCAGCACGCTATTAATATAGAACCTGATGCAAAACCAGTTGTTGAACATCAACGCCGTTTAAATCCTAAGATGAAGTATGTGGTAAGAAATGAGGTATTAAAACTCCTTGATGCTGGTATTATTTACCCTATTGCTGATAGTCAGTGGGTTAGCCATGTTCATTATGTTCCAAAGAAAGGGGGAATCACTGTTGTGCCTAATGAAAATAATGAGCTTATACCTCAAAGAGTAGTGGTTAGTTATAGGAAGTGCATTGATTTTAGAAAGGTTAATAAAGTTACTAAGAAAGATCATTATCCTCTGCCTTTTATTGATCAAATGCTAGAAAGGTTGTCTAAAAAGACTCACTTTTGTTTTCTTGATGGTTATTCTGGGTTCTCTCAAATTGTTGTGAGAGCACAAGACCAAGATAAAACCACTTTCACTTGTCCTTATGGAACTTATGCTTATAGGCGTATGCCTTTTGGTTTATGTAATGCTCTTGCTACCTTTCAGAGATGTATGTCTGCTATCTTTCATGGTTTTTGTGAAGAAATTATGGAAGTTTTCATGGACGATTTCTCCGTCTATGGAACTCCTTTTGATAATTGTTTGCATAACCTTGATAAAGTTTTGCAGAGATGCGAAGAAACTAATCTTGTTCTTAATTGGGAGAAATGCCACTTCATGGTTAATGAAGGGATTGTTCTTGGACACAATTTTTTTGAAAGAGGTAGACAGAGCCAAAATCGAAGCAATTGAGAAGATGCCTTTCCCTAGGGATATAAAAGGTATTCATAGTATCCTTGGTCATGATGGTTTCTAAATGATGTTTATTAAGGATATCTCCAAAATTTCAAAGCCCCTTACTAATCTTCTTCAAAAAGATGTACCTTTTGTTTTTGATGATGATTGTAAGGAAGCTTTTGAAACTTTGGAGAAGGCTTTGAATACTGCTCGTATTGTCCAACCACCTGATTGAAATTTACCCTTTGAAATTATGTGTGATGCTAGTGATTTTGTTGTGGGTGTTGTTCTTGGGCAACTAGTAGATAAAAAGTTGAATGTTATTCATTATGCTAGTAAGACTCTTGATGCTGCTCAAAAGAATTATGCTACTACTCAAAAGGAGTTCTTATTTGTAATCTTTGCTTGTGATAAGTTTAGACCTATATTGTGGATTCAAAGGTTACCATTCATACTGATCATGATGCTATTACGTACCTTATGACAAAGAAAGACGCTAAGCCTAGGCTTATTAGATGGGTGTTGCTTTTACAAGAGTTTGATCTGCATATTGTAGATAGTAAAGGTGCTGAAAATCCTGTTGCTGATAATTTATCTCGTTTGGAAAACATTTCTTTTGATCCTATGCCTGTTAATGATAGTTTTCCAAATGAACAGTTGGCTGCAATAAGGGTAAGCCAGCAAGAGAGTCCTTGGTGTACTGATTATGCTAACTTTATTGTTTCCAAGTATTTGCCTCCAACCTTTATATCCTAGCAAAGAAGGAAACTATTTTATGATCTAAGGCATTGCTTTTGGTATGACCCACACTTATATAAAGGAGTAGATGGCATTATGCGAAGGTTTGTTCCAGAATATGAACAACAAGAGATTTTGAGAAAATATCATGACAATGCTTATGGAGGACACCATGTTGGAGATAGGACCGGACAAAAGGTTTTACAATCAGGTTTTTATTGGCCTACTCTCTTCAAGGATGCAAGGAGGTTTGTTATATCATGTGATAAATGTCAAAGAGTTGGTATCATTAGAAGAATGATGTGATGGACATACTCCTATAGATAAGCGTAGCATAAAGATCAAGTCATTTCAATAGTTAGTTTGCTATAAGCTTTCTGATACATAGTAACCTAATTCCTTCGACCATGAGATCATGCTAACCACCATCACCGGATGGATGCTTTGATGACATCAAACACCACACCGTAACTAGGTGGCTATAAAGGTGGCATTGAGTGTTTGTAAAGTATGTGTTCAGGAACATGGATCAAGAGTGTGATTTGTCCATCCATATGACGGATAGATATACTCTGGGCCCTCTCGGTGGAATGTCATCCAATTAGCTTGCAAGAATGTGACTGGCTCACAAGGGATCACATATCACGGGAACGAGAAAAGAGTACTTATCGGTAACAAGGTTGAACTAGGTATGCAGAGATACCGACTATCAAACCTTAGATAAGTAAACTATCGCGAGACAAAGGGAAATTGGTATTGTATGTAAGTGGTTCATTCGATCGCAAAGTAATCATAGAAATATGTGGGAGCCATATGAATTTCCAGATTCCTCTATTGGTTATTGATCGGAGAAGTGTCTCGATCATGTCCGCATAATTCACGAACCGTAGGAAGACACACTTAAGGATTCGATGTTGTTTAGTAGATATGGAATATAAGTAGGGAGACCGAATGTTGTTTGGATTCTCAGATGGGATCCGGGATATCATGAGGAGATCCGGAATGGTCTGGAGAATAAGATTCATATAAGGAAAGTCCAATTCCGGAGTTCGGAAATGATTCCGATGATTTCATCGGAGTGGTTCTAGAAGGGTCTAGAAGGTTCACCGGACCAGAAGAGGAAGGGTACATGAATGTTTCATGGATAAGTGGAATGATTGGATCATGTCCTAGGTCACTTGGTTGGGCATTTGCAAGAGAGAAATAAAGCTCTAAATTGAAAGTCAAAAGGCAGGTTTGAAAAGTCAAACTGGAACAATGGTTTCCTAGTGGAGGAAGGAAATAATCCTTCTTTCCCTCCACCATAATCCAACTAGGAGAGGGAGTTGGGGAAGGATTCAAACTCCCCTCTCCCAAGCTGCCCTCCCTCTCATAAATAGAGGGGAGGGGCTGCCCCAAGACCACACAACCATCCCTCCCCACCAAGCCGCACCGCCGCCGCCAGCCGCCGCCGGATCGTTGTCGTCGCCCTAGCCGCTGCCGACTCCACCTCCTCCTCTCCGGCCCTCTAAATATAGATCGCCGGAAACCCTAGATCCACCATAACCTGCTCCGGCTTAGGCGAAGCCCTGCAGGATTTTCCCTCTACTTCCGACACCACGCCGTCGTGCTGCCGAAATCGCGAGGGGAGAAATACAACCTCAGCTGCCTGCTGGAATAAGGGAGAGGAAGGTCTTCATCGAGTATCGAACGCAGTGACCGATCGTGGAAGCTGCCGAACACGGTCTGGAAGGATCATCTACGCGATCTTGAGATCTACAAGTGTACGACTACATCACCCACGAGAATCTGCTCTCGTTAACCGCTTTGGAATCTTCGAGGGTGAGTACTCTAATCGACTCGTTGCTACAATCCAGTAGATAGATCTTGGCTTGTTTGTGTGCATGCGGTAGATTTTTTTGTTTTCCATGCTACGAACCCCTACAGTTTTCGTTTCGATCTATTTCTGTCAGGCAGATTCTCAGATTTGGAACCTCAATGTCTTCCTCTACATCACCCAAGGAGGCCGTGGACATCATCAACCCATACATGTATGAATTGAAGATTCATCCCAAGGAGTTGATTCTCAAGGATGGTAAGGTGCAGATAAAAGAAGTTCAAGGCCCTAAAGGAGAAGGCAGTCTGGAAGACATGATGGAAGCATTGGAGCATGAAGTTTTCAGGTACAAGAAGATGGCGGAACGCGAAGTGGATGTCATCCATAAGATAAGTTCAGAACTCATCGCCGAGCACAAGAAGGAGACTGCCGAGCTTCGGGATGAAATCCTCTCACTCCATCAGACCACCAACCAATTACAAGCACAACTCTACGACATACAAAATCAAAATTGTGAGTATGAGTCCATGTTTGATCCCATAAGCTCTGCTGCTAGTTTCAGGATTGTGGAAACCAAGACATCCTTTGTGTATGGGGAGCCTTTACGTTGGAAGTCTGACGATGACAAGGGAGCACCACCACCACCAAAGGAGTAATTCGTCATCAGGTTTGGCATCCCCTTGGCTTGTTCCAAGCTTGGGGGAGTGTCGCGGTATCATATCATTATTTTTTATCTTTTTTACCTTTTTAGTAGACTCATATCTTGTTTATAGAAGTTATCATATAGGATGGTTTGCATTGTGGAAGTATCTCTCCTTTAGTTGGTTATCTATGTATCCCTTGGTGTGAGCGCCTTTATGGAATATTAATGAGAAGTCCCATCTTTTACTTTTTGCACTTCTTATTTTAGCTTGCAATCTCTATTATATGATTGATCTTGTTGATTAGTATTGGTATCACTTTGGGAGCATCAATTAGATCTAAATTGGTTTTGGCAAACCGAGCTCTAGTCAGTAGCAACACTTTTTGAGGTTTGAAAGGAAAGATAAAAGCTTACAGGTATTTTGTATCATTTATTTCCTTTCTTGATTGACTCATAAGCTTAATATTCTTTATTTAAGATCTTTTCTGTCTTTAAGGAAGATTGCATGTTTGACTTTATCACTTGTATGTTTGCTTGTTTCCTTCAACTCTTTTGCTTGCTACCCAGCCTTGCTAGCGAAAAACTTGTGCTGAGAGGGAACAATTCTCATGCATCCATTCCTCAAAGCCAAAACCTGTGCCATTTGTGTCCACCATATCTACCTATTAGCATTATTGCTATTCCAAGCAAATTCTCAAGCTTCATCTATCTTTCAAATTAAAAATTATTTTGTTATGTGAAAACTAGTTAGTAAAGCTCTCACGAACTTGATGGCACACCTTATTTTCTTGCCTCTAATAAACTTGAACCATTGTGTCATTGAAGTTGTATATGCTTGCATCTATACGTTTGGGTTAGCAGAACCGTGTTGTCACGGGGAACACTTTCAATACCTGTAAATATCTACCCCGTTGATATCATGGTCTTTTGTTTGCGGATGTCGTCAGTGTGAAATAAAAGGGGAGTTTGTAAGTCCATGGAGTTATGTATGTGTGTTAGAGAAACACCTAGGCCGCTAGCCTAAGCCATGCCTAATCATGGTGGAAACTTGCAGCATCTCCATAGTGAGCAATCAATGAAGCTTTCTTCTTATAAAAAAAGAGACATATTGAAAATAGGAAAGAGATAAAAAAAGCACCATTTTCCCATGGTAAATAATAGATTGCTGAGATGCTCACTGTCTGCTTGCCTTGTCATTTTGATTATGGATAGCTCATGTATCATGTGCAAGGGGTACCCCGTTGGCGGTTCTCTATCATACACATGTACTTACTATGACAAGAACTTATCGGTAACTAAAGTTGAGTAGCATGAGGAGCGGCCCTCGTACTCAAGGGACATGAGATTGCCAACTTATATTTCGTCAAGCATATACTCCATCTTTGTTCACTTTAACCTTAATCACCTCAAGATGATTATGATAGGGGCAATGAGAGCTCAAAGCTAGTAAGTACCATAATCTTTTGAAAGCTCTTTATGAAATTGAAATCCCTGCTTCCCTCTATGAAGGGCTTTTCTTCTACTTCTAAGTTGAGTCAGTAAACCTGTTCCTCTCTATATCCAGCAAGCATTTGAGTTGTTGTTTTTCAAGCATTCATATGATGATTTATTCAATCATGTTCTTTATCTTCCTTGTTTGCACAAGACTCTTATCTAAATAAGTAATACTTTGAAAGCCATATTTATGAAAAGCCTTTTATGTTTTGAGCAAAAAGGACTCCTGTTATAAAACTTCTTTACAAAAAGCTTTGCTTGAATGTTGGGAATATGCGCTAGAGGCAATCATGTATGATGATATTTCCCATTGTATTCATAAAGTTATTAAGTAGTCCTTGTATAAACATCTGATGTGTATCATTGAATATGTGATTCAGTTGTGGAACTATGCATTCATGTTGTTTGTACTAAATATCCTTGGTCATTGAGGTTGTCTTGGACACAACCCTAGACCAATGTGAAAGTTGGCTTGATGACTCGGTTCCACTTGTCATGGGCATGGAGATGCTATTCCAACTTACAGACTAGGCTAAAGAGTTTAGCTGGATTGACCCATATTGAGGTACAACGAACTAAGTTGTCATTTGTATATCTCAATCAATGTAATCCTTAGACCTGAGGTTGTTGCATAGTCCGAGTTGAGGATCACCGACTTAGGTTCACAACGCTGATCCGTGAATCGGCAGTTATAAAGCGAGTTCGGGTCGATCGAGAATCAAGCTGCGTGATGTGAATAACTAAGATGGGATTTTGCCTCCACCGGAGATATTCTCCGGGCCCTCTCGTGAGATATGATTCGAAAGCATGGCCATGCACGACTTGTTAAGTGTTAACCGAGGCGATCGACTAAGAGTTAGTCGGGTGAATCACTTATCTCGGATCGAGAAGAGAGTTGGACTATTTAAGGGATGACATATATTCGCCTATAGTCCGACAAGGTATATCGTGAGGCAAAGGGACTCGGGCGTAAGTCGCATTGGAAAGGCAAGTCGTCATGACTCTTTGGTACTTGGGAGTCAGACGCTCGCTAGGAGCCGATGCCGATTGATCGATTGTGAGTTGGACTCTAATCGTGTCCAAGTAACCATGAGCCTCGGGTCACACACTTAAGAGCGGAGCAAGTTCGGATTGGATTGAACATATAATCTGGTCGGGTTGGACCTAAACCAGATTAGGATCGAGTTAGTGAGTTGGACTCACGGTGACTAGTTTTATATGGGCTTTAGTGAATGGGTCGCGAAAGCGAGCCCACGCTCACTCCTATATATAGTGGAGCACAAGAACCGAAGGGTTAATCGTTGTTCGTTAGGTCATTCCATGTGTTGGAAACCCTAGCTCCACAAGATCTGCCGCCAGAATTGAACCTAGCAGCCGCCACGGCCTCCTCATACGTGTGGATACCAGAGAGGTGTGCGATCGCACCAGACGATCGGATCGTGAGGACTGATCGCATCAATCGACGCGCTTCATCGCAGAATCCGCAACCGCTGCCTAGTGGTAAACCTCGTGGCCTTCTACCTCCTAGGTCTTGGGATCACCACGTTAGAGGAAAAGTTTTGTTTTATCTGCGTGGCCCAAAGGGTATCGAGCGATAGCTTCGGTTTTAGGTTTCGAGATCTCGCATATGTGATATGCGGTAGGCTATAGATGAGATCTATGTGCTGTTTTGGTGGTCGATCTATGAGATAGATCGGTTTTGTACGAGGTTGATTGGATCAACTTTCGGTATGGTAGATCGATTTCGTGATCATACCGCCGAGGTCGTGGAACGACATACCCCACCGGCTTCCGCCATCGGGTAGACTGTGACACGTAAATCGAGCGGTGATCAAGATCAAAAGTTTGATCGAATCGAACGATGGTCGGAATCCATGTTCGGATCGTAGATGAGATCTACGTTTCCGAAAAATCGTTGCCGCACTCGCGCAGGGCGCCGCCTTCGATCCTCGCCCGCTATCCGCTAGCGGGACCGCCATACTCGTCAGCGCCTTAGATGTCGCTGCAGTTTCACAACGCCGGTAGATATTGTATCTATGCATAACTTGTTTTGCAGGAAGTTGTGAATGGTATGGTTCATGTGCATGTGATGTATGTGTGTAATCCGTACGTGATCTGCGAATCACGGTTTTTTGTCAGCCGGCTGGAGCCTAGGTGCTGTCATTTTATTGTATAACGACTGCGTGTCGGATTCTCTATGTAATTTACTTTACTAAGCTAGTGTAGCTGTTTGAGAACCCGGAAGGCATGCAAGGCGTTGTACATGTCGTGACATGGAGTAAGACGGCAAGTGACAAGAGTTGGCACGAGTCGGATTAGGCTTTGTGGAGATGGAGATCGCCATGAAGAGAGCCATACCATTTCACATTATAATTGCTTTATTTTGTGTTATTGTTATGTCTCGTTTTACCTCTATTAGATAGTCGGTAAAATTTAATCCCTCAAAGAAGGTCTAGTCGGTTTTCCTTGATGTTTGCACCATCACAAGTCGGACATTTTTGGTAGTGGGCTCATAAAATTGAGGTGCTGCCAATTCTTTTCGACTAGGTGGGTTCGAGTCGGACTCTTACCAGTAAACACTTGGTAAGCTAGACGGTCTATCACAACGGTTGTGGGACTCGGGAAAGGTCGGATGGGAGCCGGGCATGTGATGCCACCGTCCAACAGAATCGCATGAGATGCGATTGACAAGGAGTTGTCTACCTAGATCACTTGGCGGCTAGCGGTGATGCTAAAGCTCACTAGCCGACTTGCTTATTTAGGATCCCGAATCACTAAGTAACCATCGGAGGGTGTTGGTTCTAGTGGGAGCATAAAATATTAAAATGTTTAATATGCTTGCTCTTTTATGAATACATGTCTTAAGTGTTTTGCATATTTTCTGTTGTAGATCATGGCACCAAGTAGCGCAGTCACTCTCGGCTATCCGGTTTTGCGTTGAGAACCATTCTTGAGAAAGATAAACCGAACGACACTAATTTTACCAACTGGTATCAAATCGAGAATTGTTCTCAAACAAGAAAAGAAGGACCATGTCCTAGACAACCCACTTCGAGATGAGCCGAATGAGAATGCGATCGTCGCAGCCACCAATGCCTACCGTCAAAGCTAAGGATGAGTCCACGGATATTAGCCGCCTTATGCTTGCTCACATGGAACCGGACTTGCAAAAGCGATTCGAGCATGTTGAGGCCTACGATATGATCGAAAGCCTCAAAAGTATGTTCCGTGCTCAGCGAAGACCGAGAGGTATCAAGTCTCTCAGCTTTCTTGAGTTGCAAGCTTAAGGATGGTGATCCACCGAGTCCGCATGTGATCAAAATGGTTGGTTATGCGTCTGGAAAGGCTTACCCCATAAGCGAAGAGTTCGCTACGGATATAATTCTGAACTCTCTTCCTAGTGCATATGGGCAGTTCATTTCAACTACCACATGCATGGTATGGATAAGAAGCTCACCGAATTGCATGGGATGCTCAAGCAGTGAGGCGGATCTCAAGAAGGGCACCACCAAGTGTTGATGGTGCAATAAGGCTAAGTTCAAGAAGAGTTCTTGGACTAAGAAGAAGGCTAAGTCGGGAGGAAAGGTGCTCGGACCAGGTCCCAAGCGCCTCGTGACTAAGCCATCTTCAAATTGGATCCACTTGCTTCTACCGCAAGGCGGATGGAAGAGGAATTGCAGCAAGTACTTGGCCGACAAAGCCAAGAGTGGAGGTATGACTTCACTTAGGTACACTTGTTTGCAATGTTATAGACATATATCTTCGATGCACCTAATAGTTCTTGGGTATATGATACCGGATCAAGATTCACATCTGCAACTCGCTGCAGGACCGTAAGAACTAGGAGCGTAGCAAGAGGCGAGGTTGATATTCGAGTCGACAACAAAGCAAGAGTTGCTGCGTTGGAAGTCGGACGATGCAACTTCATTTACCTTCCGGATTCATTATGGAACTAAATAATTGTTATTATGTTCCAAAGGTCATCGAAACATTATTTCGCTTCATGTTTGATGAGGCAAGGCTATGAGTCGAATATCAAGAATAATGGTTGTTCTTTGTATTTGAATGATATGTTTCACTTTTGCACCCGCCCGACGGGTTATTTATTTTGAATCTTGATGGTGAATCGGTTTATAACATAAATGTTAAAAGGTTGAAACCAAATGATCTGAATATGACTTACTTTTGGCACCGGCTTGGTCATATAAGTTGGAAACGCATGAAGAAGCTCCATGATGATGGACTCTAACTCGTTCGACTTGGAGTCGCTCGAGACATGCGAATCTTGCCTTTCGGCAAAATGACCAAGACACCTTTTGCAAAGAGTTGCGAAGGGCGTCCGACTTGTTGGGACTAGTACATAGTGATGTATGTGGACCAATGAGCACGACCGGGTGGTTATGAGTACTTCATTACCTTCACGATGATTTGAGTAGGTATGGATATATCTACTTAATGAAACATAAGTCGGAAGCCTTTGAAAAGTTCAAAGAATTCCGTAATGAAGCACATAATCAACTCGGCAAGAAAATAAAGTTTCTTCACGGACCGAGGAGGCGAGTACATGAGCCATGAATTTGATGACCATCTGAAAAGTTGTGGAATAGTTCCTCAACTTACTCCGCCAGGAACGCCACAAAGGAATGGTGTTTCGGAAAGGCGGAATCGGACCTTGTTGGACATGGTACGATCAATGATGAGTCAGACAGATCTGCCTTTATCATTTTGGGGTTATTGTCTAGAAATAGCGGCGTTCACACTAAACAAAGTACCATCAAAATCGGTAGAGAAGACACCGCATGAGATGTGGACAGGCAAAAAGCCGAGTTTGTCTTTTCTTAAGATTTGGGGTTGTGAAGCTTTTTTCAGCGAATTCAATGGACAAGCTTACGGCCAAGTCGGATAAATGTATTTTCGTGGGTATCCGAGGAAACCTTGGGTTACTACTTCTACAACCGAGAAGAGGGCAAAGTGTTTGTCGGAACGGTGTCTTCCTTGAGAAAGAGTTTCGCTTGGGGAGTAAGTGGAGACGGTGCAACTCAAGAAATTCGAGAGGAATCGCTTATAGCGAATCGGCAAAAACCTTGGAGGTTGAGCCGATCGTGAGCCGATAGCAAAGACCAGACTACGAAGATCGGCAAGATTACGAAGTGTTCGTGATGTGTTACCGTTGTTGATGAGCCGCAAATTATTCGAAGCGATGGTGGGATCTCGATTCCGAGTCATGGCTTGGAGCCATGAGATCCGAGATAAAGTCCATGGATGAAAATCAAGTTTGGAACTTGGTTGATCTGCCAGACGGTGCAAGACCCGTCGAGTGCAAATGGGTCTTTAAGAAGAAAACTGATGTGGATGGAAATGTTTCAATCTATAGCACGCCTTGTCGCGAAGGGGTTCCGACAAGTTCAAGGAGTTGATTACGACGAGACTTTCTCGCCCAGAAGCGATGCTTAAATCAGTTCGGATCATGTTAGCTATAGCCTATTTCGACTATGAGATATGGCGATGGATGTCAAAACGGCTTTCCTTAACGGAAATTTAACCGAGGACGTGTATATGATACAGCCCGAGGGTTTTGTCGATCCGCCTAATCTTGAAGGTATGCAAACTTCAAATCCATTTATGGGTTGAAGCAAGCATCTCGGAGTTGGAATATTCGCTTTGATGAGGTAGTCAAATCGTTTGGCTTCATCAAGAGTGATCATGATTCTTGTTTGTACAAGAAGTTTAGTGGGAACAAAGTAAATTTTCTAATCTTATATGTGGATGACATATTACCGATTGAAATGATGTCCAGATGTTGCAAGAAACCAAGGAATCATTGGAAAGGAGTTTCAATGAAAGACTTGGGTGAGGCAACATACATCCTCTAATCCGGATCTATAGAGATAGATCAAGGAGGCTCATTGGATTGAGTCAGTACTTATTTGGACAAAGTGTTGAAAAGTTCAACATGGAATCGCCTAAGAAGGGGTTCTTACCGATGTCCCATGGTGTAAAACTTAGCAAGACTCGGTGTCCTTCGACAACCGATGAGCGAAGTCGGATGAGTGCGATTCCATATGCTCATAGCTTGGATCCATCATGTACGCCATGATTTGTACTAGGCGGATGTTTCCTATGCTCTAAGTGTTGAGTGAGATACCAGTCGATCCGAGAGATCCATCGGATGGACTAAAAATATCCTAAAGTACTTGAGAAGGACTAAGGATATGTTCTTGGTTTATGGTGGTGAAGATGAACTCGTGTAAAGGGTTACACGGATGCGAGTTATCTCACCGACTGATGATTCTCGCTCGCAATCCGGATCGTGTTTATTATAAACGGAGGTGCCGTGGAGGAAAAGTTCCAAGCAAGAGACGGTTCTGCTTCAACAGAGGTCGAGTATATTGTCGCCTGAGGCAGAAGGAAGCTGTTTGGATGAGGAATTTCCTCATGGATCTTGGTGTGGTTCAGGCTCGTCCAATCCGTTGGACGTGTATTGTGACAACAATGGTGCTATTGCACAAGCCAAGGAACCTAGACAACACCGGAAGAACAAGCACATACTCATGCGGTACCACGATTCGCCAATGGATCGTGGTGATATCAAGTTATGCAAGGTACACACGGATGCAAATATGGATCCGTTGACAAAGCCGTTACCCCCGAAGCATGAGGCGCACTCGAGAGCCATGGGCATTAGATGCTTAGACATGTGATGTCGAAGATTGACTCTAGTGCAAGTGGGAGATCATGGGAATATGCCCTAGAGGCAATCATGTATGATGATATTTCCCATTGTATTCATAAAGTTATTAAGTAGTCCTTGTATAAACATCCGATGTGTATCATTGAATATGTGATTCAGTTGTGGAACTATGCATTCATGTTGTTTGTACTAAATATCCTTGGTCATTGAGGTTGTTGTTGGACACACAACCTAGACCAATGTGAAAGTTGGCTTGATGACTGGTTCCACTTGTCATGGGCATGGAGATGCTATTCCAACTTACAGACTAGGCTAAAGAGTTTAGCGAGTCGGATTGACCCATATTGAGGTACAACGAACTAAGTTGTCATTTGTATATCTCAATCAATGTAATCCTTAGACCTGAGGTTGTTGCATAGTCCGAGTTGAGGATCACCGACTTAGGTTCTCAAACGCTGATCCGTGAATCGCGCTATAAAGGCGAGTTCGGTCGATCGAGAATCAAGTGCGTGATGTGAATAACTAAGATGGGATTTTGCCCTCCACCGGAGAGATATTCTCTGGCCCTCTCGTGAGATATGATTCGAAAGCATGGCCATGCACTGCTTAAGTGTTAACGAGGCGATCGACTAAGAGTTAGTCGGGTGAATCACTTATCTCGGATCGAGAAGAGAGTCAGACTATTTAAGGGATGACATATATTCGCCTATAGTCTGACAAGGTATATCGTGAGGCAAAAGGGACTCGGACGCAAGTCACATTGGAAAGGCAAGTCGTCATGACTCTTTGGTACTTGGGAGTCGACACGTTCTGCTAGGAGCCGCTGCCGATTGATCGATTGTGAGTTGGACTCTAATCGTGTCCAAGTAACCATGAGCTCGGGGTCACACACTTAAGAGCGGAGCAAGTTCGGATTGATCGAACATATAATCTGGTCGGGTTGGACCTAAACCGATTAGGATCGAGTTAGTGAGTTGGACTCACGGTGACTAGTTTTATATGGGCTTTAGTGAATGGGTCGCGCGAGAGCCCACGCTCACTCTATATATAGTGGAGCAAGAACCCGAAGGGTTAATCGTTGTTCGGTTAGGTCATTCCATGTGTTGGAAACCCTAGCTCCACGAGTCCCGTCGCCGAACGAACCTAGCAGCCACCGCGCCCTCCTGTAATGTGTGGATACCAGCAGAGGTGCCGATGACGATCAGACGATCGGATCGTGAGGATCCTTCGCATCAATGACGCGCTTCATCGCAATCCGCAATCAGCGTCTAGTGGTAAACCCCGTGGCCTTCTACCTCAGCTAGGTCTTGGGATCACCACATTAGAGGAAAAGTTTTTGTTTTATCTCTGCGTGGCCCAACATTGAAAACTATTTGTCAACTGTTCTCGGTCCAAGAACAAAGTTTGCCATTCCCAATTATTATTTATCTTTATGCATCTTTATTGTGACTCCTATACTTGTTGCAAGCTAAGTTATATAATGGTGAGTTGCTTTCTACTTTGAGTTGTGAATTGGTAAGTGTGATGCTTCTTGTCCGCATTCTTTTTATCGACAATTCACACCATAAACCTGTGGACATGTTTACTGAGCTTAATTTTCGCTTGGGGACAAGCGAGGTCTAAGCTTGGGGGAAGTTGATACGTACAATTTGCATCACTATTCTATATCATAATTTGCCTCTACTCATTAATATATTTCATATTAATAGGTGTTACTTATATTACTTTCATCTATTTTTGCATGTTGGATGATTCTTGGAGGATGGACTGCCGGAGTCAGGATTCTGATGGAAAAAGCGGTGTTTTGATGCAATTTCACGAAGATTAGAAAAATACCAGAAAAACTACAGAAAATTATAATTTCCCAGAAGACGAAGGAAGCGAGAAGGGGAGGCGGAGTTGGGCCACAAGGGGCCCACACCCCCAAGGCACGGGCCACCCTTGGTCGCACCTACAGGGGGTGTGGCCACCTTGGCCCACCTCTGGCTCCTCCCTCTCGCCTATATCTTCTCCTCGAAATCCTAAAGTCGGGAGAGCGACCACAGAAATATTCTGCCGCCTCTGCGGGGCGGAAACTACCGAGAGAGAAAGAGCTCTCCGGCAGACAAATTTCTGCCAGGGAAATTCCTTCCCAGAGAGGGGAGATCATCGCCATCAACACCATCATCAAGCTAGATTTCATCGGGATCATCATCATCATCCACACCATCATATCCACCAGCACCATCATCACCACTCCATCCCGCTGTAACAACTTTGTTGAATCTTGCATAGTTCTTAGGGGGAACTTTCCCGGTATTGATTACTATTGTAGTTGATGTTTGTGAGTGGAACCATTGCATTATTGTTTATGTTCAGATTGTTATCCATTATTATATCATCTCTGATCTAGATCCATATGATGTCTCGTGAGTAGTTCGTTTAGTTCTTGAGGACATGGGAGAAGTCATGATGTTAGTAGTGGGGTTGTGTTGAGATATTATTCAATGGCTTGACATTTAAGTTGTGGTGCTATTCTTCTAGTGGTGTCATGTGAACGTCGACTACATGATACTTCACCATTTATGGGCCTAGGGGAATGCATTGAGTATTTGGCTACTAATTATGGGGTTTCCAGAGTGACAGAAACCTGAACCTCCGTTAGGAAACCTTTGCACAAGGGAGTGTAGGATCTCAGAGTTTAAGATCGTGGTTAGGTTTATATCTTAATTGCTTTCTTGTAGTTGTGGATGCTTGCAAGGGGTTTAATCACAAGTATGTATTAGTCCAAGTAAGTTTGGCACATTAGCACAGGTTCACCCACACAACACTTACCCAACCAAACAAGACTACTCAGCTATATGAAGCGAAAGCACTTGACATTATCCCCATGTGTCCTAGAGAACGTTTGGTCCTCATTAGTATTATTACCGGCTTGTACTTTGCTAAGAAAGGATTGGGCCACTTGTTGCAATTGTTTGTTGTCTTTATTTACTTGCACTTTATTTCTTTGCTTTATCAGAAAACCCATAAAAATCCGTTTGCTAGTATTTACAGAGAACTCTTGAGCCAGTTTCACTAGTCAACACCTTCTGCTCCTCATTAGGATCGACACTCCTATTTATCAAAATCACTACGATACACACCCTATACTTGTGGGTCATCATACACTTGCATATCTGCATCCCTGTGTAAACCATGCAATCGCATGCGAATTAATCACTCCTTCACATGAATTTCGCATGTTACACCACGAGTCAAGAATTATCGGTCGGTTTCATTCGGTCTTTTATTGCACATTGCCAGCTGCTGGGGTTTGTTTGGCCTCTTGTATATACTTGTGAAGTTGCTGACAAACATCTCCTCAAATCCCAACCAAAAGTTGATACTTCATGCTGGTAAATTATTTAGTCAGACCCTTGCTGGTCCCTCTAACTTTTGAGGTACATACCTCACTACCCATCTAAGATTTCCCTAAGCTATATTCACTACAATGTCATAATCAATGAACCAATCTTGTGGTTTGGTGTTACCATCGTATGTTTTTGTTCCCCTGGCTAACTAAAAGTTCGGCACAGGTGGC
This sequence comes from Avena longiglumis, assembly GCA_030063025.1. NCBI lineage: Eukaryota > Viridiplantae > Streptophyta > Magnoliopsida > Poales > Poaceae > Avena > Avena longiglumis. The sequence continues at coordinate 479,261,566 of CP125978.1, read as the reverse complement.
TCTCTCATGATCCGAGGCCCAAAACATGCAGGCCCAGAGGTCCTTGTACTTCCATCAGTTCTGACATATTTATCCCGTCCAGCTTCATTCTTGCATCATCCGGCTGCAAGTTTCTGTTTCCCAGCCTTGGTACCATTGCATTTCCCATCATAGGATGATCCGGCCTAGGAAATCTGGCATTTGCCATAGACGAATAACCATCATTATACCTGTTCTGCATGGCTGGTCCTGCACTTTGCTCTTGTCGAGGCATATACCTCTGCTGTTGTTCAGGAGGATGTTGCCCTGCTCCTGCCGAGTTATGCTAACCGCCATTGCCGCGCCCATTATTCCCTTGACTTCAATTATCCTAGCCGGGGTTTCTGTTGCCACAATTACCTCGGCTAACACTTCCTTGGTCTACGTTGGCATGTTTGCTTTTCCCGGCCACAGTCAGATCATATGGCACCATTTGCTTGTTCCTTCTCCCAAAGGTCACCACCTCCTCTCTCCTTGGGCCTCCTCCGGGGAGGAGGTTGCGGTAGCTAATTTTGCAGGAGCGCCCCCGGCCGAATAAACGATACAGGAACCTCCTGGTCTTGCCGGGTTATTCTTGAGTAACTCTTCATTTTGTTGGTTCGCAATGCGCACCACCTCAATGACTATCTCTTGTTGCCTTTGCCGAGCCTCGCCAGATAGAGCAGATATCTCGGCAGCAGCTACATCTGCAGCCTTGAGGTTTTTTGCTAGCGTACTACACCTCGGCAAGCCTGGGTTATCCGAATATCCTGGCCTTGGCACATATTCTTTATCTATATCACTAAGGAGGTTTTTCCCTATAATCCTTACACCGTCCATGCGAGTTGGGCTAGTGTTAAGCTTATTGGCCCTAGCATACTCACGCAAGGTGATGTTCAGGGACAACTGAGCTGCTGCTACTTTCTTGGCTCCCTCTAACACTTTCTGCCAGGTCTCCTCCAACTTGGCCTGTGCCTGAGCTGGATCTACGATAGGAGCTAAAAGAGTGGTTAAACTCTATATGGATTCTTGCAGTATGTTCTCTGGCCTCTCTAGCGGAGGGAACCTCGAACGAGTTGCTCTAGGAGTTACATTCTCAGCTTCTGGCCGGGTTTGGTGCCTCCGGGTCTCTACTGGTATCTGCTCCTGTCGCAGTCATCATCACCTCAAAGCAGCTGGCGGGGTGAGTGATACGTGTGCCGCCGATAACTCGTTGTGGATACGCGCATGAGAATCGCCAGTTGCGATGAGGTTTCCCGTCCGGATACGAAGTCCAGCGAGTCGAATCGCTGAACCAGCCCGGATACGATGCGTTCGCCAGTTGCGATGAGGTTTCCCGTACGGATCTTGACTCCATCTAGCGCCGCTGCTGGCCCCATGGTGGGCGCCAACTGTCGTGGTGGTGGCACGACAGATGGCATGGGTAGGCTAAAGATGGGGCCAATATGCTCTAGAGGTATCTAGGGAGGGATAGTGTAGTGGATCTACATACAAAGAACTCTCTCTTGATCTTTTATTTAGATCTATGGATGAATACAAGTTGCTACTTGAGCAATACTGAAGAGAGGATGAGGATGAACGATCTCTGCTCTCTCTCTACTAGGTTTTCCCCTTGTACAAATGAATCGACCCTCTTCTTGGAGGCCCTGACTCACCTTATAAAGGGGTGGCCAGGTTACAATTAGGGCTTACATGGACATCATATTCCTTAGATATGCTCCTCCCAAAATAGTAACTCGGCAGACTCCTTTCCCCTGTTGCCCTCCTCTGTACGGAAATGACACAGAGTCCACGACATGTGACCGTTGAGGTCGGACTGTCACCTCTGTGACCCTCTGCATTGTCCATGTCCCTCTGGCTCTTGTCCTTAGTGCTTGTCTCTCCTTGGATTCCAAAGAGAGAGACAGAGGCGAGCGTTGACCTTGGGGCTCGTTCTCTCCTTCTTGAGCACGCCAACCAGTGACTCGGCCTCGTCCCTAATAACACGGCCAAGACTGTACCTGCATACATCAAACATCCCAGACCCCGTGCCGACATACCTTATATGTCGGCCGAATCTTGTTGGTGCTATCTAGCTTAGGTTAACCCGTCCATTATTCGGCCGGCTTTTATATACCTCGGCCGGATCATGCCTTGGCCTGATCAATACCTCGGTGGGCTTTACCTTTTGCCATAGCCTGCCTTGCATAGGAGTAGTCAGCTAGACTTGGCGGCAGAAGGAATATGGTCTTTGGGATAGCTGCTCTGCTCGCATGAACCACAGATGGTGCAGGTATTGTCATTGACGGCACATCCATATCATTAAATCGCAGCAGGAGGGGCGTCGGGCAGGCGTTGGGGCAGCGGTCCCGCGTGGAGACAGGCGTCCCGCATGGAGACGGGCGTCCCGCGTGCAGGCGGCGTGCAGACGGGCGACAGGCGGGCGTCGGTGATGCAGTCCTCGCGTGGAGGCGGGCGTCGGGCAGCTCTCCCGTGCAGGAGCAGGAGCAGGCCCGCGTGGAGATCAGCACGAGCAGGCAGGCCCACGTGCGGGCGTCTGGGATAACGCGCCGGGATGCTTCTCGCGTAGGGCGGCTTCTCGCGTCAGACGGCTAGGCTTCTGATTCCTGGTGAGACCAACAGGATAAGTACCAGGCGGGCGAGGAGACGAATTCGATCCAGAGGAGAAGAGCAGGCGTACGTCGCCTGATATCAGAGGAGACGGATCTGATCCGAGATCCGATATGAGAGATAGAACGGGAATTCCACGTACGCGGCCAGAACGGAACCGGCGGTGGCCGGGGCGAGCTGACGGCGGCGACGGTCACAAGAAGAGGACCGGTGGGCACGGAAACTCTAAAAACGGCTCTGATACCATGTTAGGAATAGACAAGTTGTATTTCTCTGGGGAAAGGCCACAATATATAGTACATGTACAAGGCAAATATGCAGGAAGCCCCCTAACATATGGAGAAAATACAATATACAGATATATACATCTAACAATATTGTCATTGACGGCACATCCATATCATTAAATCGCTTAACTTTTTATTCAAATCAAAGGAAAAAGGGGGGAAAAGAAAAAAAAGCACAAGATTCCCGTGTCAATTGAAAGTAATGGTCTCAATATATTGATAATTACCTAACTATAAGCTACTAGTATTTTTTTATAAAAATCTAACTAAGCTATAACTGGAGCAAGGAATCTACGGCAGGTCTACGATCCTCGTCTTGAAATCCATCTTGGCAGTCCGGCGCGAGAATAGCAGAAAGGCCTGTAAAGCAGACTCCAATAGACATCCATACAAAGATCACGTTCTTCACCGCGTCGCTGGGTACTCCCTTGTGCTCAAATAAGAGGAAGAAGCCGCCGCAAAACGCGAAGATGGCGCCGGCGTGCACGAGGAAGACGACGATCCACCTGGTATGCTCCTGCGGCTCCGCCGCCACGGCCACCGCGTCGTCCTCCTCGCCACTGCCATGGTTGGCCGTCTTGTATCTGGCGAAGAAATCCCTCGCCGTTTCTGCCCAGGTATAGTAGATGGGCCGACGTCGCGCGAGGGCGGGCTCCGCCACGGCCACGTTCTCTATGTCGGCCATACCCTGCCGCGATGAATTAATACCGAGCGTACTGCTAGCAAAATCTAGGTTTCTCTAAAATATGTGAGAACTAGAAGATCGGTGATGATACGTTTACGTAAAGAAAAGCTAGAGTAGTACTAGTAGTTTGTTAAGAATCCGCAGTATTTTTTTGAGGGATATCCGCAGTTTGTTAAGAATCCGTAGTTATCTCGATCAATCGGCCGACCAACGCGGACAGACCGCCGGGCCGCAGCCTGCCTCTGTGACTGGGCTGTGGGCGAGCGCGTCCACCCCCCGCTCACTGATCCTCGTGGGCTGGAGCAGGTCGCAACTTTGACCGGCAGCAGGCAGGGCGAATCCCATTTAATGATGGTTGGCCCATATAGGCTTCTCCAGTTCTCGGTATCCTCAAGATTCATAAATACTGGTTTAAATTCAGTGGACAAGATTGGCTACTTATCCTGTTGCCAAACTATCCTCCAGATTCGCACACACTAAAACTCTCCCATGCACACACAAGAGTCCAAGACCATATTCCTGTTGCCGCCAAATCTTTCTCTTAGAGCATCTCCACTCGTTGGGCGAACCAGGTCAAAATCTTGACTTTTTTTAGCCGGACACTCGCGTTCCCAGAAGAATTCCCGCGTCTGGCTAAAATTTAAAAAATTTCGGCAAACTTTGGCGAATATAAGCGATTTGGGCGAATATGAGAGAAATTTGGACGAATATGGTCGATATGGACGAACTTTGGCCAATATAGACGAACTTTGGGCGAACTGTGGGCGAATATTATCGATATGGACGAACTTTGAGAAAACTATGGGCGAATTTGAGCGAATATGGACGAATATAAACGGTCTTGGCCGATTATAGACGAACTTTGGGCGAATATGGTCGATATGGACGAACTTTGAGCGAATATGGGCGATATGGACGAACTATGGCGAACTTTGAAGAATATAAATATACAAATGAACTTTGGGCGAATATGGGTAATTTTGGAATAACTTTGGCGAATATGGTTGATATTGATGAACTTTTGGCGAATATGGCGATATGGACAAACTTTGGGCGAATATGGACGAACTTTGGGCGAATATGTTCGAATATGGGCGAACCTTGGGCGAATATATGCTGACTGGACAGGTCCACTCACCGAATTCGCTTTGTCCAGCGTTCACAGGGTGTTCCCGGGATCCTGGGTACGGCCTGGAAAGTCTGAACCAAAGTTCGTCCAAATCCGAACGAAAACAGGTTCCTGCGTACACAACTAGGCGAAATTTCGGCGTCCAGACCTATTTTCGATGTCCGGATCAGCGTCCTGGGTAGCAGGGTGGAGATGCTCTTAGGATGTAAATGGATCGGATAGGATATTGCTGGGTAAATAAATTACAGTAGGTAAATTGTCAGGTAGAGACGTAAATGTCACTTAAATGGCATCCGCAAGTCCCGTTTATTCAAAATCTTAGTTCTTTGTTTTAGAAAAAACAAACTTTATTAAACTAGAGTACTAATAAACGGTATTACGCGGGATTAAATGTGTGCCACTTACATCCGTATTGACATGACTGAGCAAGGCATAACAATGCAATACTAGACATTCATGATCCTATGAGATTGAATTGGACAATACAACAAGATACATAGACCGCCATCCAACTACATCTATGACTAGTAATCCACCTTCAGGTTATCATCCGACCCCCTCCAGTATTAAGTTGCAAGCAACAGATTACTGCTTTAAGCAAAGTGTGTAAGTTAAACAATCCACTTGTTCCATTAATAAGAGACCGTTGTTTTCTCCCTACTAGCAACAACACATCTACAACCTTAGAGATTTCTGTTATTTCCCCAGATTAAATAGAGGCATGAACCCACTATCGAGCATAAATACTCCCTCTTGGATTCATTAGCATCTACTCGGCCAAGATAGCTACTAGAAACGAAGAGCATACAAGATCTCAAACAACACATATATGATAGAATCAATAAGATAAAATCATTAATCAATCTGGCATAGTAATCTCAATATCCATCGGATCCCCACAAACACAATATGAATGCTTACAAAGATAGATAATCTTGATCATGAAAAGATCTCACAAGATCTAAACATGGTAGCATAAAGGAAGAGAAACAACCATCTAGCTACTACATGGACCCGTAGTCCAAGATGGAACTACTCACGCCTCATACCGGAAGCTGGCATGGTGATGAAGAAGGCCTCCGGCATGATCTCTCCCCTCCGGCAGGTGCCGGGAAGAGCTTCAGATCCCCCGATCTAGGGACGATGGTGGCGGGGGCTACAGACTGTTTCGTGGAAGATTGATCGGGTACTTAGGGTTTTCGTATCGGGGGTCTTTATAGGCGAAGGCGGCGGGGCACCCGGGTGGCCGACGCCCCAGTGCGACCGCGCCCGGCGTGCCAGGGGTGTGGCCCTCGGGTCGCTCCCCTCCGTATCGTATTCAGGCTCCGTGTTCCCCACGGTAAAATATTTACTTTGGCTTTTGTCCCGTCCAATTCCGAGAATATTCATTTTCTGCCTTTTCTAGAACCAAGAACAGAAAACTGGCACTATGGCAACTTGTTAATAGGTTAGTCCAGAAAAACATATAAAAACACCTCAAAGTAAAGACAAAGCATAGCAAAGTAGATACTAAACAAGCATGGAGCATAAAAAATTCAAGCATCCCAAGCTTAAATCCTGCTCATTCTCGAGTAGGTAAGTGATAAAAAAGAATAATTTTTGAGGTAAAATGCACCATCACAATCAAGATCAAACTATTTGCAAGCATTAAAGCTGGGATCAAAGTACTCTAAACATGAGCATGAAAGACGGAGTTCTAACAAGAAGACATAGCAACTATTGTTGCAACATGAAAGGATACAAACAAAGATCATGAATAACATGCATTGAAAAACGTTTGTTTGTTTCATATATAGAAAACATAGCATAGTGGCATTCAGCTTGTCCCTCATGGAGTAGCAAAACGTAAATGCATAGGACACCTTAGAAGTTCATAAGGGAGACTAGATACAAATAGTCCAAGAAGAAGCAATATCAATAATATGAATCAATCAATAAGTTTTGGAACAATGCACATAGAACTAAGAATGTCAACTATGCTCTCATAATTGGTGCCTATGGATAGAAGGTGGAGACTCAATATAGTAGTGGAAGAAAGGCCCTTCATAAAAGGGAAGCTGGGATTTCAAGTTTCAAAAAGAGCTTCCAAAAATTATGGTACTTGTTAGCTTTCAGCTCTCATTGCCCCTATCATAAGCATCTTGAAGTGATTACGGTTAAAGTGAACAAACTATGGAGTATATGCTTGACAAAGTATAAGTTGGCAATCTCATGTCCCTTGAGTATGAGGTTCGCTTCTCATGCTACTCAACTTTAGTTACTTGCAAGTTCTTGTCATAGTAAGTACAAGCGTATCATAGAGAATCGCCAACGGGGTACCCCTTGCACATGCTATAGGAGCTGTACCATAACAAAATGACAAGGCAGGCAGACAATGAGCATCTCAGCAATCTTCTTATTTACCATGGGAATATGGTGCTTTTTCTCTCTTTCCTATTTTTTTATTTTTCTGAATCTCATATCTCTTTTTTATAAGAAGAATGCTTCATAGATTGCTCACCATGGTGATGCTGAAAGTTTCCATCATGATTAGGCATGGCTTAGGTTAGTGGCCCAGGCGTTTCTCTAACACAATATACATAACTCCATGGACTTATAAGCTCCCCTTTTATTTTACACCGACGACATCCATAAAAAAAGAGCATGATATCAACTGGATAGATATCCAAAAGTGTTGAAAGCGTTCCTCGTGTCAGCACGGTTCTGCTAATCCCAACGTATAAGTGCAAGCATATGCAACTTAGATGACACGATGGTTCAAGTTTATTAGGGGCAAGCAAAATAAAGTGTGCCTTCAAGTCCATGAGGGCTTTAATCACTAGTTTTTCACATAAAAAATACTTTTTAACTGGAAGGTAGATGAAAACAAGAGTATACTTGAAATTGTGTAACACACCATGCATAGGAATTTATAGTTGACACTTTGGAATAACTTGGTTTCTTCGGAGTTGGATGCATGAGTAGAGCTTACTCAACAAAAGTGAAGGCTAGCAAAAGACCGGGGGCGACCAACTAAGAGAGCAATAATGGCCATAATCATGCAGAGCGACAAAACATTACTAATCAAAGCATAAAGTGGTATCACAAGTCAAAAACTAAATGATCATAGAGGCTAATGGTGACTGGTTAGAGTCATAACATGGTGTGATCATGTGCCAAGTCAACCCAAACAAATCATCAAATGAGAATACCAGAATAACATGCTTTTGTATGCTAAAATTACACATGATTCTTTCAAGGCACACTAAGCACTCTCAATGATATGGATTAAGTCATGCTGCAACAATAATCATTAAGCATAAGGTCAAAACAACATCTAGCATGACAAGATAAAGTCTAAGCCACAGTCAAAGCAAGCTCAGTTTTGTACCACAATAAGCATGAAACTCTCTACTCTTGGCTGACTCCAACTTATTTGAAAACATCACAGCGAAAGAGGGGGTCCAACTAACTTATTCAAGCAAACTAAGTAAACAAAAAACACAAACGAAAACTAAGACGCTCCAAGAACAACACAACTGTGCATGAAATAATAAAAACGAAGTGTCTAGAAAGACCTGGGATTTTTATTGATGAAGAAGGGGATGCCTTGGCATCCCCAAGCTTTGACGCTTGTACCTCTTGAATATTTCTTGGGGTGACACGGGGTGGCATCCCCAAGCATGAGATTTTGTCCATTCTTCATCTCATTACATCATTCTTCCTTTACACCTGAAAATTTTCCTTCATACAAAACTTCACACAATCTTCATTACCAATAGTGCATTCAAAAGAAAATAGACCTTTGGGTTTTGTTTCAAAACAGCAAAAATTTCACTAAAGACACAAGATACTGTAGAAATTCCCTCTAAAAATCTCAATTTACCAAAAAGAACCCAAAAAAGAATCAATAAGAAGCAAATGCAAATAATGGCAGAAATCTGTCAAAACAGACCAGCATGTGAAAACCTATTTTTTCGGAGATCTTCTGTTGCTCAAATCAAAAAGTTCTGAACTAACTAAAGTTAGCTAACATCCAGGGGGATTTACCCAGAAAATTACACCTCAATCCGAGTTACAGAGATTTTACACGAATGTTTACAATGGAGGACAAAAATCTGTTTCGGGACAACAACTTCCCCAAATCTTACTTCCCTCTCATTAGAGGTTATTCTTGGCACAAAAATAAAATAAAAACAATAAGGAGATGTTATTAAAGAGGTAATAACTTCCAAGACTCAAGAAAACTTTTGGGTTATCTCCCAATAAGTACTTTTCTTTTACGCCTTTAAGTTAGGCATGATAGTTTGAGAAGATGCTCAGATAAGAAATATCAATTGAAGTAAAAGAGAGCATCAAGAAGCAAATCCAAAACGCATTTAAGTCTAACCCACTTCCTATGCATATGAATATTGTATGCAAATAAATTCATAAAGAACAAAACAGGCATAGGAAAGCAAAACAAGTGCAACTTCAAAATTTTCAACATAAAGAGGGGAAACTTAACATTGTTGAGATACATAAAACCATGTTTCCCTCTCTCATAATAACTTTCAGTAGCAACATGAATAAAATTAACAATATAACTATTACATAAAACATTCTTATCATGAGCCACATGCATAAAATAATTATTACTCTCCATATAAGTATAGTCATTCTTATTAACTGTAGTGGGAGAAAATATAACAAAATAGCTGTCATTATTATTATCATCATCACCGTAATCATCAAATATAGGAGGCATATTGTAATCATAATTAATTTTGTCCTCAATAGTAGGTGGACTGAAAATATCATAATCATCATTTTAATCATCATACATTGGAGGTATAGTATCATCATAGGCAATAGAATTTTTAGAATTAGTACCAAAGAGATTTTCAATATCAAAAGTAGTGTGTTTTTCCCAATCATGATCACTGCTATAGGTAACAGGCATAGGAACATCATCACAAGTTTTACCCATAGTATATATTTCAAAAGAATCCACAGGAGCATAACATTCATCCTCCTTTGGTAAGCATGGGGGACAATCAAATAATGTAAGGGATAACAAGTTACTCTCATTAGAAAGTAGGCATGGGTAGCTAATCCATTCTTCCTCCTTTTGTTCATCACTCTCCTCCTCTTTTTCATCTAATGAGCTTCCAGTTTTAGCAATTTCTTCTTCCATAGGCTCCTGCAAGGCATTAGTCTCTTCCGTTTGTGGAAAGCATCTATTAAAATATTCAAGAATATAGCCATTTTCTTCCTTGTAATTATCAAAGAACAATTTAAGTATATCATAAGCCTCATATTTATAAGGTGAATCATCAATATTTTCAAGCAAACTAGCAAGTTCAAATGCACCCTTCCAAGCAATAAATTCTTCAATTTGTTCCACATCATAAAGGTCATAATCTCATTTAACATAAGAGGATATGGTAACATTATCGTTATACTCACATTGAAAAGGGAAGTGTTTATACCTCCTCTGACAACAAGCTTTATCACAACAATAAGTAACATTATAAGTAGAGCACATGTTTCTAGCAATGGTATTCAATTTATCAATTTGTTCCCATAAGTTTTTCCCTTTTTGTGACAAGAGGTGTTCCTTATAATAATACTTTTGTTCTTCCGTGAACCCACCTTGCCAATAAGAACTAGTTTTAAAGAAACCAACCATGGATAGAAAGCATGACAAGGCAAGGCAACAACAGACCAACAACTATAGCAAGAACTATTTTTTGTGTGTTTTTTATAAGAAAAAGCAAACCAAACAAAACTATTTTTTTTGGAATTTTTGATATAAAGAGGCAAACAAAATGAGGCAAAAGAAACTAAGCAAAACAAAAACAAAGTAAAGAGAAAGGTTATGAAGGACTCACATTGTGAAGAAGTCCTTAGCCTCCCCGGCAACGGCGCCAGAAATTAGCTTGATGCGACTCAGATCACTGTAGAGCTTCGTTGGGAAACCCCAAGAGGAAGGTATGATGAGTACAACAACAATATTTCCCTCAGTAAGAAACCAAGGTTATCGAACCATTAGGAGGAAGGAAACGACTCAAAGGTGTTGCTAGCAACTTGGAGACCTGCACAACACAAACTCAAGACTTTGCCCCAACGAATAGTAAGGTTGTCAATGTCACTGGTTTGCTGAAAACAAAGGATTAACTGTATGGTGTGGAAGGTAATGGTGGTTTTACAGAAAGTAAATAGTAACGGTGGAAGATGTATCAATGGTAAAGATTGGACCGGGGTCCATAGTTCACTAGAGGTGTTCTCCTTAAGAAAGATAACAAAACATGCTGGGTAAACAAATTACATTAGGGCAATTGACAGGACTGAGCTAGGCATAACAATGCAATACTAGGCATTCATGATCCTATGAGATTGAATTGGGTAATACAACAAGATACATATACCTCGATCCAACTGCATCTATGACTAGTAATCCATCTTCAGGTTATCATCCGAACCCCCTCCAGTATTAAGTTGCAAGCAACAGATTACTGCTTTAAGCAAAGTGTGTAAGGTAAACAATCCACTTGTTCCATGAACAAGAGACCGTTGTTTTCTCCCTAGTAGAAACAACACATCTATAACCTTAGAGATTTCTGTCACTTCCCAGATTAAATAGAGGCATGAATCCACTAGCGAGCATAAATACTCCCTCTTGGAGTCACTAAAAATCTACTCGGCCAAGATAGCTACTAGAAACGAAGAGCATGCAAGATCTCAAACAACATAGACATGATATAATCAATAAGACAAAACCATTAATCAATCTGACATAGTAATCTCAATATCCATCGGATCCCCACAAACACAACATGAATGCTTACAAAGATATATGATCTTGTGTTAACACCCGGATTTTTAATCCCAGATGCCTGTTATGCCATACATCGCAATCCCAGGATTACCATTTTTGCGAGACATAATAGATTGGTACCATAGTTTATCGTCCATTACAAACCATAATAAAGGTCTTACAAATAAAGGATCTCATGATCCAGTCTTAATACAATCAACGCAGCAGAATAATATAATAACGGTAGCATGGTAAGCTCCATCTTGTGGTCACATGAAATGCTGACGATGGGAGATGATCCTAGTTGTCGTAGACTTCCTATTGTCCATCATCCTGGTAATCCTCCTCATAGTCTGGCCACAGGAATAGCCAGGGACAAAGCCATGAGTACTCTTTAAGTACTCACAAACTATCACTAACAAGTAAAGTAGTTCAAATAGGAATCCTAAGCTCTAGGTTTATTTGCAAAAAGCCAGGTTTATCTCTAACTGAGTTTAGAAGTAAAGAAAACTAACTTCATGTTTTACAACACCAAAGTGGGAACTTAGTTTTGATGTTCACAACCCTGTTGTGGTCAAGTCAAAGTCATAGTTCAGTTCATAAGTCATTTTGAAAATATCTGATGACGGAATAGTATGGCCACTCCAACTGTCCATAACCACAGACGCGGATATTCAAATAGTTTGACAAGCTGCAGAGATTATACACTTTCACCACAACATTTGATACATCCGTCAGGAACAATCCCGAATCACCATACTCAGTATGCGGATAATCAATCCTAACCTTTCAATTACACACCCTAGTATAGGCACCTCCCCCTATGAGTTTGTCCTCCCTGAAGGGTTCGCAACATAGAAAACAAAAATTTTCCTACGATGTGAACTATATACCAAGATCTATTTATACTAGATACAAACAACGGGCGGATGTATATCCGTAGAGAACATACCCTTGAAGACCGACAAAGCTTAACGAGTCCAAACTCGTGGTTGATGTAGACGATCTCTTGCCGATCTCAAGATCGAGAGGAAGTCCTAGCGCCGAAATCAAGGCGCATCCGTGCTCGCACACACGTTCGAGGCACCAGGCAACCTCCGCCTCCTCGCTCCAAATGATGCGGTGAAGCACAACTCTTTCTTGCCGAATAGCCACCGGAACATGTATCTCGCTAGTCCGAGACCATGGGGATAAATTCTAGAGGGGAGAGAGATCCTTCACGAGGAGGTGTGAGAAGTGAGAGGAGGGCTCCTTTATAGGAGGAGGGGGAAACCCCAAGGGGGTGGCCGGCGCATGGCCTCTTCATGTGGGTGGACACTCCACTCACAAAACTCCTCCAAATTCCCTCCACTCAAAAGTCCACTCAAAAATCCCATTAAATTTCCACCAAATTTAATGCAATCTCTCATTAAATAAAACTCTTTTATTTTATTCAGAATTTTGTCAATTACTTTAATGACAAACATTCACAAATAACCCCTTGCTAGAATTCTATTTCACATGCATAACCACTTTATGCAATTTCACCAAAACCTGTTTGGTATCTAGTGAAATAAATTCTGCGCTTGTTTATTCTTTCGCATGAAACTTTTGCTCCAATTGGATGTCGGTGTCTCTTAAGTGTGTCACCCTACGGTTCATGAATAATGCGGACATGATCGAGACCCTCTCGGATCAATAATCGAGCGGGATCCGGAGACCCATAACGACTCCCACACATTCAACGATGACTTTCTTGTGATCGCTTCCAACCTTTACGCTAGTATCTTAATCCCTTTGTCTCACGATATATTACATGTCCGAGATTCGATCATCGGTATCTCCATACCTAGTTTGATCTCGTTACGACATGCACTCTTTTCGTTCTGTGATATAACATTCTAGTGATCAAATCACTTGCTTGCAAGCTAATCAATGTGATATCACCAAGAGGGCCTGAGTATATCTATCCGTCATCGGGATGAACAAATTCCACTCGATCCATGAGCCTCAACATAACACTTTATTAGTTCGAATCCATCTTTATAATCACCTACACGGTGTGACGTTTGATGTTATCAAGAAACTCTTCGGTGTTAGTGATTGACATGATCTCATGGTCTAAGGATTAGGATCACTTCGTAAGTTGTTATAGCAATATAAACTCAATGACTTTGATCGTAATGCTATACTTGGATGAATGTTCATCACATCATTACACTAATGTTGTGATCCCGTTATTAACAACATCCAATGTCCATGATCAGGAAACCTTGATCATCTTGTTAATCAACGAGCTAGTTTATGAGAGAGGCTTAACTAGGAACTTTCTGTTTGTTTATTAAACACACATGTATTAACGTTTCCGTATTAATACAATTACAGCATGCAAAATAAACATCTATCATATACTTGGAATACACATAATAAACAATTTATTATTGCCTCTCAGGCATATTCCTTCACTCCCAACCATTACCATTTGTCATCTTGGGAGTCACATGTGGACATTCAGCACGAGGTAGCCTCAGCTCAAACCTCTTCCGCAAGGGAACCCATACTAAGATATATAAACTTCTAGTCAAGCCCTACCTAAATTCGGGTATTGTGGTTGTATGGTAAAATTGGAATGGTATCGCATCTGAACTCAACCATCAGTTTTATAAAGGGCTAAGGTTCATGCCTAAACATCGCATCCCCAAACTTTAAGAAATGACAGCTTAGGTTTTTTTCCAAACCACAATTCATACGGTGTCTTTTCAACGGATTTAGATGGTGCCCGATTTAAAGTGAATGCAGCAGTTTCTAGTGCATAACCCCAAAATGACAACGACAAGTCCGTCAGAGACATCATAGATCGAACCATATCTAATAAAGTACGATTACGACGTTCCGACACACCATTTTGCTGTGGTGTTCCGGCAGGTGTGAGTTGTGAAACAATTCCACACTCTTTCATGTGAGTGCTAAACTCGTAACTTAGATACTCACCTCCACGGTCGCATCAGAAATTTGATCTTTCTATTACGATGATTTTCCACTTCATTAAAATTCCTTGAACTTTTCAAAGGTTTCAGACTTGTGTTTCATCAAGTAGATATAACCATATCTACTCAAATCATCCGTGAAAGTAACAAAATAACGATATCCACCTCACGACACACTCATTGGACCACATACATCGAATGTATGATTTCCAATAAATCATGCCTGCTCCATTGAACCGAAAAACGGCGTTCTAGTCATCTTGCCCATAAGGCATGGCTCACATGTATCAAATGATTCATAATCAAGTGATTCCAAAAGTCCATCTGAATGGAGTTTCTTCATGCGTTTAATGCCAATATGACCTAGACGGCAGTGCCACATATATGCGGATATATCATCATTAAGTTTAATCCTTTTAGCATCAACATTATGAATATGTGTAACATTATCATTGAGATCTAACAGAAATAAACCATTCATCATCGGTGCATGACCATAAAAGATTTCATTCATATAAATGGAACAACCATTGTTCTCAGACTTAAATGAATAACCACTTTGCATCAAACATGATCCAGATACAATGTTCATGCTCAGTGCAGGCACCAGATAACATTTATTTAAGTTTATGACTAATCCCGACGGTAAGTGGAGAGGCAGCGTTCCGACGGCGATCACATCAACGTTTGATCCATTGCCGACACGCATCTTGACCTCACCCCTTGCTAGCGTTTGTTCCGCAGCCGATTCGAAAGTTACAAATATTAGCAACCTAACCGGTATCAAATACCCGGTGCTACTGCGAGCACTAGTCAAGTACACATCAATAACATGTATATCATATATACCTTTGTTTGCCTTGCGGCCTTCTTATGCGCAGATACTTGGGGATTGCGCTTCGATGGCGGTCCCTTACAATAGTAGCACTCGGTATCGGACTTGGGTCCAACTCGGGGTTTCTTTTCAGCGACAGCGGGCTTGCCGCCTTACTTCCTTCCATTTCCCTTCTTGTATTTCTTGAAACCAGTGTTCCTATTGATCATCAACACTTGATGTTCCTTTTGATCTCCATACGGTTTTAAGCATTGATGTAAGCTCGGGAGACTTCTTCATGCCTTGCATATTATAGTTCATCACGAAGCTCTTATAGCATGGTGGCGGACTGCGAACACGATGGATGCCTAAGTCAATGGGAATCGTTATTCCCAAGGACACAAGCTTATCGGCGTAACGACATCTTGAGTACATGCTCACTAACTGAGTGTGCTCTTCCATCATGCAGACTAAAGAACTTTTACGAAGCATTGTAGCTCTCTACAGCAGATGTGTGTCGAAAATCATTTTCAACTCACCCATTGTATCAAATGCATTGCCGTTTTGACGCTTTGAAGTTCGGCTCTAGCCCATACAATATGCCGCAATGAACTAAGTTGTGGTCCTCCCGAGTCGATAGACATTCTTCTCCTCGTCGGGGCATCATCAAAGGTGGGGGCCTAACGGCTTCTAGCACATATTGCTTTTGCGTGAGAGGAGAATCCTCAAATTCATGGCCCATTCAAGAAAGTTGCTACCGTTGCTAGTTTCTATTTCTCCATGAACATTGAAATTAAAAGCGGTGGTGCCATCTACAACAGAATTTGTAAAGTTTAGACTAAGTGTATGATAGATTGAGTTCAACTAATCTATATTACGAATGAACTCCCACTCAAAAGCGACATCCTCGTGTCCTTTTGGTGATTACATGAACCAAATCCACTACACCAAGTCCGATCATCACGTGAGTCGGTATAGCTTCAAAGGCGAGCATCAAATGGGCATCATATCAACTATATGACTCATGCTTAACCTTTGGTTACGTGTTCGAGGCCATGTATCTGTACATGCTAGGCTCGCCAAGTTAGAACCTTAGTATTTGCGTGTGTAATCTGTTTTACACCAGTATGGTCGTGGATCCAAGAACACCCGATCATCACGTGATGTCTTGGAGCGACGAAAACATAATCGGTGCATACTAAAGGAAGAACACATTCTTATCTTGATATTTAAATGAGGGATCATCTTATTATGCTTAACAAAGCGCTAAACAAGCAATATAAGATGTAATCAAACATCATATGTTTATTAGTGAAATTATATGGTTCCCGCAGATGATCTCTATCATGTGCATCGTGGTATGATCACTATCATACCTATATGTGTAAATCCACGCCTATGGATTTTACACGCTATGTGTGTTAAGAGTATCATCTCATACTTCTACTTACAACACTACCATATCATAACACTAGCCCAGCAACAATCTAAACTAGACGCCTCTAATTTATCCATTGCAAGTTTTACGTGGCTTAGGGCTTTCGAGATAGAACCGTTCTTACCTACGAATATGAACCACAACGAGGATAATCAAATTGTTGACAACTCGCTTGCAAAATAGATATTGACTATAGTAGGAGAGACAGACACCCGCTAGCCACTTATGCAAACTAGTTGCATGTCAAGCGTGGAACAGGTCTCATGCGAGGACATGTAAAGTTTGTCCGGCCGCTTCATCCCACTATGCCACCAATATCCAAAATCACAAGAAAGGAGCAACAACATGATCATCATCGCCCACATACTCATATGTGTACTACCGTGTAAAGTATCTACGCATAGATCCTCGATACCTTTCAAGGGTTCGCAACATAGAAAACAAAAATTTTCCTACGATGTGAACTATATACCAAGATCTATTTATACTAGATACAAACAACGGCGGATGTATATCCGTGAGAACATACCCTTGAAGACCGACAAAGCTTAACGAGTCCAAACTCGTGGTTGATGTAGACGATCACTTGCCGATCTCAAGATTGAGAGGAAGTCCTAGCGCCAAAATCAGCGCATCCGTGCTCGCACACACGTTCGAGGCACCGAGCAACCTCCGCCTCCTCGCTCCAGGATGCAGGAAGCACAAATCTTTCTTGCCGAATAGCCACCGGAACATGTATCTCGCTAGTCCGAGACCATGGGGATAAATTCTAGAGGAGAGAGATCCTTCACGAGGAGGTGTGAGTGAGAAGTGAGAGGAGGGCTCCTTTTATAGGAGGAGGGGGAACCCCAAGGGGTGGCGCATGGGGCTGCCCTTGCCCTCCCTCTTCATGTGGGTGGACACTCCACTCACAAAACTCCTCCAAATTCCCTCCACTCAAAGTCCACTCAAAATCCCATTAAATTTCCACCAAATTTAATGCAATCTCTCATTAAATAAAACTCTTTTATTTTATTCAGAATTTTGTCAATTACTTTAATGACAAACATTCACAAATAACCTTGCTAGAATTCTATTTCACATGCATAACCACTTTATGCAATTTCACCCGAAAACTTTGTTTGGTATCTAGTGAAATAAATTCCTGCTTGTTTATTCTTTCGGCATGAAACTTTTGCTCCAATTGGATGTCGGTGTCTCTTAAGTGTGTCACCCTACGGTTCGTGAATAATGCGGACATGATCGAGACCCTCTCGGATCAATAATCGAGCGGGATCGGAGACCCATCGACTCCCACACATTCAACGATGACTTTCTTGTGATCGTCGGAACCTTTTACGCTAGTATCTTAATCCCTTTGTCTCACGATATATTACATGTCCGAGATTCTATCATCGGTATCTCCATACCTAGTTTGATCTCAATTCGACATGCACTCTTTTCGTTCGTGATATAACATTCTAGTGATCAAATCACTTGCTTGCAAGCTAATCAATGTGATATCACCGAGAGGGCCCAGAGTATATCTATCGTCATCGGGATGAACAAATTCCACTCGATCCATGAGCCTCAACATAACACTTTATTAGTTACGAATCCATCTTTATAATCACCACATTACGGTGTGACGTTTGATGTTATCAAGAAACTCTTAGGTGTTAGTGATTGACATGATCTCATGGTCTAAGGATTAGGATCACTTCGTAAGTTGTTATAGCAATATAAACTCAATGACTTTGATCGTAATGCTATACTTCGGATGAATGTTCATCACATCATTACACTAATGTTGTGATCCCGTTATTAACAACATCCAATGTCCATGATCAGGAAACCTTGATCATCTTGTTAATCAACGAGCTAGTTTATGAGAGAGGCTTAACTAGGAACTTTCTGTTTGTTTATTAAACACACATGTATTAACGTTTCCGTATTAATACAATTACAGCATGCAAAATAAACATCTATCATATACTTGGAATACACATAATAAACAATTTATTATTGCCTCTCAGGGCATATTCCCTTCACTCCCAACCATTACCATTTGTCATCTTGGGAGCTGCACATGTGGACATTCATCACGAGGTAGCCTCAGCTCAAACCTCTTCCGCAAGGGAACCCATACTAAGATATATAAACTTCTAGTCAAGCCCTACCTAAATTCGGGTATTGTGGTTGTATGGTAAAATTGGAATGGTATCGCATCTGAACTCAACCATCAGTTTTATAAAGGGCTAAGGTTCATGCCTAAACATTTTCATCATCAAATCATCTGGTGTTCATAACACATGTCAAAACATTTCATTAGAATGACTCATCATTCTAAGGTTTTCATAATCATTTTCACCAAGTATTCCCATATAAAGTGATCAAGTTTTATGCTTAGCACTATCCACAAAAGTTGAGGGTAATCACTAATGAGGGGTGCTAATCAAGTGTGACTTATCTAAGTCTAATATCATGCCTTAGCATGACATCTAGTTCTATCTATCTTAGGCCAAGTTTTATGCTCTTTATGCTACCTATAATATCTTCCCAAAATTCACAAGTCACTAAGTAAAAGTAAACAAAGAACTTTGATAAAGGAATAATAGAATAAAGTTTGCAAGTAAAACAGGGATTTGGTATAATCAAGTGGTATAACCAAATATGCCTAAGGCCTCTAGTTTTCATAGTTATCAGGCAAGTGTTAGCTTGCTAAGATGACTTGCATAGGTAACATGCAAGTGGTAGCTTGCATAGTCAACTTGTAGTGTTAGGCTTGCCTTGAGTAGTGCAGTGGTTGAAGTTCTCCTCGCTTCTTATTCGTAGTAGTCTCCTTCCTCTTCGTATCCTTGGTTAGTACTAGCATCTATAAATAAATACGAGGTACACAATCACCAAACAATACTTAACTACTTCTATTTGGCACACAAGGTTCACACTAGATGATCTAGCATCATCACAATCATCACATGAATTAAAGACTTAGTCTTATTTATTTTATTTTAGAAAAGTAATTTCTACTCATTGTAAACTACTTAAGATTTAATATTATCCAATTAAAACATGGGATCATGTTGACACATGCCATCACCACATATTTAAATACTTTGGAATGTGATTTAAAGTGGTGTCACAATTTAATAAGGTTTAACCTTATTATTGTAATTAATTAAAGTGACTAGAAATGCCTATGGGAAATTCTTTTATTACTTGTCCATTATTACTGCAAGTAAACCTAGATATTTTTACATATTCCGAAAGGTCTTATCAAATGTGATTTTTGGGAGTTGGAATCAACTCAAAAGCATTTATGGTTGATTTTTTAAAAATGTTTGAATGCAAAAAAGTCTCTGCCTTGTTATTTTTACTATAGATGATCTACAATTTCAAATGGTTTTAATCCAACAGTCTTGGATTAACAATTTCAATACCTTTCTACAACAATTGGTTTCATGCAATTTGGTTTAGTAAAACTTTCTGAATTGATTTTTGAATCAATAGACAGAACTAGAGTTTGAAATAAATGGAAAAACCTAAATTTGAACTACTGGGTCGCGCGGGAGAGCTAGATAGGCCAGCCCACTGCACACAGCGCATCACGCGGGCTGAGTTAAGTGGTGGCCCCACCCATCAGTGAGACAGGGGGTGCCGAAGGGGTATGAGATGATTTTGACCGTAGGATTAGCTCCAGGATCAACGGATCACGACCATCTTCCTCGTAGCGAAATGATGGGAGAAACCCTAACGAGGCTAGTGAGGGTTGGGAGAGGCTCACCGTAGCTCAGGCGAGGGTCGACGACGGGGCAAATGAAATAGGCGGCTCTGGCGGTTCTCCTGGTACTGGCGGCGTCTCCTGCGGTGGCCTAAATCGACGGCGCCCTTCTCCTCCTGCCGCGGCGGTCTCCGGTGGAATTGGGGAGCTACGGGCAGCGGTTTGCTCTGGGTTTGCTCGGAGGCATTTCTGAGGAGGTGTGGAGGGAGATGGTGTGAAGAATTGGTGCGGGGGTGCTTCCTTTTTATAGCGGGGCGAGAGGGGCAGCGCGACATGGGTAGAGGTCGTCGGAGCTGGTGCCACAGCGAGCTAACAACATGGCTCAGAGGCTAGGACGGTGGGCGGTCGCCTGGCGGTCATCACGGGCATCGTGGCTCAGTAAATGGCGGTCTACAACGGTCGTAATGGGTCGGTGATCCGCGCGGTACTGACGGCGAACTTTGCGGCGTCCGGCGGCTACGAGGCACGGTCGAGGGAACGAGCATTTCTTTTAATCTCCTGGGATGGTGGTGATCGTGTAGGTGGGCGACGAGATTTTGAGGTGGTCGGGTTGAGCGGGAACGAGGCCTGAACTGCGGTGCACATCGGCATGGTCGACAGCGGCGTGGGCTCGGCATTCCTGGCTTCTCCTCTCTCTGGCCTTGAGCTAGGGCTGGTCTGGAGGGGACAGTGAGGCACGGGCAGTGTCCTAGACATGGTAGGCGAGGCCCGCGTGGCTTGCACCGTGTTGTCGCCGGTGGGGGTGGCAAGTGTGCTCGGCCATGGTGGACATTGATGAAATGGTCGTGTATACAGTGGGCTAGGGCTACATAGACAAGGTGGGTGACATACTGGGAGTGTGGTGAGGTCTGTAGAGGTAACATGTTTGGCAAGAACACTGCTCAAAATAGTGTTTGTTGTTTTATTTGATTTGTACTCAGAAGGTGTTTGATGAAATGGTCGCAAGAGATTTATATTTGAATTTTTGGATGAAACTTGGTGAGTTGTACTGGTCACATACTTGATAGTATCTGGTTGTTTGGATTTGTCAAGGTGATCTGGTTTGGTTGGGTTTTGAGAAATGGTGATCTTACCATATGAACTAGATTCAATTTGAATTATCCTTGGAATAGATTTGCAAAATGTTTCTATGGTTTTGCAAGGTGGGATTGGGTTCACTTTTTACTTGGTCTAGCAAGGGGTGAAAATAATTGTATTTGTTTCTGTTAGAAATCTTGGACTAGAAACACTCAAAGTGGTCTAGTGGTTAACTTTGGTCAAAACGACCATTAGCTCATATTGTTTATTTTTGAATTTCTATTGATTTGTTTCTGCTTGGAAATGTTTTAGATGATGTTGTTTTCATATTTAAACCAATCCTTGCCATTCATAACAATCAAACAAGTCATTGCAAGCATTCATGCATTCATCACATACACACATGCATTCATATTGATTTTAATTAACAAAAGTTTTTGTTAGCCCTAAACTTGGGTGATTAGAACTTGATAACCTTGATAATATTTTTGGGATGTTACATCTTGATCATGAATGGAGCTCACAATATCTGAACATGGTAGCACAAAGGAGGAGAAACAACCATCTTGCTACTACATGGACCCGTAGTTCCAGGTGGAACTGCTCACGCTTCATACCGGAGGCTGGCATGGTGATGAAGAAGGCCTCTGGGATGGTCTCTCCCTTCCGGCAGGGTGCCGAGAAGAGCTTCAGATCCCCTGATTTAGGGACGACGATGGTGGCTGACTCTGATCGCTTCGTGGAAGATTGATCGGGTACTTAGGGTTTTGGTATCGGGGGTATTTATAGGCGAAGAGGCGAGGCAGGCACTGGGTGCACCCCCTACTGGCCCAGCCTGGGCCCAAGGAGTGTGGCCCCTGGTGGCTCCCCTCCGTCAGATTCATGCTCTGTTCCCCACGGTAAAATATTGACTTTGGATTTTGTCCGTCAATTCCGAGTATTCATTTCTGCCTTTTCCGAACCAAAAATGAAGAAAACATAACAAGCACTGTGGCAACTTGTTAATAGGTTAGGTCAGAAAAACATATAAAAACACCTCAAATTAAAGACAAAGCATAGCAAAGTAGATACTAAACAAGCATGGATCATCCAAAATTATAGATACGTTTACGACGTATCACCGCCCTCTCAAAAATAAAAAGAAAAAGATCCATCATACCAAGGGCACATAAAGTGCCACACCTCTGTGGACGAGGAGAGATCAATGAGCCGGTGCGAGAGGAGAGGTATGGAGAGATGAGAGGCAGCGAAGGAGAGAGAAAACACACTCTTTTTTTGTGTGCATATGTAACACCCTCGCCTGATAAGGCTGAGTTCATGTGTATAGTGCCAATTCCTGGATCGTTTCACTGGCACAATCATCCATAAGTTTCAGGCCTTAGTTGCTCAATATTGTCAGTAACCGGGGACACGGCTAATCGATTAGATTTATATCTTCTGCTAAAGTTGTACACTTTACCCACATGACACAATCTCGATTTGACACCACTAGTGGCCGCTGGTTTATTACACACCAATTCGTATACCGACAGATCAAGAATGTGACAAAGTCTTTCCATAGAAGTCCTCCCAATACACAATACTAGCACGTCTAACAGGCACCAATGCAAGGATATAACCTCCAATACACAATTCTAGTTAACCTGAAGATATACTAATGCAAAGGGTCTTCCGCTATGTAATTAACTAAACCAGATCCCATATTAGCATGTGGCTGTACATGAAAGCTACTGTACGAGAAACATGTTCAATCTCTAAGATGCCTAGGTGGTCTTCTTCTAGTGCACACATGAGAGAGGTAGCCAAAGATACGGTCCCCTTCGTTGCCACTTCTTCCAAAATGAACAATAATAATATTCCACCCAGGTGATTCACCATGTACTTGTTTTATTATATAAAAACATAGCTTTTCCAACACCTTATATAATTAAAATGATATTCTACCTCGAATCTATAACAGGGATAAGCATACTAGAACTACAATGTTTCCACTAAGCAAGATACAAAAGGATATCCTAAATAGGACATAGCATAGCATATAGTATAAAATATTCCTACACATGCGCTTCTACAAAAACAACTACAATGCATAGGATAATAAGTAGGACATTTATGATGGTGCCACTTGCCTTTAGTTGATGTATTCATTCAAAAAATCCTCACAATTGCAATCATTTCACACGTCACTATCACAATAGTTGCACTCCTCGCAATGTCACGTTTGAAGCAAAGAAAAAGAACCACAACATTCAAAACAATGCAATTATGCACAATACACCAAAACAATGATGAACAAATGCATGCATGACGATTTAATATGTCACAACAGTTGTATTTAGTTCTCTAAATAGTATTACAATACATGATGCATGGAAGAGATCATTTAATGCAATAGGGTATTTATTATTAATACTTGATTGCCAATAGAGAGGTTTTAATAGTTCTTTTGGAACTTTTGTACTAATTTTCGTATTAAATTTATATCTATACTATACTGTATAGAGGACATTATTACGAACCCAGCAATTGGATTCACCTTAATCGAAGTTATAAATCTTTTCTTATGATTTAAATAGTATTTAATGGATTTTAAATCATTTAAATATTTTATCTTGTATAAAAATGAAACTAAAGTCATATCTATAATCTTCATAGTATTGTGATTCCAGGGATATATTATTCATAATTTTACGATCTATGGATAATTTACTATGAATTTAATGCTCTAGGAAGCCACTAAAACTATTTAAATTACTACAGCAATTCTACACTGCAAAATTTGGATCTAATAGCATATTAATGTCTTATATGAAACTAGCAATCCATAGACACTTTATTTGTATTTTTATGATCAACTGATAATTTTCTAAGATTTATTTAGTCTAAATTGTCCATTTAACCATTTAATTTATTACAATAAATTTGTGTAGTAAAAGTTAGATCTAATCTCATATTAATGTTCTACACAATTTTATAATCCAATGGTATATCATTTGCAATTTTTGGACAACTATTCAATTTTATATGAATTTTACAAGGTTGCCCAATATTCTGCCTATTTTATTTATATAAAAGATTATGCTGACTGTGCGCATTGACTGGGCACGTTGACTGGTGATCTGGCGCTTACGTGGACTTGATTGGGTAGGCTGACAAGGATGAACACGTGGCAGCAGGTGGTTGGTCGGTACCGCTTCAGCCTCTTCTTCTAATCTGGGCCGTCAGATGAGGATCCAATTGCTAGGAACCAACGCCTCTGGTGCTTGGCCAGTCGGAGGCGGCATGGCGCCTGGCCAGCGAGCTCTATAGGTGGTCGGCGATGGCGGCACTCCGGCGGTGGTCCGGCATGGTAAAGTAGTCCACGGTGATTAGAGGAGCATGGTGGTTCTTATCGATGCTTTCGGTGTCTTCCTAAATCTGTCTGCGGTGGTGGCGAGCAGGCGTTGGCGGTGGAGATCCGGCGAGGAATCCGCGAGGCAACGGAGATCTGTGGAGGGGGAAAACAGCATCAGGGAGATGCGGTAATCAACAAGGGATAGGATAAGATGGCATAGATGACTCGGGGGAGATAGAATCAATGGGTTGGAGCTTGACCTCGAGCTCGGCGGCGGTGAGATCCAGTCGATCTCCATCTCGGCAGCATGGGGTTGTAGAGGCTCCGATTTGTTAGGGATTTCAGAGGGTGGGACATGGGATATTCATTGGCAAGGAAATATCGCAAGGGAGGCGACGAATCGGGAACGAATCGGGGGGGGGGGGGAACGGGAGTTCGTTCGGCGTACTAGAGATGGTTGATACGTCGTAAACGTATCTATAATTTTTTATGCTCCATGCTTGTTTTATATCATTTGTCTTATGTTTTGTCTACATTTTGAGGCATTTTTATATATTTTCTGGAACTAACCTATTGACAAGATGCCGCAATGCTAGTTGCCTGTTTTCTGCTGTTTTTGGTTTCAGAAAGCTAAAAAATGAATATTCTCGGAGTTGGACGGGACAAAAGCCAAAGTTCATATTTTTTCCGGAGAGATACAGAAATTCGAAGACGACACGGACCAGGGTGGCCACACGCTAGGTGGGCGCGGGCCCACCCTAGGCCGCGCCCATAGAGGGCGTGGGCCCCCTGGCCCTCCACTGAACTTGCCTCCTTCGCCTATAAGAAGCCCCCGACTCAGAAACTCTAAAGAATCGACTAGAAAGCCACGAAAAGTTCTGCAGCGCCGCCACCACCAAAGGGGAGATTTGGGGGACAAAAAGTCTCTGTTCCAGCATCCTGCCGGGACGGGGAAGTGCCCCCGGAGCCATCTCCATCGATCTCTACCACCATCTCCATCACCGTTCCTGATTCCCATGACGAGGAGGGAGTACTTCTTTCTCGAGGCTAAGGGCTCTACTGGTAGCTATGTGTTCATCTCTCTCTCTATGCATGATCTTGTTGTGGTCATGAGCTTTATAATCAAGTAGATCTACCTTGCTACTCAAGTGCTTCAATAGATCTCTGCTCTCCCCATGTGTGTGAAAGTTACAGCATGCACGCCATGGTGGCATTTAGGCTTGAGTCTACATAAATACTCATTGTGCTTTAATAGATCTATGCTTTTCCCCACGTGTGTGACAGTGGAAGCGTGCGCGCCGTGTGTGGCACTTAAGATAGATTACATATATATATATATATATATATATATTCATGAGTTATATTTTGGGTTGGTTGTCTCTATGAAATTGTGGTGTTTGTTGGAACCATCTAGCGCTCAAGGTGACAGTGTGGGGTTATCTAGATTGGGGAAGGCCCTACCATGGATTAAAGTGTCCAACCGGAGAGCAGTATCATGAAGAGAGGATATTTATACGAGAGAGTGTTCACTAGTGAAAGTATGATCCGTAGGCCTTATTTATAAGCATTGAAACACCGTTTGCATCCAGATCTATTGCATGTTTGCTTGATTCCATCCTTTTACCTTTTCTCCACGCCATCAGCTATTTTCTGGCACTCAGACACGTTACCCCACGTCAACAAGTCAGAAGCTATTTTATGGCACCGTTACCACTTGTATTTCACTATCTCTTTGCCAAACTAGTGCACCTATACACCTGACAAGTGTATTGGGTGTGTTGGGGACACAAAAGACTTCTTGTATCTTGATTGCAGGGTTGCTTGAGAGGGGATACCTTTGACCACTTCCTCCCTGTGTTCGATAAACCTTGGGTGCTCCACTTAAGGGAAACTTGCTGCTATTCTACAAACCTCTGCACTTAGAGGCCCAACAACTGTCTACAAGAATAGAAGTGCGTAGACATCAAGCTATTTTCTGGCGCCGTTGCTGGGGAGGATTTGGCCTTTTACCTTTCCTCCATGTCAAGCTCCATCAAAAGTCTTTTCTGGCGCCATTACCGGGGAGGTAAGGTAAAAGGTACTCACATCCTCCGGTGTGAGTGCTCGAAGGTATTTCCTTTAGATTCTGCAATTTTGTCTTTTTGTTTCTTGTTTTCACTAGTTAGGCTTAATGGAAAACAATAAAAAAATTAGAGAGCTTTTTAGTATTTTTCCTAAGTTAGAACTTGAAGTGTTTGAAGAGAAAATTAAAAAACCTATGGAGCTTCCTTTGCATGCTAATAGCAATGTTATTAGTATGAATTTTTTGAACACCATTGTTACTATTGGTATGGAAACATCTAAGCTTGGGGAAGCTAGTTTTTATGAGAAAGATC
Organism: Avena longiglumis; assembly: GCA_030063025.1. Taxonomy (NCBI): domain Eukaryota; kingdom Viridiplantae; phylum Streptophyta; class Magnoliopsida; order Poales; family Poaceae; genus Avena; species Avena longiglumis. The sequence goes on along the minus strand of CP125978.1, from coordinate 479,234,376 downwards.
TTTTTATTTCCCCAGCTTTAGGGAAGAAAATTTGCTCTTATGATATCTTATCCCTCATATGTGGTAATTCTAATGATACTTGTGATATTTTAAATCCACATACTAAAAGTGTCCCTTTTTAAAATACCTATTGAAATTGTTGAACATGTTATGAATAACTGCTATTTTGGAGATGGAACCGTCCATCCTAGTGATCATTTAATCTTTATACATGAATTATGCGAGTTGTTCAAGTGTGCAGGTATTTCAATGGACCAAGTTAAGAGTAAGCTATTCCCTTTCTCACTTAGGGACAAAGCAAGGGAGTGGTATGAGCTACTGGATGATCCTCATCATTTGGAGTGGAAGGAACTTGAATCTCTCTTTTACTCTAAATTTTATCCTCCTCATGAAATTCATAAAGATAGGAACTATATTTATAATTTTCATCCTCATGAGGGAGAAAGTATTGCCGAAGCTTGGGGGAGATTGAAGTCACTAATGCTCAAATGTCCCATTCATGAGCTCCCTAGTAATATTATTATCAATAATTTTTATGCAAGGCTTTTAGGACATTAAAAGGACTATCTAGATACCTGTTCAGGGGGATCCTTCACAAGTAAGAAGGTCAAAGCTAAGTGGGATCTTCTTGAAACAATTCAAAGCAATACTATGTATTGGGATAATGACAAAGGTAAAGAACCAGATATAAACTATGAGTATGATTGCATTAAGTCTTTCGCTGAAACTGCTGATTTTCAAGATCTTAGTGCTAAATATGGTCTTGATCCTCAAATTCTTGTTAGATATTATAGAGCCTTTGCTTCCCATATTAATGCTCATAAAGAAAAATAGGACATGTATCATGAACCTTTTAAATACACTTGCATGGAAAATGAAAATGTTATTAATGATTGCAATAAACATGCTCAAACTTCTGAAAGTACTATTTCTTATAAGCATGTTAATTTTTGTGGTATGCATAGACCTGAGAAGAATAAAATAGAAGAATAATATTGTATCACACACTGGAATGAAAAAACCAGAACGTGGTATAAGGCTCTAAATGATCCTGGTAAAAAAAATTGTGCCCTCTATCCTTTAATTGTGTACTCTGCTATGAAGTGGGTCAATTCAATTTCAATGCTCAGGCCATACTAATGACCTTTGTAATCCAATGAGTACTGCAAGTTTGTATTGTGATAACATGATCACTTATAATCAATATGATGAACTTACATTGGTTTTGGGGTGTGAAGAGTTATCAATAAAAACTTCTTTGGTAGACATGAGTGCTTTTGATATGAATTGCGTCCTGCATGGGTGTCATCTTTATTGTGTTGATAATTGCCACGCGAATACTTACATAAAAAATCTTATAAAAGATGATATTTTACTAAAATGTGACAGGACTGATATGAGTTTTGTTCTTATTAATGAAAAAGAGGAATCCTCCAAAGTTTCTTCTATTGTCTCTAACAATAAACCGAGGTATGTGGAGAAGCTTCCTTTCAAGCCTCTCCCTCCTAAAGAGGAAAAGAAGAAGAAGAGGAGTAGAAGGAGAGAGGAAATGGTATCTTCCCCTAAGCATGTTTCCCCTATCATAGTTTTTGCTGATGAGTCCGAACTAGATGATGTTCCTATGCCTGTTACCTATATTAGTGATCATGATTGGGAAAAGCACACTACTTTTGATATTGAAAATCTCTTTGGGACCAATTCTAAAAATGATAATATTAATAATTGTGGTGCTATTAGTGATATCCATGTTCCTTCCAATGATGATATGTTTACAAATGAACACACTTGGGAAGATAGCTATTCTATTGCTTATGATGATACTATACCTCCAATGTATGATGATTACAATGATGAATATGATATTTTCAGTCCACCTACTATTGAGGAGAAAATTAATTATGATTACAATATGCCTCCTATATTTGATGATTATGGTGATGAGAATAATAATGATAGCTATTTTGTTGAATTTTCTCCCACTACAATTAATAGGAATGGCTATACTTTTGATTTGAGCAACAAAAGATTTTCGAAAAAATTTGTTTCTACCTGCTGGTTTGTTTTGACAGATTTCTGTCGTTATTTGCATTTGCTTCTTATTGGTTCCTTTTTGAATTCTCTTTTGGGGAATTGAGCTTTTTGAAGGAGTTGCTACAGTAGCTTGTGTTTTTAGTGAAAAGTTTTGCTGTTCCAAAGCTTTGCCTAAGGGTCTAATATCTTTTGAATACACTAATGTTGCTAATGAAGATTGTGTGCAGTTTTATATGAAGGAAAAATTTCAGGTGTAGAGAGAGAATGATGTAATGAGATGAAGAGTGGACAAAAGCTCAAGCTTGGGGATGCCACCCTGGTGTCACCCCAAGAAATATCCAAGAGGTACAAGATTCAAAGCTTGGGGATGCCCAAGGCATCCCCTTCTTCATCAATAAAAAGCTCAGGTCTGTCTAGACACTTTGTTTTTATTCTTTCATGCACAATTGTGTTGTTCTTGGAGCGTCTTAGTTTTTGTTTTTGGTTTTCGTTTGATTAGTTTGCTTGAGTAAGTTGGTTGGTCACAACACACTTCTTGTGGAGAGAGACACACTCTGTTTTCATTGCCTAGAACACTCTAGTTTTCATTCTTATTGTTTTGCGAGTGTTCACTTTTGCTAGCACTGCGTTTAGCCTTAGTTTTCTTGTGATTTTAGCTTAGAACTTTTTAGTTCTTATTTGTGGATTTGTGAGACAAGCTCACTAATCTTTGTTGATTATTATCTTTGTGAGTTTTTTCAAATAAGTTGCTTGGTGTTGGAAAAGAGTAGGAAGCTTCATGCTTAAGTGGTACAAAAGTGAGCCTGCTCATGCTAGGTGTTGTTTTGACCTTATGCTTAGTGATTATTGCTGTTGCATGACTTGCTCCAAGTCATTGAGATTGCTTAGTGTGCCTTGAAAGAATCATGCGTTGTTTTAGCATACAAAAGCATAGTATTGTGGTTTTCTCCTTTGATGCTTTGTTTGGGTTGACTTGGCCCATGATTACACCATGTTATGACTATGACAAGATCATTTAGTCCTTGACTTGTAGTACCACTTTATGCTTTGATTAGTAATGTTTTGTCGCTTTGCATGATTATGGCCATTATTGCTCTTTTAGTTGGTTGCTCCCAGTATTTTTCTAGCCTCCACTTGTATGAGTAAGCTTTACTCATGCTTCCAACTCCCAAGAAACCAAGTTATTCCAAAGTGTCCACTATAAATTCCTATGCTTGGTATGTTACACCATTCCAAGTATATTCTTGTTTTCAGCTATCTTCCAATTAAAAACTATTTTGTTATGTGAAAATTTAGTGATTAAAGCCCTCACAAACTTGATGGCACAATTTATATTCTTTGCCCCTAATAAACTTGAACCATTGTGTCATCTATGTTGTATATTCTTGCACTTAGACGTTGGAATTAGCAGAACCATGCTGTCATGGGGAACGTTTTCAACATTGCACTTGTACTTTGTACTCAGTTGATATCATGCTCTTTTGTCTATGGATGTCACCGGTGTGAAATAAAGAGGGAACTTGTAAGTCCATGGAGTTTGTATTTTATGTTAGAGAAATGTCTGGGCCGCTAGCCTAAGCCATGCCTAATCATGCTGGAAACTTGCAGAATCACCATAGTGAGCTATCTATGAAGCATCCTCAATAAAAAGCTATGCACATAGTAATAAAAATATCGCTGAGATGCTCATTGTCTGCTTGCCTTGTTATTTTGGTTATGGGATAGCTCCTGTACAATGTGCAAGGGGTACCCCATTGGCGGTTCTCTATGATACACATGTACTTACTATGACAAGAACTTACAGGTGACTGAAGTTGAGTAGCATGAGGTGTGGTCCTCGTATTCAAGGGACTTGAGATTGCCAACTTATACTTTGTCAAGCATATACTCCATAGTTTGTTCACTTCAACCTTAATCACTTCAAGATGCTTATGATAGGGGCAATGATGGCTGAAAGCTAACAAGTACCATAATTTTTTGAAGCTCCTTTTGAAACTTGAAATCCCTGCTTTCCTTATGAAGGGCCTTTTTTCCACCATTATATTGAGTCTCCACCTTCTACCCTTAGGCACCTTTAAGAGAGCATAGTTGCCATTCTGTGTGCAGTGTCCCAAAACTTATTGATTGATTCATATTGTTGATATTACTTGTTCTTGTGCTATTTGTATCTAGTCACTCTTATGAACTTTGAAGGTGTGCTATGCATCTATTTCCTACTCCATGAGGGACAAGCTAAATGCCACTTTGCCATGTTTTCTGTATGTGAAACAAAAAAAAGTTTTTCAATGCATGTTATTCATGATCTTTGTTTTTAGCCTTTCATGTTGCATGCATAGTTACTTTGTCTTATTGTTAGAACTCCATCTTTCATGCACATATTTAGAGTTCTTTGATACTAGCTTTCAATGCCTGCAAATGGTTTGATCTTTATTGTGAAGGTGCATGTCACCTCAAAAATTATTCTTTTATCACTTACCTACTCGAGGACGAGCAGGAGTTAAGCTTGGGGATGCTTGATACGTCGTAAACGTATCTATAATTTTTAATGCTCCATGCTTGTTTTATATCATTTGTCTTATGTTTTATCTACACTTTAGGTATTTTTATACACTTTCCGGAACTAACCTATTGACAAGATGCCACAGTGCCAATTGCACTTTTACTGTTTTTGGTTTTGTAAAGCTAAAAATGAATATTCTCGGAATTGGATGGGACAATAGCCAAAATTCATATTTTTCCGAATCTGAGCGAAAATCGAATACGAGGCAGGAGAAACCAGGGTGGCCACACCCTAGGTGGGCGCAGGCCCACCCTAGGCCGCGCCCACAGGGTGTGTGTGGGCCCCATGGCCCTCCACCAGCCTTGCCTCCTTCGCCTATAAGAAGCCCCCAACTCAGAAACCCTAAAGAATCGACCAGAAAGCCATGAAAAGTTCCGCAGCACTGCCGCCACCAAAGGGGAGATTCGGGGGACCGAAATTCTCTGTTCCGGCACCCTGCCAGGACGGGGAAGTGCCCCCGGAGCCATCTCCATCAATCTGCACTACCATCTCTATCACCGTTAGTGATTCCCATGACGAGGAGGGAGTAGTTCTTCCTCGAGGCTAAGGGCTCTACCGGTAGCTATGTGTTCATCTCTCTCTCGATGCATGATCTTGTTGTGGTCATGAGCTTTGTAATCAAGTAGATCTACCTTGCTACTCAAGTGCTTCAATAGATATCTGCTCTCCCCATGTGTGTGAAAGTGACAGCGTGCATGCCATGGTGGCACTTAGGCTTGAGTCTACATAAATACTCATTGTGCTTTAACAGGTCTATGATTTTCCCCACGTGTGTGATAGTGACAGCGTGCGCGCCGTGTGTGGCACTTAAGCTAGATTACATATATATTTATGAGTTATATTTTGAGTTGGTTGTCTCTATGAAATTGTGGTGTTTGTTGGAACCATCTAGCGCTCAAGGTGACAGTGTGGGGTTATCTAGATTGGGGAAGGCCCTACCGTGGATTAGAGTGTCCAACCGGAGAGTAGTTAAGACTAGTATCATGAAGAGAGGATATTTATATGAGTGTTCACTAGTGAAAGTATGATCCCTAGGCCTTGTTTCTAAGCATTGAAACATCGCTTGCATCTAGATTTGTTGCATGTTTGCTTGCTTCCATCCTTTTACCTTTCCTCCACGCCATCAGCTATTTTCTGGAACTCACACACGTTACCCCACGTCAACAACAAGTCAGAAGCTATTTTCAGGCACCGTTACCACTTGTATTTCACTATATCTTCGCCGAACTAGTGCACCTATACACCTGAGAAGTGTATTGGGTGTGTTGGGGACACAAGAGACTTATTGTATCTTGATTGCAGGTTTGCTTGAGAGGGGATACCTTTGACCACTTCCTCCCTGAGTTCGATAAACCTTGGGTGATCCACTTAAGGGAAACTTGATGTTGTTCGACAAACCTCTGCACTTGGAGGCCCAAAAACTGTCTACAAGAATAGAAGTGCATAGACATCAATGGTATCCCACCTGTCATCGAGACAGAGAAAGGGAGAGCGGGTGTTGCGGGTTATTGTGGCTGCGTTGTGGGCTGTAGTCGGGTTGATCTTTGAGTCTTTGTCTTGTTGCTGCACGCGGCTTATAGAGGGAAGATGCGCACAGTAGCTAGGGCGGGTCAGGTGGGCTGGGCCTTTGCCGAGTAGGTCAGTTTAGTTAGGTGTTTTTTCTATTATCCTTTTTTGTATTTGTTTCATATCTTTTTATTTAGGACTCCAAATACACTCAAAAAAGTTTCTAAATTTTTCCTAAATTCAGAAGATCATCTTAGGATCAATTTTGTACCCTTTTTTTATTTAGTTCAATAATATTGGATCTATAAAATCTTTGTTTATTCCTCATAGGAATATTTGCAAAACCCATTTAGAGTTAGGGTTTTCCAATTCATTTCTTGCAAATTTTTGCATGGATGCAATGCAATGCACATGAATGACATGTAAAAACATTTTTTTCCAGTCCTAAATTCCAAAATCTTGGGATGTGACAGCATAGGTCTTGAAATTTACTACTAGTAGAGTGTACACTGTAACTATAAGGTGGCAGGAGTAACTCTTGTAAGGAAACCATCATAACTTTGCTCTTTGCTGCTTCCCTCTTCCCCTGCCTACATTTTATTCTCTCTGCACTTACAGCGCGTGGACAGAGGTGAGCATATGTCTACTACGAGTGGGGCATCCAATATGTTCTCCAAGGAAAAAAAGGTAGTCCCGATGTCTACATAGTGAAAGCTATCCACAAGCTAAAAACCTTATGGGTCACCCTTAAGCTCATGGGTAGTCCATAAGCATCAAAATATTGATATCTAGTACACATAGAAATATAAAACAAATTTTAATAACAAGACTACGAGAGGTTAGCTCTTACATGTGGGTCCTATCTTATGGACACGTTTAACTAGACACATTGTGGTGCAATCAACTAGCTTGGTATTAGCAAGTGGGTCCCATCTTAAAGATGGGTTTGGCCATATACATAGGTGATGCCTTAAGCTCTACCGTTTAGACAGTGTCTATATGAGATAGATTCGTGGGACCTACTAGACATGCTAACTAACTTTTGTAATAGTTTTACAGACTTGGTCATCTTGTAGGGGTTCGTAGCATGGAAAACAAAAAAATTCTACCGCATGCACACAAACAAGCCAAGATCTATCTACTAGATTGTAGCAACGAGTCGATAGAAGAACTCACCCTCGAAGATTCCAAAGCGGTTAACGAGAGCAGATTCTCGTGGGTGATGTAGTCGTACACTTGCCGATCTCAAGATCGCGTAGACGATCCTTCCGGCGCTGCGTTCCGGCAGTGCTTCCACAGTCGGTCACACGTTCGGTACTCGATGAAGACCTTCCTCTCCCTTGTTCTAGCAGGCAGCGGAGGTTGTAGCACTCTCCTCGTGATTCCGGCAGCACGACAGCGTGGTGTCGGAAGTTGAGGGAAGATCTCGCAGGGCTTCGCCTAAGCCGGAGCGAGTACGATGGAGTAAGAGAGGGCCTTGGGGATCTACGGATTATAGGCACCAAGGGGGGTGGTGTAGCCGGTGTCTAGGGCTTGGGGAAGCCCCAAGTCGGTGACTTGGAGGAGGCCCTAGGCGGCGACAGCAGCACTTGGAGGTGGTGGCGCCAAGGAGCTAGGGTTTTTGGGTGTGAGGGTAGGGGGCGCCCTACCCTTCCTTATATAGGTGGGAGGGAGGCGGTTGGGAGGAGAGAGTCCTCCTCCAAGTCCTCCTCCTTGGCCGGCAGGTGGAGGGAGTGGGACACCTACCCTAGGTAGGTTTCCTACTCTCCCTCCACCAAGCAAACTTCGGATTTGACTTTTCAAATTGGCGTTTGACTTTCAAACTTGGATTTGATTTCTCTCTTCATATTGCCCAGCCAAGTGACCTAGTACATGATGCAACCATTCCACATTGTCATGACACATCCATGTACCCTTCCCCTCCGGAGTGCCGGACCTTCCAGACCCTTCTAGAACATTCCTGGTGAAAACACCAGAATCATTTCCGAACTCCGAAATAGGGCTTTCCTTATATGAATCTTATTCTCCGGACCATTCCGGATCTCCTCGTGATATCCCGAATCCCATCCGAGACTCCAAACAACATTCGGTCTCTTACTCATCATTCCATAACTACACAACAACATCGAATCCTTAAGTGTGTCTCCCTATGGTTCGTGAATTATGCGGACATGACCGAGACACTTCTCCGATCAATAACCAATAGAGGAATCTTGAAATTCATATGGCTCCCACATATTTCAGCGATTACTTTGCAATCGGATGAACCACTTACATATGATACAAATTTCCCTTTGTCTCACGATAGTTTACTTATCCGAGGTTTTGATCGTCGGTATCTCTGCATACCTAGTTCAACCTTGTTACTGATAAGTACTCTTTTCTCGTTCCCGTGATATGTGATCCCTTGTGAGCCAGTCACATGCTTGCAAGCTAATTGGATGACATTCCACCGAGAGGTCCCAGAGTATATCTATCCGTCATATGGATGGACAAATCCCACTCTTGATCCATGTGCCTCAACCCATACCTTCCGAACACTCAATGCCACCGTTATAGCCACCCAGTTACGGTGTGGTGTTTGATGTCATCAAAGCATCCTTCCGGTGATGGTGATTAACATGATCTCATGGTCGAAGGAATTAGCTTACTATGTATCAGAAAGCTTATAGCAAATGAACTATTAAAATGACTTGATCATTATGCCACGCTTATCTATGGGAGTATGCCCATCACACCATTCTCCTAATGACATGATCTTGTTGTTAACAACATCTCAATGTTCATGATTGGGAAACCACGATCATCTATTAACCAACAAGCTAGTATTATAAAGAGGCTTTACTAGGGACTCTAATTTAGTTTACAAATCACACAAGTATTAATGTTTCCGGTTAATACTATTATAGCATGAACGTAAAAATTTATCATAAACACAAAGATATAATAATAACCACTTTTATTATTGCCTCTAGGGCATATCTCCAACAGTCTCCCACTTGCACTAGAGTCAACTAATCTAGATTACATGGTAATATACCGAACACCCATGGCAGTTTGGTGCTGGTCATGTTTTGCCCTCGGGAGAGGTTTAGTCAACGGATCCGCCACATTCAGATCTATGTGTACTTTGCAAATCTTTATGTCACCATCTTGGACATGCTCTCGAATAGCGTGAAAACATAGCTTGATGTGCTTCAGCTTCTTGTGTGACCTTGGTCTTTGCGCATTGGCTATGGCGCCCATGTTATCACAGTAGATAGACATTGGGTCCAACGCACTTGGAACCACACTGAGCTCTGTAATGAACTCCTTCATCCATATCGCCTCTTGTGAAGCCTCCGAAGCAGCTATGTATTCCGATTCAGTTGAAGATCTCGCCACAACGCTTTGCTTTGCACTCCTCCAAACTAATTTGCACCATTCAAAGTAAATACGTATACATATTGAGATTTAGAATCATCCGGATCGGTGTTCCAACTAGCATCGGTGTAACCATTAACAACGAGTTGTTCATCATCTCCAGAAGAAAGAACCATATCCTTAGTTCTTCTCAAGTACTTAAGGATGTTTTTGACCGCTGTCCAATGATCCACTCCTAGATCACTTTGATATCTGCTAGTCAAACTAACATCATATGCAATGTCGGGTCTAGTACATAGCATGGCATACATTAGAGAACCTATGGCTGAGGCATAGGGAGTCTTACTCATCCTTTCTCTATCTTCTGCCATTGCAGGACTTTGAGTTTTACTCAAGGTCGATTAGCAACATAGGCAAGAACCCTTTCTTGCTATCTTCCATTCCAAATCTCTTTAGAACTTTGTCCAAATAAGTACTATGTGACAATGATATTAGGCGTCTCGATCTATCTCTATAAATCTTTATGCCTAATATGTAAGCAGCTTCGCCAAGATCTTTCATTGAAAAACTATTATTCAAATAATCCTTGACACTATTAAGAAGGTCTACATCATTCCCAATCAACAATATGTCATCTACATATAGTATTAAGAATGCTACAGAGCTCCCACTCACTTTCTTGTAAATACAAGATTCTCCATAAGTTTGTATAAAACCAAAGCTTTTGATTACCTTATCAAAACGTTGATTCCAACTTTGGGATGCTTGCTGCAATCCATATATGGATCGTTGAAGTTTGCATACCTTGTTAGCATCTTTAGGATCGAAAAAACCTTTGGGTTGCATCATATACAACTCTTCATCAATGTCTCCATTGAGAAACGCCGTTTTGACATCCATCTGCCATATCTCATAATCATAATATGCAGCGATTGCTAACATAATCCTCGCAGACTTTAGCTTCGCTACTGGTGAGAAAGTCTCATCATAGTCAACTCCTTGAATTTGTCGAAACCCTTTTGCGACAAGTCGAGCTTTATAAATGATATTACCATCAAGATCTATTTTCTTCTTGAAAATCCATTTGTTCTCGGACCTTTACGGCCATCCCAGAAGTCCACCAAAGTCCATACTTGGTTTTCGTACATGGATCCAATCTCGGATTTCATGGCTTCTTGCCATTTATTAGAATTTGGGCTCATCATCGCTTCCTCATATGTCGCAGGGTCATCGGTGTTGTCTACCAACATGACACTCATAACGGGATCATACCAATCAGGAGTGGTACGAGTTCTCGTTGACCTGCGAGGTTATGTAGTAACTTCAACCGAAGTTTCACTACTAGAGAAAAGCCTATGCGAGGCGCACCAAAAAGCCTATCCGAGGCGCATATCACATGCGCCTCTAGCTTCAAACCTCAGGTATTTCTTATGCGAGGCGCATATGATATGCGCCTCCTATACTTCACATATGCGAGGCGCATATCGATATGGTAAACATGTAGGTTTATTTTCGTATCGTAAGACCCATACCAGGCTACTTAATATACATATTGGTAGTGAACCTCATATGTCCACCCACTGCAACAAGTGGCTATGCAAGTTTATCGCGGCGTTAGATAAGTTCATTGCCATCCTAGATATGGAGCAGTTTTTAGGGGACGATTCATGGAGTGTACTTAGGCACAGTAATCTTGCCCCGATAAGCTATGTGGATCTTTGTGTGGTATGACATTATCTTAGTGTCGGATGATGGCTCTGTTTTTACATGGCAACCCTTCAAATACGGTGAGTTCAGTACCAAAGCCGTAATTCGCTTTCTTTTTCGACTTGCTTTTGTTAATGTGTTAGCAAGAGCTAATTACTACAACACATATTTCTTGTCTATTGTGTGGATTGGACAGTGTTGATGCAGATCCTATGAAGGTTCATGCCCTAGTTGTAGACGAGGTTGAGCACGACTACAATGCCGTGGCCTATATTGTGGTCGCATAGATCGCTTCAGCTGGTTCTGGCTTATTTCAGGCCAACATTTGTGGAATGGGGCAAACGAACTCCTTCTAAGGAGACGATTAGTCACCAAGGTAGGAAATTCAAATTGTATCCATTGCTTTGGTGCCATATCTTCGAGCTTAGCGTACCAATCCTGCTGGTACCACACCGACCTTCCTCGGCGGAGTGGGTTCCAAACATCTCCGACATGTTTCCCTCTTTCTTGGTCTGAATCATCCCCTTATTGGGTTTGTGAATAATGATGTGATGCATGGCCCTCACACCAAGCACCTGCCGTTCATGAAGCTGGGCTTTGTGTACATTCCTTCTGATCGCTTATCTTCCGGAGAATATATGTCGGTGGAATGCAATTGTATACCTGTTTCTAATGGGTCTGCACAAGAAACTGCAATCGGAGGGACCGACAAGTTCAGCCAACATGCCTCCATGTGGTTCGTGACTAGTCTTCTTGGCTCAAGATCGCACTGATGATGGCTCTGGTTGCTCGAGAAGAGATGCAGCGAGGCATTGGTTCTTGGTACTAATAACTTGCTCCTCCTTGCACTCCTTTTGCAAATTGTTGGTTTCACCTGGTCTTTGTAAAGCTCAATGCATCCAACATTTCCTCAAACCGAAACTTTGTATAGTTTGAACATGATCTCCTTCTGCAAGTTAGTGGATCTGCATCACTTTTTTTCTTGACAAATATCGAGGTAAATACACTTTTAGTCAAACTTCTTGCACTTGGGGTGCAAATTAGTCCAATATCTTGCAAAGTGGACAAAATCAGTCCCAAAAAATGCATCTCGGTGCAAATCAGTCCATTTCAAACAAATATGAGCCTATTTGACCAAATTCGAACACGTTTAGCTGTCATGAACATGTGCTTCTACGATTGAGACCGTAAAATAGTATCGGTCTGTAACTTGTTTCCTTCCATGACTTCTATTGCTTTTGAAAGTTTATGTAGAGTTATTGTGTAGATTGATGTTGTTTAGGTTGGCTAAAGAATGTCCTTTGCAATGCTCAAGTTGACTGAAACTGCACATATGCATTTCACTCAATATTGCATTTTCAGTTAGCTGGAATCTTAGCAAATGATTCTTTTCTTATACACTGCATAATCCCTGTGCATCAAAATGTTTTTTATGTGTCACAATTCAACTTGAGCATTGCGAAGTACTCTACATTGGATCAGCACATGTATAGATGGTATTCACGCACATATCATGTCAAATTCCCAAGATTTTAGCTCGAGCACATGGGCTTTTCTGTAATCAATGATGCTTTGCATGGGCCCATAAATTACCCTGGCCTCACTTTTCTTAACCTATCTTATCTTACATCTTACAACTATATATGGGCATGTTTGATTCATAGGATAGGAAAAGCATGGGAATAGGAAAAATATAGGATTGCAATGTCATGCCCACTTCATTCCTATAGGAACCCATATGCTAGAAAGTTTGTTTGATTCCATCAAAGGAAAAGCAAAGGTTTCTTAAAAATAGGTTTGAGTGGATGTTAGATTTCCTATGCAATCTAGTATAAAGGATTCCCTAGGAAAATTTCCTATAGGAATCAATCCTACAAATCAAACAACCATTATACGAAAATTTCCTATGGGATTTAATCCTTTAAGTTTCCTATGTAAATCCTTTGAATCAAACATGCCCTAGTGTACATAGAACTTTAAACACTGACCGTTGGATCAAAGATTGGCAGATCCCAACATTGCTCACCGTTGGATCTTCTTTTCCATTCTGCGATCTAGAAGATTCTATTGATAGTCTTTAGCAAAATGAACTTTATGCACAAACCTCAAACACACTTCTCCATCATTCTAGAATCTTCTCTCATTTCTCTAGAGCATGTTCCCACAATTTTCGACTATTAAGCGCTTGTTTGATATGCAGGAATCTCAAAACACAAGAATAGGAAATCCGTAGGATTGGAGTTGAATGACCTCTTGAATCCTATAGGAATATAAAAATATATAAATTTGGATCAAGTATGTGTTTGAATCATAGGAAAACAAAGGAATTCAAACATGACGTTCCGTTGGAGTGAACGGAAAATACAAAGCTCGGTTTTCTGAATTACTACCCATACCCCACTAGTCTTGTGCTACTCCCTCCGTTTGGAAATATTAGATGTTTTAGGTTTGTGAAATAAATGTATATAAACACATTTTAGTATGTTGATTTTTTTGAACCTACACAATATAAGGGTTTCTAGATACATTAGCTCACTAATCGAAAACATCTTTATATTTCCAAATGGAGGGAGGGAGTCAGGCCAGTCTCCTTCGAAGAGTGGAACCCACGTCCAAATTAACTACTTCGACCATCTAGATGTACTATTAGTAGGGAGTAGGTTGTCGGCGGATCACTGTCTCGTCAAAATTCAGCTGAGAGGAGCGCACGCTAGCTGGATTAATCCAGCCATTTCCCCCTTTACCTATTCCCCAGCCCCCTCTTCCTGGCGTTTCCCCTTCCACACCACGCGCCACCGCTGCCGCCATATGCCTCTTTTGGATTCTCTTCCACATCTCGGTCAGGGAGTTGCCGCCGTTGATTACCCTCTCTTCCGAAACCCCAATCAATAAAATACAGACGCTGCCTTGTGATGGCGTCAACAAGCAAGAAGCATGATTCTGAGCTGTTTCACGATGTATTTACCGAAGGCCCCTTTGAAGAACTCATAACCAGATGCGACGTCATCACCGCCGCCAGCCTAATTGGTTCGTCCAAACTATTTCTTGAATATGTGAAAGCTAGTGCAACATTGGATGCTTCACTGCCATTTGGCCTTCCATGTGTTCTTCATCCCCCCGACAAAGGTACCGCCAGATTTCTTGCATTACATCAAAATTGATAGCGTCCCGTGCAAGCTGTCGCTGCTAGACAGGTTCTCGTCCGATGATATGGTACCAGGCTATATTTCTGGGCAGTGGGTAGGCGCCAATGTGTAACACCCTCAGAATCGGCCCTATGCAAGTTTCAGCGAAACTCGCCAAACCCGCATAGAAACGATTCGAAGGTGCCCACCAGGCACTTTCGTGCGGGTGGAAAAACAAAGTAATAACATTACACAACAGTCCTCGATGGGACCCACGAGCAGATATATCAATGACTCAAAGAGTCAAGAATTCAAATATCGGTACAAAGATCCAAATCACCTTGAAAGCGATGGGACGTCCGACTACGGACAAGATGCAAAGGGCTAAGAGCCACGAAGAATAACCAATGGCGTCCATAACCCTTGTGCCAAGCGGAAGGGTAACCTCGCTATGGCGTCGATCTCAAAACCTTAAACAAAGGGTGCCGACAAGGCAAAGGAAAAAGAAGGAGCGTCAAGATCTTGAGGCCAAGATGCAGCGAGGCTAGAATTCGGCGGTCCTCGCCTACATAGGTATGGTGGATCGCGGCAGCGGCGAGCACTAAACAACCTATAGAGACTCGATTCAATGGCGGCTATCGAGAGGGTAAGAAAGACCTTTTCGGATCCAACCGATACTAGCATCAAACAAACCCATCTGGCTTCCCTCGAGACCAAACGAGGAAGTCAACCGAGGAACTCACACAGTTGGCAGTTTTAATTATTCAGTTATAGTTGTGGCACTTTACTAGTCAGGTTTAGATAATCGTCCTGATAAAGTAAGCAGTGGGCATTTTTAGTTAGTCATTCCGTTATAGTGGCATCACTTACTAGTCAGATACAATTATCATGAGATAACCCCAAACCCAGCAGTTGTTGATACTTTTACTTAGCCATTCCGTTGTAGTGAAGCTGATTACTAATCATATCGGAAACAAGTTAATTTAAAACAGTGAACTTTAGTTATAGTTGTCTATGATCCGACACTGTGCTCCAAGTCGTCCATAACCGCGGACACGGCTTCTCGAAAAGATTTAACCCTGCAGGGGTGCACCAAAGTATCCACAGGCACTTCGACCCTTTTGCGGATCGTTAACATACACCCATCGGTATGTCGGCGGGCCTAAGTCACGACGTTCCTGCATCTAAAGCAAGCACGGGGCCACCCCACCGAGTCGACACCGAACGGAGTCGGCCGGTCTCGAGACGGACTCGGGGTTTGCGTCGATGGCGAGATGCGATACCGCTCTCAAACGGGACTCGCCATACCGCAAAAACATCCCGCTTCCTAACGGTACCGTGCTTCGCTGACAAACGTAAATAAAGCATAAACATGGCATAAGTACAGAATAGTAAAACACCTCAAACTAGTTGTGGCCCCCAAAGACAATACTTTGAAATCAGGTAATTATCAATGGGGCCCATATCTCCCACCCACGTGGTTAGCGCTCGATCTCGAACAGTGTCAAGAACTCGGGTCCTACGGGACACAAGTGGGCGATCGAAACCAAATCTTACCTATCACCCACCGATGCCTCCGCTTAATTCAATTTTAGTTGTTAAACAAGAATTAAAGTGATACAATAATTAAAGCCATGATCATCTCCAACGCCAACGCGGCAATTCTCCAACAATGGTGGTACTTGACGCGTCACACAAAACCTTGAGCAAGCGACTACGACACGCGGGTCCAACTATCTACCAAACAATGTAATAGGATGTGTCCAAGGCTATATATGGCTGCAAGGGATATCACGGTGCGAAACTAGAGCATCGCAACACGATAGCAAAGATCACAGGAGGGAATAAATACTAGAAAAGTAAGATAGGTAGAAAGGGAGATGCTCTGAAAACATTGCGAAGGTTCAACCAAGATCGGGCGAAGCTCACATCAACTCAACGGCCTTTTCATGAAGAAGCAAAACACTAGAAGAAACACCGGATGCACTATTTAATTCAATGGCGTAAGATCGGCATGATGCATGTATGATGCATGGCATGGCAAAAGTCTTGATGCAATTAGGTCAAATTAAGCGGACGGTCCCGACAATTATTAAAAGGTTCAAGTTATTTAGAAACCCGCAATTAAATGTTGTTTAGCAATGCAAATGTGGAACTGGTTCGCTACACATGTTTAAATGAGGCCGATATGAGACTAGATTTGCCGCATATGGGCCACATATTTAATTAAGAGGTGAATCGGCATAAGGCCCCAAACCACGATATGCTCAAGAGATGAATGATTAATATGCAACAATTGTTATTATGTTATGAAATAGGGTTTCGGGGAGGTTCACACATTAGGGTCTCGACGATCTTGGGGTTCCGGGGTTCGGGGTTCGACAGGGTCCGGGGTCGGTCTCAGGGTCCAGGGTTCGACGGATTGGTCTCGGCGGGAACGTTCTCGGTAGCGGGGGAGTTCTGGTCGCATTCGGGGTCTCGGTGTCCGGGATGAAGCACTCGGCGTCCTCGAGGGAGTCCTTGTCGCATGTGTCCGGGTTCTATGTCGATGATCTTGTCGAGAAGAACTTGCCGGTCCGCGTGTCGGGTCGGTCTTAGCGTTGGTGAAGCACTTGGTGTCCGGCGGAGTGCTTGTCATATCCGTGAAGAAGAGCATGTCGGTCCACGGGTTCGCCTCGGCGATCTTGGCGTCGGGTTCCCGATGAACTTGTAGTGTCGGTTCGGTCTTGAGTCCGCGGGATCGGTCTTGAGGCTTCGCAACTTGGCGTGTCGAGGTTTTCGAGTCCGGAGGCGTTCGTGGTAGATCTTGGGGTACCGCCTCTTGAGTTCGCCTTGGCGTTCACATCCTCGTGGTGGTCTCGAGCGTCGAATCCGGAAGTGAATCTTGGAGTTCCGTGAAGGCGATGTTGTCGGCTCCCTCACTCCTTCGGCTCCTAGTTGTCGTTCTAAGGTTCCGTCTTCATCCATCGATGGCGATTGAAACAGAGGTCCCGCTGCTCGGCGGGGTCAACGCCGACGAGGTCAAAGGGTGGCTCGACGGAGGCGTGGCTCAGCAAGCGGTGCGGCGGCGGAGCGAGGACGAAGGCGGAAGCAGCAGGTGCGGCGAAGCTTGGGCGGAGGGCCACGCGGAGGCTGCCGACGAAGGACGCAGAGGAGCGGCCCGAGGCGCGGCCGGCGGGCTTGAGGCGAGGAGGCCTTGGAGGTCCTGGCCGAGCTCGGCGGCAGGCGGCACGGGAGCGAGGGTGCGACAAGGCGTAGGGAGCTCATGGGAGGAGAGGAGGTGTGAGCGGCAGCGGGCGTGAGGCGTGCCTAGGAGGGGCGGCCTTGCAGCTGAGGCGGGTGGCGCCGAGGAGGAGGCAGCGAGGCGGCTGGTGGCGGAAGCGAGACGGCGGGGAGAGGCGCTGAGGCGGTGAGGAGGTCGCGTGAGCGGGCCATGGAGGGGAGCAAGCGGAGGGAGGTCGGCGACGAGGTGGTTGCTGCGAGAGAGAGGAGGAGGAGGAAGACGCCTTGCAGACGGTAGGGTGGAGCGGGGTCGCGGTTGGTGGGGCGTGGGGCCGGGTGGGACGCGGGCAGGTCTTGTGGGGCTAGGTGGCGGTGGGTCCTGTGAGGCTCGGACTGGGAGGTGGACTGGTCCTGCAAGTAGCCTTGGGGGCCTTGAGGCAGGAGAGGGGGGCGGAGTGCGTGCTGTGTGTGTCTTGTGTGGGTGTGTGGGGGTTTGAGAGGAGAGAGAGGGAAGAGGGGAAGGGGTGATGTGGCAGCAGCCTAGTGGCTGGAGGGAGGAGAGGAGGTGAGGTGGCGGATGGGGATAGGCCAGGGTGAGGTGGAGGGGTAGGTTGGGTAGCTTTTTAGGTGGGTTTAGAATTAGATGGGACCGGCGGGTTGGGCGATGGTTTTTCCGGGTGGTCGTTCGGGCTAAATCGGCCCGTTCGACCGCCCCGCTAAAAATTAATTAAAAGTTTTATTTGTTTTAATACACCGTTTGCAAACCGATATTAGTCAAACAAAAACAATCCGGCGGCCCGGGGTTTTGCATTTGAATTAAAGATGGGGTGTGTTAGAAAACAAAACGGGCTTTGCGAAATAGTTTTGGCGAACAATGCATGACGATGACGATGCAATGCACAAAAACAACGCGATTTTCTAGTAGTGGTTTTGCGGGATGCCACACAATGTAGATTGGATTGCAACGGCTGGGTTTAGAGGAAAGCTAGAGCTTCGCAACGTGTGCACTCGTTGCAATATTCCTCTCCCAACATTGCCGTTCCAAGCAACTGACCAGCCAACCACGTTCTTGTTGGATAATAATCATTCAGCTATAATGCAGAAGATTGCTATTTGCCAAGTTCCCATGGCTGCTGGGAGATATAAAGATTTCTCGCTTGTTCCAGTCTTTGACTTTAGAATTGCTGTCCTTTAGGGCGGTGATGATGGATGGATAGTTCTTCCACTTCCTCTTAACCACACCCTGATCCCTTACAATTACAATGATGGAATTACCCATGACGAACTGGTGTTCACCACAACTCTGTATGGCAATGTTCATGTTTGATAGCCTCTGCATCCTGGTCAATATTCCTTCATATGTAGTGTAGTAGCTTCATGTGCCCAAGCTATTTTACTGAATTGACTTAGTGAATGTTTCATTTAAATGAAAATACGAGTAGTTATTTTAGACTTGATGAATTGTACATAGGATTTATGTAGGATTTATTCTTATAGCAGTCGTTAGATTCATCTGATTGAATTATGTAGATTTTTCGGATGTCTTTAATTCATTCGATAGGAATTTAAGATCTACTTGAAGCTCCTCAAAAGAATCCGTTAAATGGTTTTCTACATTTGCACGGGTTTTCGGAAAGTTTCCTTGCAAATGAACCGTTCAATTTTGTTTGCCTTTTTTACATAAATCGAGGAAAAATTGCCTGTCTTGATTCAAAAAAATGAGTCCGTTCTTTTGGGTATTTCCATATTATATAGTGCTTTATTTGCTTTGTAAGATTGTAGGCCATAGTTGTTTTTCCTTTGTTTGAGATACTTTGCATGCAGTTCAATTGGAAGGAAATTTTTTAGTAGGATTTACTATATCATGTTGCTGTAATCTTAAGTTAACACGTTCTACCTTTTTCAAGGTCCTGCGCTGGTCTTGACGCGACCTGCTGCCGCGAATGACTTGGTGGAGGCATTTTTAATACTCGAGACGCAAACGACTACTTTTTTGGTTTTTGGTGGTTAGCAAGATCTGAAGATGGTTCCAGGCTTCTTTATATATATACGCTTGGCGCTTCTTATGATCCCAGTTGTCTTACTTGTCATTGCCACCATCGTACTGGTGCTGCTCATCCTCGTGTTGTACACTGCGGTTGCACTGTCTCCACTTATACTTTCGGGTTTGGCTGATTGGTGTTCTCAATGAACACCGGTCAGATTGATAAAGCCAATCCATGGGAAAGGATTGCTGACCTTGGATCATATTCTCTTTTCCTTGGAGTGAACTATCCGATTGTCATGCATGTAGGCGGTGCAGATCTTGCCTCAGGTTATTTGACGAGAAGCAACTGTGTCTACATCTTACCAACTACAGCATGACTTTCCAAGGAGTGGCAGCCTGAATTATGCCACTTCAGTCTGAGTGGTAAAGACTGCGGTGTTACTTCTGAAGTCAATGTCTTAGAGGGAATTAGTAACCCTCGCTTCTAGGCAGGAACGGTGAAGCATCCACTTTGATTCGTCCCAACCTTCGCTAACACCCTCGATTGGAACCGGCCTCATGTTTAACTAAGAAACAAGACCTGTTGCGACAGTATGTACTAATGCAATCAATATGTAATACTTGGTACTACAATTAGAGAAATAGTTCTCGACCATGTTGAACTGTTTATTTTGTTTGGTTGTAAGTCATAGCTTTCAACTTCTTCGTCTCTCTCATTTGAAACATGTCCTTCTATCAGTACTATATCTTATCCTAATCAGTTTGGTTACTGGTATCTACTTGATTGTATTTTCTTTGGAAATTGTGGAAATTTATAGCATCAATAGGATATTACAAACCACATTCCATATAAAATTTAGGAAACAATCACCTCAATGCTTGTGTAATAAGGGTTGTATTCTATGTAAACAACCTTGCCTTCAACGATTCTAGGCTCATGCACTACTATTTGGTTAAGTTGATGTGACAAGACCATATTTTGTTAGAGATTTATCTTATCTTATTTTACTACTGTATTATATAGTGTACTGATAATTTTCAACATTAACGGTTGTATCAATACTAGCAAATCCCAACATTTCTAACCATCTGAAAGATTAGAAGCACGATGAACACTGCGCACACAAACCAAATATACACCCGATACTTTATGGATGTGGCTCAAAATTATAATTATTTTATGTGCTTTACATATTACTATATAATTTTATACTGTGATGATATGTTATTATACTAGTACTATTATAGTAGTAGCATTATGTGAGTTGTAAGGAACATGCAAACCAATACTAGTAGTATTCAAGAGTACACTATAGAACATATTGGCGTGCCAGGATAGCCCCCTTTATCTCTGCCCCACCCCTCTATCTGTGCACACAGATGCCTGGTTTTGGCAGTGAGGATGACCACTACGTGCTCCCTTCGTTGCCAACCGATGCTGAGTGCGTGCTCTAGGCGGGCTCCCTTTGTTGCCAATCGATGCCGATAAGGGTTGTATTCTATGTAAACAACATTGCCTCGAGCGCCGATGTCGATGGATCCAGGCGCGGTTGGACAAGTCGTGGTGCCTCAGATGGCTGCCATCGGGCACAAATGCTGCCGCGACGGGAAGGTGACGCAGGACGGTTAGCCACCGGCAAGGATCTGCCACTTCCATGGCACGGTTCCATCCTGCGCGACGAAGTTGTTTGGAATGTGCGATGGCAGGTACACAGAGTTGGGTGCCGACGCGAGCATATATACTCATAGTTTAGTCACGTAAAAAATGTGCTGCATCCTAAAATATCTACGTACTAGGAGTGTAGTTACATAACAAATCACAAAATGTGCTGTGACACCCCCGGGATCAGGGC
The DNA here is from genome assembly GCA_030063025.1 of Avena longiglumis. NCBI lineage: Eukaryota > Viridiplantae > Streptophyta > Magnoliopsida > Poales > Poaceae > Avena > Avena longiglumis. The sequence continues at coordinate 479,213,022 of CP125978.1, read as the reverse complement.
TAAACAAATCTCAGACCTTCGTCTGGCATAAGCTTAACCTTGAGCTCGAGAATATCCAGTGAAGAATCGGTAACACATTAGTGACCCTATGACACGATATTTATTACATCAAGCTCATAACTGAGCAGAGAACCAAATTATTACAAGCCGAGTTCACTGACCACAAACATCAAACAACGGAAGATAAATTATACTACTAAGTTTAGCAAACTTAGCAAATGTCCTAAGAGGCCTGAAGCATAACGATGATGTCCCAGCCCATAGATTCCAGGCTGCCGGCCGGGAACCCCAAGCTACTCGTTGATGTCGATGTCATACGGAACTCATCTTGAGGGAACACTTACTCTGCTACAAAAATATTAACAAAGCAAGGGTGAGTACAGGGTGTACTCCGTAAGACTTATGGCTGGTGGAGTTGTTTTCCATAAAGCCATCTTTGTTTGTAAAACAAGAGAGAGAAGAAGCTCGTCTAACCATATTATTTTAAATGGGGATAAGAGAGCGACGTCTCCAAAGTATTGATCATCATTTTCTTGATATCCACCAATTCACCATCATCTGAATCCTAACTAGGATCACCCCCTCGTAACCATGAGGAAGCATCCTTAAGCACACGTTATCTACAAGTTTTATGATTAGGTTATAGTTATATATGATCTTAGAATTCAGTCACCAAGCGTTCATAACCGTGAACACAGCTTTTCGAAATAGATTTAACCCTGTAGAGGTGTATAACTTTACCCACACGTACCTTTCTTTCACCGAGACCATGAGTCATGCCCTAAGGATGGTTCCACCTTAACGAGTCAAATCCCAAAGCCGGTCCCTAGAGATGTGAGGCGAGGTTGGTTTACTAGGGACTCTATCCACCCCAAGCAACTTCGTCCATGCTTACCTACATGTTATGATGCACTTTCACCCGCCAAATATTTCAAAACATTTTCAATGCGTATGTCGAAAGGAACACCCGAACTATGTGACTCATGGAATCTACTAGGCAAGTTAATCAGGCGAGGGGTTCCCAAGCCCCGTGTGGCTGTGCGCTTGTCTAGGTTCCAAAGGCAAGAACTTGTTTCCTAGTGGTGGCGAGCATGGGACTACAAAAACCACATCCCACCATGGCCTCCCATACAAGACATAGCATGTTTAATTTCATATCACCTCTGATCTCATCTCATCACGTTTTCCTGCTGTACTAGATTCTCTGTATCTGATACATCATCTGGATGAACCAGCACTAACAGCTATGCATTGATGGTGGCTCAGTTGATGTAGCCCGTTGGGAAACCCCAAGAGCAAGGTATGATGAGCACATCAGCAAGTTTTCCTTTAGTTATAGAATCAAGGTTATCGAACCAGTAGGAGAAACAAAAAACTTCCGAAGGTGTTGCTAGCAACGTGGAACATGCACACAACACAACCAAAATACTTTTCCCCAACTTTCAATGAGGTTGTCAAGATCAATGTTTTTGCTGAAAATAAAATATTAAACGTATAATGTGAAAGATAGTAATTGCTTGTAGTTATTGCAGAAAGTAAACAGTAAATAGTAGATAGAATATTAATGGGAAGGAACGGACCTGGGTCCACAGTTCACTAGAGGTGTTGTTCATAAGATAAATAATATGCTGGGTGAACAAATTATAGCGGGGCACAAATAGAGAAAGCATAACAATGCATGTACTAGACATTTTGATCACCATGAGATTCGTTTGGGCATTACAATATGATACATAGACCGTAATCCAACTGCATCTATGATTAATAATCCACCTCCGGGATATCATCCGAACAACCCTCAGGTATTAAGTTGCAAGCAACAGATAATTGCATTAAGCAAAGTGTGTAAAGTAAACAATCTGATTGACCTTGGACAAAGGATTGTAGTTTTCTCCCTAGTAGCAACATTACATATACATCTTAGAGGTTTGTTTCACTCCCCCAGATTACTAGAGGCATGAACCTACTATCGAGCATAAATACCCCCTCTTGGAGTCACAAGCAACTACTTGGCCAAAGTAACTACTAGCATATAATCTGGGGGCTGGCATGGTGATGAAGAAGGCCTCTGGGATGATCTCCCGCAAACACAAATAACATATACATTATAGAATCAATAATCAATATGACATAGTACTCAATATCCATCGGATCCCCGCAAATACAACATGTAGAATTACAATAATATGATCTTGATCATGAAAGGCAGCTCACAAGATCTAAATATGGTAGCACAAAAGAGGAGAAACAACCATCTAGCTACTGCATGGACCCATAGTCCAAGGATGAATTACTCACGCATCACTCCGGAGGCTGGAATGGTGATGAAGAAGGCCTCTGGGATGATCTCCCTCTCCGTGAGTCGGAAGAGCTTGATCCCACCGATCTAGGGATGGAGATGGCGGCTATGGATTTTTTCATGGAATTCTGATCGGGTACTTAGGGTTTCCGTCTTGGGAGGTTTATATAGGAAGGGCAAGGTGGGTGGAGGCTCGAGGTCCACACCATAGGCGGCGGACCTAGGTGGACCCACGCGGCCCCTAGTGTGGCCGCCTCATGGCGCCCCTTCGTCTCTCCTTCGGACTCCGTGTAGTGTTTGAAAAATAGGAAGGCTGGATTTTGTTTCGTCCAACTCCGAGAATATTTCTTTACTAGCTTTTCTGAAACCAAAAACAACAGAAAACAGTAAACTGGCTCTGCGGCATTTGTTAATAGGTTAGTTCCAGAAAATGCATAAAAATACCACAAAGTGTAGACAAAACATAATATAAGTGGTACAAAACAAGCATGGAGCATCTAAAATTATAGATATGTTTCAACGTATCAAGCATCCCCAAGCTTAACTCCTGCTCGTCCTCGAGTAGGTAAGTGATAAAAAGGAATAATTTTTTAGGTGACCTGCACCTTCATAATCTTGATCAAGATATTTCAAAGCATTGATATCTGGGATCATAGTACTCTAAACATGAGCATGCAAGATATATTTCTAACAATAAGACATAGCAACTATGTTGCAACATGAAGGGAAACACAAATAAAAGATCATGCCTAATGCTTTGAAAGACGTTTGTTTGTTTCACATATAGAAAACATAGTAAGAGTGGTATTCACCTTGTCCTTCATGGAATAGCAAAACTTAAATGCATAGGACACCTTCAAAGTTCATAAGGATGACTAGATACAAATAATGTAAGAACAAGCAATATCATAATTATGAATCGAAAAAGGAACCTCGATTTAAAAATGTGAGTCTGTTTTGCCCACTTTATCCATCCCCCTCTATCAAAATGATCAAAAAGGCATTTCAACTGCTTCTAATTCCCGTGTTTGATCTTATCCATCTCTGCCCCGCTTCCATGTGGGCAGAGACCCCTGTAGAGAATGAAGAGGAGCCAAGGTTGGCCCTCCTAGGCTTCCGCCTACTTTATCTTCTCTTAAATCTACAACAACAACAAGTTTTGGGACAATGCACATTGAACTAAGAATGAAAACTATGCTCTCTTAACTGGTGCATAAAGCAGGAGATGAAGACTCAACATAAAAGTAAAAAAGAAAGGCCCTTCGTAGAGGGAAGTAGGGCTTAAATGGTTTTATAGAGCTTCCAAAAATTATGGTACTTATTAGCTTTGAGCTCTCATTGCCCCTATCATAAGCATATTGAACTGATGAAGGATAAAGTGAGGGCAAATATGAGTTATATGCTTGACAGATCACAAGTTGAAAGTCTCATGATCCTTGATTACGAGTACTAAAACCTCATGCTACTCAACTTTGGTCACAAGCAAGTTCTTGTCATTATAAGTGTATATGTATCATAGAGAACCGCCAACGAGGTACCCCTTGCCCCATGACACAGGAGCTATCCCATATCAAAACGACAAGGCAACAAACAATGAGCATCTCAGCGATCTTTTTATTTACTATTTGCATAGTTTTTTTTATCGAGGATGCTTCATAGAATGACACCATGGTTATGCTGCAAGTTTCCATCATGATTAGGCATGGCTTAGGCTAGCCGTCCAGGCGTTTCTCTAACACATATACATACTCCATGTACTTACAAGTTCCCATCTTATTTCACACCGCTGATATCCATAAACAAAAGAACATGATATCAACTAAATAAATAAGTGCAATGTTGAAAGCGTACCCCATGAAAGCATGGTTTTGCTAACTCCCAACTTATAATTTGCAAGCACATAAGCATCATAAGATAGTCACAATGGTTCAAGTTTATTAAGTGCAAGAAATAAAATGTGCCATCAAGTTTGTGAGAGCTTTAATCACTAATTTTCACATAACAAAAATTTAATTTGGAAGATAGATAAACACATGAATATACTTGGAATGGTGTAACACACCATGCATAGGAGTTTATAGTGGACTCTTGTGAGTTGGATGCACGAGTAGAGCTCATAATCAGTACAAGTGGAGGCTAGCAAAAGACTGGGAGCGACCAACTAAGAGAGCAATAATGGCCATAATCATGTAGAGCGACAAAACATTATTAATAAAATAATAAAGTGATATCACAAATCAAAAACTAAATGATCATAGAGGCTAAGGTGACTGGTTCATAGTCTTAACATGGTGTAAGCATGTGCCAAGTCAACCCAAATAAAGCATCAAAGGAGAATACCGCAATATTATGCTTTTGTATGCTTAAACAATGCATGATTCTTTCATGGAACATTAAGCTATCTCAATTGTTTGAAACAAGTCATGCTACAAAAATAATCACTAAGCATATGGTCAAAGCAACATCTATCATGACATGATAAAGTTTAAGCCACAGTCAAAACAAGCTTCTTTTTGTACCAACATAAGCATGAAACTTTCTACTCTTTTCCAACACCAATCAACTTATTTGAAACAACTCACAAATATAATAATCAATAAATACCAGAGAGCTTGTCTCCCCTAACTAAGTAATGAAAAAACTAAAGCTAAACGCAGTGCTAGCAAAAGAGAACACTCACATAATAATAAGAGTGAAAACTAAAGTGTTCGAAGCAATGAAGAACGAGGTGTGACTTATCCAAAAGAAGTGTGCGGGGGTCCAACCAATTTATTGCAGCAAACAAATAAAAATAAAAATAAAAACAAAAACAAAGACACTCCAAAAACAACACATAGTGCATGAAACAATAATATAGTGTTTTGAAAGAAGACCTGAGATTTTTATTGATGAAGAAGGGCATGTCTTGGGCATCCCCAAGCTTTGACGCTTGTACCACTTGAATATTTCTTGGAGTGACACGGGTGGCATCCCCAAGCTTGAGCTTTCGTCCATACTTCATGTCATCACATCTTCTCTCCCTACACTTGAGAACTTCCTTCATACAAAACTTCACACAATCTTCATTAGCAACATTAGTGTATTCAAGATAATAAGCCTTTGGGTTTAGTTTCAACTCAAATAAACCATCCATTAAAACATAGGCTACTGTATCAATTCCTTTCAAAATCTCAAGTGATCAAGAAGAACTCAAAAGAAATTGATTAATAGGAAAATGCAAAAAATGGCAGAAATATGTCAAAACAAACTGCAGGTAAAGACCGAATTTTTCAAAAATATTCTATTACTCAAATCGAAAAAATTTCAGCTCAATCCGACATACTGGGATTTTTCACGATGTTTTATAGTGAAGCACAGAAATCATTTGGAATGACTTCCTCAAATCTTACTTCCCTCTAATTATAGGCTATTCTTGGCACAAAAAACAAACAAAGGAGTGGTTATTACTGATGTAATAACTTTCAAGACTCAACAAAATAAAAACTTACTGAAATAAAAAAATTGGGTTATCTCCCAAGAGTGCTTTTTTAACACCTTTAAGCTAGGTACAGAAAGCAAGAATAAAGTATTTCTGAATGAAAAAGCATCAACATCAATAATTGTTTTAATAATAGACTCAAAAGATAGATTTTCTCTTTTTATAGGGAAGTGTTCTATACCTGTCTTGTGTGGGAATTGATATTTAATTGTGCTTTCCTTCATATTAATAACGATACCAATAGTTCTAAGAAAAGGTCTTCCCAAAATAATAGGACAAGAAGCATTGCATTCAACATCCAAAATATATAAATCAACAGGGACAAAGGTATGGTTAACCATAATAAGAACATCGTTAATTATACCCATAAGTTTCTTTTTAACATTATCATCAAGATGGACATCCAAATAACAATCTTTCAATGGTGGTAAATCAAGCATTTCATAAATTTTTCTAGACATAATAGAGACACTAGCACCAAGATCACATAAAGCTTTGAAGTCAAAATCATTAACTTTCATATTAATGATGGGTTCTATAGAGGTCCCAACCTGATAAGGTATAGATCCCTGTGTTTACAATGCTAGTCCCTAGATCAATAGATAGCATCCACAATTTAAGATGTAATATCAAGAAACAAAGGTCATAATACAACTTTATAACCATGAATACAATAATTCATTAAATCTACATAGCTCATTTGGCTATCTCATTACAATGTAGCAGAAATAACTATAGGATGGAGTCCTTCATCTTCAAAGTGCCACAGGCAATAATGTTGGTTGTAGACTTGTAATCCTATTCAACACACTTCACTAACATCAAACAAACCTTGTCACATCCCAAGATTTTCCAAATCTTGTAATGTGAAAATAAATGAATAAAATAAAAACTTTGTTTGATCTTCAGAGCCAAAAGAAACTTTTTGAATTCAATTGGAACTTCAAACCCATTTGAATTAAATAAAACCTAAAGGGATTTAAAAAGATAAACATTTAATAAAAGAAAAAATAAAAACATTTGGAAATACTATTTTGAAACTCTTAAATGAAAAGTTTTGTTTTCAAATGAAATAGAAGTTTCAAAAATAAAGAATATTTTATAAAACCAAATTAAACCTTGGCCAAACATTTGAACTAAAACATTTTTGTTTTGGATAAAAATAGCAAAGGTTTATTTAAATAAATTAATAAAGATTTAATATCCAACTTTATTTAAATAAAAGGTTTTACCATTTTAATTAAAACATCAAAACTTATTAAATTATTATAAATAAGTCTTCTAAGTATATTATTTTCTTAATTAAAACCTACTGAAGTGTTTTGGTTTATTTTAGATTTCAAAATAAATATTTTAATAAAACAAATCCTATTTGATTTAATAATGAAAGTCTATTATATTTAATTAATAAGGGACTATAAATAAAATGTTATTTGTTTTAAAACAAGTTTCCAAGTATTCTATATTTCCCAAATAAAACCTACTGATTTTGTTTTGAAAATATTTAGGTTTCAAATAAAGATTTTATTAATAAAATCAAACTCTATTTGATTTAATAACTAAGGCCCATTTTATTTAATTATTAAGGGACCCTAAAATAAAAGGTTATTTTGTTTTAAACAAGTTTTCCAAATATTCTTTATTTCCAAATAAAAACTTATGTTTGGTTTTGAAAGTATTTGGATTTCAAATGAAGATTCTATTAAATAAACCAAACCCTATTTTATTATTAAACCATGGACCATTTTACTTAATTAATAAATGGAACCTAAAAAGATTTAAATTATTAATTTGAATTTGGATTTTGGTTCATGTTACTGATCAGAACTAATTTCAATATTACAAAGTTTGGGTGTTGTTTGAATTGATTTGGACCATGTTTGTTTGATAGAAATTTCAAAACAGAAATTGAAATTGGAAAAAGAAAGAGGTTTTCAGACAGAAAAAAATAGAGCAAACGACCCAGCCCAGCTAAAAGCCCAACTCAACCCAGCAACCCACCTCCTTCCCCAGCGAAACGTTATTCTCACTCAGTCTCGCACTTCATGGTACTGGTGGACCCAACCCCCTTTCCTTCTCTATCGCTGACAAGATGACCCTACTCTCGTGTTCATCTTTCCCACCCGCACGACCCCTTCTTCCCCCTTGCCGGCCGTTGCAGACTTTGATTTCGCGGCTTAATTCGCCTTAATGCCGCGAGTAAAACCTGTAGTGATCACGCACCTTAAAGCGCTCGCCCCTCCTCTCTGTTTCCCCCCTGTCACCCCGCAGTAGCACGCCCCCAGGCCGCCCCAATTTCTCCCCGAGCACCCTCTGTTCCGACGAGGTCCAAAGCTGATTCCGGCGACTCGACACCACCTCCTGCCTCCCCGAGCACACGAGCACGCTCACCACACCCTGCGCATCTTTCCGTGCCATTCATTCATCCGCGGGTACCCCACAGCGTCGGCAACGTCGATGACCTGCAGCACCGCCGTCTGCCCTCTTCTCCGACGACGTCCCCAGGTAATACCTGACCTCCCCTCCTTTCCCCGTGGACACGATGATGATCTCCAGGCTCGTGCGAACCTAACAGCACCTCCCGTTTGTCCTAGGATGCCCCCTATCCTCGCCCTCGACGACCTCCTGAACCGCCCGAAGCCCAGCTCGTCTCCGGCGAGCAATCAAGGACAGCCTCGTGCGCCCCTCGACGGACAAGTACCACGTTGAGCATCAGCGAGCGTCAGCGATTCCGGTGAGCATCTCCCCACCCTCCTTTGCTTCCTGTACCGCCGGCGCCGTCATCGGCGCTCGCCCGCTAGCCACCGTCGTCGCCGCCCACTTTGGCAAAGCATCGAGAGCCGTTCGATCTAGTTTGAACGAGCAGATTAGATCACTTAGTCGCGAATAGGTCGTTCTGCGGACCGCGATTTGACTTGATCCAACGCACCACGATGCCGATCCGGCCGAACCGGTATCAGCCAGTGAGATAGCGACGCGTGGCCAGTGTTTGAGTTAAAACAGATTTTTGAATCAGATTTATTTGCAAACTTCAAACCCTTGTAACTTTCAAACCACACATCCAAAAATTACAAATTTTATGTCGTTGGAATCAGGAGAACAAGCCCTAGCCAACCATGCCCTTATTTTAGCAAATAGTATCTGTTATCTTGTTTGAATTTGCAGAAACTTTTGTGTGCTTGTTTAGATTAGAAAAATTGTTTAAAATTGAATTTAGGGTTAAAACTTTTGCAAAATGGTTTGTTGTGACCTTACTGACCCTAGGAACCAACCCATGATTTGCAAAATGAATTTGGAAAAGTTTAGAATGGATTTATTGGTTTAGTCCATTTTCTAGCTAAATAAAACTATTGATTTGTTTATGAAAATGATTTTGAGTAAAAACTTTGGAGAATATAGTTTGGACCAAACCTACTGACCCAAAAACACCAAGTTTTGCAATAGCAACTCATTTGGTGAAAAACTTAAATGTTTTGTTTTGATAAAACATTTTTCACCACATAAAATGATGAATGGATTTTAAAATGGTTTTGAGATAAAACCTATTTGCAAATGACTTTGCCATTTTTGGTAAATGACCAATTTGGAACTTACAAAGTTTAGAAGCCTAGTGGAGACCATCCTTGCAATAGAACCAACCTTTTTCATGCTTATGCATGACTTAGATTCCATTACTTTGGGTGTAAAAAAAATTGTTTGTTTGACTTTGGTTGGAATGTGAATTGAATTTGTGTTTGCTTGATTGACTTGTAGAGGAGTGTGAGACTAGCAAGATCAAGGATTGAACCACCATTCCCTACCAAAAAGGCAAGTGATGCTTCATACTTTTTGTCCCATTACTTTTTCTATGCATTAGTGATTTTGCTAAGTAAAACTTGCATGGATTTTGCTAAGTATAAACCTTGCTATAGGAAAACCTAGTAGAAGAAACCTTAGTGGAAATCTTCCTAAGTTAAGATTCCTATTACTATCAAGCTTAGCCTAGCTAATAGAAAACATGGGTGGAAATATATTCACACTATGGAAAAATCTCTAAGTCTGAGGACTTATGTTTTTGTTTAATAAAACAACTAAGTTAATAAATCACCTGGGTGGAATGGAAGGATTGGTTTATGTTGAGTGGTTCATAAGGCCATGACTTGGCTTGTGTATCTCACTTGCGGATGGCCACCCAGGAACAAAGGGATTTGAGATGTCAAATGTTGAGAAGCTTCAAGTGCAACCACTTGGCAATATGGGCTCTGCCATGATCATATAGGTTGCAAGAACTTAGCCATATGGACAGTGGGTGGTAGTGTTTGATAGGTTGGAACGCGTCCATTTTGGTCTAAGGGAAGGCCTTTGAAAGATCTTGTCTTGGGAAACCAAGTCTTGTGGGGAAAGTGCACCACCTCTGCAGAGTGTAAAATCTAAGTACTTAGCCATGTCCCTGGTAAAGGACGATTTGAGCATCAAGACATGGAAGCAATCAAGAATCTCATCATTCAAATTTCTAAGTTAAAATCTTGTGGTATTGAACAAGGGTTGTTTGCAATCTTCAATCTTTGATGGAGAGATGCCTTATAAAGGATCTTCAAATCTTTGATTGAGAAAATGTTTTTGCCAAGCAAAACTTAGTATTTTCAAATGTTAAGGAAAAATCTATTTTGAGCAATGCAAGCCTCAACTCCACTTAGCCAAATGCATATAGATGATAGACTCCACTATACTACCATAGTATCACTTGCCAATACAATTCAAATGTATTGACCCTTTGTGGCTGTAACTTGTATGTTGCAGGTTTGATTGATTTTAGTGAAGATTGTTTGATTAGGATTACAAAGTCTACAACCAACATCTTCATGTGGCACTTTGAAGATGAAGGACCCCATGACTATAGATATTCCGCTGCAATGTAATGTAATAGCCAAATGAGCTATGTATGATGTAATAAAATTATGTTATTCCTGGTTATAAAGTTATGTTATGACCTTTGTATCTTGATATTACATCTTAACTGTGGATGCTAGCTATTGATCCAGGTACTAGCATTGTAAACACAGGAGGAATCTACCTAATAAAGGTTGGGATCTCTACAAACCTGCAACATAATAAGTTACAGCCACAAGAGTCAATACATTTGAATTGTATTGGCAAGTGATACTATGGTAGAGTAGTGGTATCTGTCATCTATATGCATTTGGCTAAGTGGAGCTTAGGCTTGCTTTGCTCAAAATATATTTTCCTTATCATTTGAAAACACTAAGTTTTAGTTGTCAAAATCACCCAAGGCCTCTACCAATAAAATTGGTGATCCTTTACCTTTGTTCAACCACAAGTTTTTAACTTAGAAATTGGGTGTCACATCCCAAGATTTTTCAAATCTTGTAATGTGAAAAATAAATAAAAAATAAATAAATTATTGTTGAATTTTAGGGTGAAAAGAAACTTTTGTTTCTAAATGGAAACTTAAAAATCCCATCTTGAACAAACTTTAATTAAAGTTTGAATCTAACAAAATCCAAATCAAGAGAAATGCATTCCTCATAAAACGCATCTGGAAATTTAAAACACTTGGAAAATAAATCCAAACCCTAAACCCTAATGGAATAAAATCATTTCCAAGTTATCTCCAAACCTATGGATTTGATCCATATAAAAATTTATCATCAAACATTTACAAATGATCAAGAATGGCAAATAGAAATATTATAAAACCATATAAATTGATTTCATTCAATTTGGAGCCATAGATAAAATATTATGAATTTAATAAAATAAGGAAATTAAATTTTCAAAGCTAATAAAGAACCTATCTATAAATCCATACCAAATAGTGAGCAAATAACCCTAAATATATTTAAAAGGATAAATAAATCTCAAATAAGATTTTACAAATTGAAGTCACCAAGTTTGGATCTCTAAATAAAAGATATGGATTTTATAAGATGAAGAAAGAAATGTTAAGTAAGGAATATTTAAAGACCAAATTAAATCTTGGACTAATCCATTAAATAAATGGAATGAATAGAATCCAAATCCAAATAAAATAAAAGGATAAAGAATTTCCAAAATAAAATAAAATGGCATTAACCATTCTATCCCTATTTTAATAAAGACAAATCTCTAATAAGAATAATTATATAATTCATGAGTAAATAGTATTTTGGAATTTACCCAAGTGGAATAAAAGTGAATCAATTGACCTAAATAAGATCAAAGAAAACTTCCAAATAAAATTTAGGGAATTAAAACTATATTAAATTCCATTGGAATTAAAAAAAATACCCAATTCAAATGATTTATGAATCATATTAAACATTTTCCAATTATATTCAAGGTGAATATTTTGACACTCTATTAAACAAATAAAAACCTACTGAAAAGATTTGGAAGGTTTAAGAATTTAATGGTGATTGAAATTATTATTAAATCTTATTTGATTTAAAACAAGGGCCTAATTAAATAAATAAAAAGACCCCAAAAAGAATAATGTTTTGTTCCAAAATTGACTTCAGAATATATTATTAATCAGTATTTAAACCTACACCAATTTTGGTTGAAGTTTGAATTCAAATTGATGTTTGAATTAATTAAGCAAAACCAAAACAGAAAATCAAATGGGAAAAGAAAAAACAAGACAAAAAAATGGAAACTAACTAGCCCAGCCAGCTAGCCCAATAAGCCCATCAAGAATCCCTCCATCTACCCCGTAGTGAAATGTTATTCACTCGCGAATGAACCCACTGAGTCGATGACAGTTGGACCCCACTCCCACACACTCTCATGACGCAGCCAGTCCCACCTTCCTCATCTTCTTCACCAACGCGCTGACCCCTCCCCTCACCTCGCCGGCCGTTGCAGGCAATTAAAGCCCGGCTTAATTCGCGTTAATCACGCCAGTAAACAGCCCTGCGACCATGCTATCTTAAGCGCCTGCGCCCCCTCTCTCATTCCCCTCACTCGCCTCCCCCTCTCTGACCCCAGGCCAAGCAAATTTCGACCTGGAACGCCCTCTGCTCCGACAACCTGTCCGGCCAATTCCGGCATTGTCTGAACACTCCTCGCCCCCCCGTGCACGCGAGTCTGCTCCTCATTCCTTGGTGCTTCTCTCTGCACCCTCAGCTCACTCGCGCGTGCCCTGTATCGTCGACTGCGTCTTAAATGCGTCGTCAATGCCGCTCCGACTCGAGCTCCACAGTAGTCTCGTGGCCGCCCTTCTCTGTGATGATCCCGCACTCCCTAATCTTCTACGCATCTAACGCCACCGTTATTTTGCGCTGTAGCCTTGCCCCCGTCGACGTCTGACCGCACCCGACGCCAGGAGCATCTCCGGCGAGGAATTCCGACGACACCCGTGCGCCCCTTGACTGACGAAGGCCACGTTGAGCATCAGTGCATCAAGGTGATTCTGGTGATCCATTCCCCTTGTCCCCTTGCTTCCTATTTCGCCGGCTCCACCGCTAGCCGAGCACCGCCGCCGCACAGCCGTCGCCAGCGCCACTTCTTAGTGGTAAAAGTAATTAGGACCATAGGATCGTGATCGAAGGGATGCGATAGAAACTTAACTGAAGGGGTATCAATCGATCTACGCCGTGCGATGTCACGTGTGGTTTGAAAGTCACTTAAATCTCGAACTGAATTGCTCGATCCGAAAGCGGTATCAGCGAGTAAGAACACGCCACGTGGCCCTGCTGGTTTGATTTAAAACAGAATTGTTCTATTAGATGTGCCAATTTGAAAAATTCATAACTTTCAAACCACACGTCCAAATTTTGCAAATTTTATCTCAATGGAATCATCAAGACAAGTACTTTCTGACCATGCACTTTGTTTACTCCCTCCGTTTCGGTTTACAAGTCCTGCACGTAGTTCTATGTCGCCAAATTAAGCAACTTAGTATGATGTATATATTACAAAAAATATATCACCGGAAACTTTAGACTTTGTATTTTCCAATGATATAATTTTTATATTATATAATTTAAATTATATAGGTCAAATTGATAACCTAGATATACGCGTAGGCCTTGTAAACTGAAACGGAGGGAGTAGTAAAATGCTTCTGTTAAATTGATTGTTTTTGCAGAAACTTGTGTATGCATGTTTAGAATATAAAAATTGTTCTAAAATGATTTTTGAGATAAAACCTTTGGCAAATGGATTGTTTTGAACCTACTGACCATAGGAATCAATTTGTGGTTTCAAAATGTATTTGGTGAAACAAAAGAATAAACTTTGGATTTAAACCATTTCTAGTCAAATAAAAGTAATGTTTATTTATTAAAAATGCTTTTTGGAGAAAATCTTTGGGAAATGTTTTGGATTAAACTCTCTGACCCCAAGCACCAAGTTTTGTGATTTAAAAATGTATTTGGTGAACCATATAAAAATTATTACTTTGCTAAAGACATTTTTAACCACATGAAATAATGATTTGGTTTAAAAATGGTTTATAGGTAAAATCTTTTTCAAATAGTTTTGCCACTTTATAAAATGACCAATAAATGTTTTACAATGTTTATAACCTATTATAAACCACTTTTGTAAATAAAATAAAGTTTGGCATGCTTGCATGCATTATTTTGATTCTATTATTTTATGTGATGTTGCTTGAATGGTAGATTGAAATATTGCTTGCTTGATTGAATTATAGTGATTTGAAGTGTGTGAACATTGCAAGATCAAGGAGTGAACCTATATTATCTACCAAAAAGGCAAGTGATGCTTCATACTTTTGTCCCATTATTTTCACTATGCATTAGTGATATTTCTAAGTAGGACTTGCATGGAATTTTGCTAAGTGTAAACTATGCCATGGGAAAACCTAGTAGATGAAACCTTAGTAAAATTTCCTAAGTTAAGATTCCTACTACTATCATTGCTTAGCTTAGCTAGTAGAAAACAAAGGTGGAATATATATTCATGCTATGGAAAATTTCTAAGTCTGAGGACTTGTGTTTTGTTTAATAAAACAACTAAGTGAATGAATCACCTGGGTGGAATGGAAGGAATGGTTTGTGTTGAGTGGTTCACAAGTCCTATTTCTATGGTTTACCTTGTGTATCTCACTTGTGGATGGCCACCCAGGAACAAAGAGATTTGATATGTCAAATGTTGAGAAGCTTCAAGTGCAACCACTTGGCATTATGGGCTCTGCCTGGATCATATAGGTTGCAATAACTTAGCCAAATGGAAAGTTGGTGGTAGGGGAATGATAGGTGGAACGCGTCCATTCTGGTCTAAGGGAACGCTTCTGAAAGATCTTGTCTTGGTGAAACCAAGTCTTTTGGGGAAAGTGCACCACCTCAGAGTAAAAAATCTAAGTACTTAGCCATGTCCCTGGCAAAGGACAATTTGAGCATCAAGACATGGAAGCTATCAAGAATCTCCTCATCCCAATTTCTAAGTTAAAATCTTGTGGGTGTACAAGGGATTGAAGGATCACCAATTTTATTGGGAGATGCCTTGGGAAAGAATTTTGTCAAGCAAAAACTTAGAGTTTTCAAATGATAAGGAAAATCTATTTTGAGAAAAGCAAGCCTAAGCTCCACTTAGCCAAATGCATATAGAGGATATACTCCACTATACTACCATAGTATAACTTGTCAATACAATTCAAATGTATTGACCCTTGTGGCTGTAACTTATTATGTTGCAGGTTTGTTTGATATTAGTGAGGATTATTGATTAGGATTACAAGTCCACAACCAACATGTCTGCCTGTGGCACTTTGAAGATGAAGGACCCCATGCTATTGTTATATTCTGCTGCATTGTAATGAGATAGCCAAATGAGCTATGTAAGATGTAATAAATTATTTTATTCCTGGGTATAAAGTTGTATTATGACCTTTGTTTCTTGATATTACATCTAACTGTGGATGCTAGCTATTGATCCAGGGACTAGCATTGTAAACACAGGGATCTCTACCTTATTAAAGGTTGGGAACCTTATATTGGGATGAGGAGATCCTTTATTGCTTGCATGTATTGATGCTCAAATTGTCCATTGTCGGGGACACGACTAAGTACTTAGATTTTACTCTCTCGAGAGGTGGTGCACTTTCCCCACAAGACTCGACATGCATCGAGACAAGATCTTTCAAGCCTTCCCTTAGACCAAAATGGACGTTGCTCCAAACCTATCACCCCTACCACCTTCTCATTCATCCTGCTAAGTTATTGCAACCTATATGATCCGTAAGCACATAATGCCATGTGGCTGCACTTGAAGCTTCTCAACATTTGACATCTCAACATCTTTGTTCCTCGGTGGCTTTCCACAAGTGAGATACACCAGGTATTGCACCTGGGTAACCACTCAACACAAACCATTCACACCATTCCACCCAGGTGATTCATTCACATAGTTGTTTTATTAAACAAAACACAAGTCATAGACTTAGAAATATTTCATAGCATGAATATAATCCACCCTTGTTTTCTACTAGCTAAGCTAAGCATGATAGTAGTAGTAATCTTAACTTAGGTAAAATTCTACTAAGGCATCATCTACTAGGATTTCCCATGGCATATCATACTTAGTAAAAATTACATGCAAGTCCTACTAAAAACATCAAGAATGCATAGTGAAAATAATAGGACAAAAGTATGAAGCACCACTTGCCTTTTTGGTAGAGAAACTAGATTCACTCCTTGATCTTGCAATTGTAACACTCTTCAAGGTTCACTACAATTCAATCAAGGTACCAATTCAATCTAGAATTCAAACAATTCACCACATAAAATAAAGAAAATAAAACAATGCATGCAAGCATGCAAAATATTGTTTTATTTGGAAAAGTGGTTTCTAATAGGCTATAAACATTTTAAAACACATTTTGGTCATTTATAAAAGTGGCAAAGCCATTTGGAATCAAGTTAGTGAAAATGGGCCACTTTAAATCATCTTTGTTTTGTTAGAATGATTTAAATCAAAGAAATATTTTGTAGTGTTAGACAAATATATTTTTAAACACAAATTTTAGTGTTTATGGTCAAAGTGTTTAAAACAAATCCATTTTCAAAAGGTTTCACTCAAAAATCATTTTTAAATCAAGCACCATTTTTATTTTACTAGAAAAGCTTTTTATTCAACGAATAAATCCTTGGTGTCACAAAATATACTTTTAAATCCAAAAGTTGTTTTTTATGGTCAGTAGGTTCAAAACAAACCATTTGCAAAAGATTTTACTCAAAAAATCATTTTTAGAATAAATTTTATAACCAAAATAGACCTAATATTGTTTCTCCAAAAACATCTACTATTACAGAAGCAAAACACCAAACAAAGGGCATGGTTGCAAAGGTTTAATTTTTCTGAATCCAGTGATATAAAATTTGAAAATTTTGGACGTGTGGATCAAAAGTTATGGAATTTACAATTTCAAACAACAAATAGGAAAGTTTCTCTTTTTAAAACAAAGCCTGTGCCACGCGTCTGTATCCTATTGGTCTGTACCAGTTCGGTTGGATCACGCAGTGTGGATCGTCAAATCTAAATAGAATCGTGCGGCACAGATGAATTCGTACCCCTTTGGTTAAGTTCTAATCTCACTCATTCGATCAAGATCTAACGGACAGAGGCGAGTTGGTCAAGATTGGGCGACGCTGGCGACGGCGAGTGGCGGCGGCGCGCTCGGGAAGTGGTGTACCATCGTCTATAGGAAGCGAGGGAGAGGGAGGAGATCATTACCAGACTCGCCGTGACGTGCTGAATCTCGAGGTGGTCTCCGCAGGGACAGGGGCGCACGGTAACATTGGGGATTGCTCGCCGGAGAAGCTCCTGGCGACGGACGCGTCTGTTCATTGTCATTGGCGAGGCTACGGTGCTTGACAAAGCAAGAGAAAGGGGTTGTCAGATGCGTGCGAGAGAGGAGGTTGTAGGGGTAGCAACCAGAGAGGAGGGGGAGGTCTATGCTTACGGGGAGAGGTCACCGGAGTCGTGGCGGCCAATGTCGCTCGCTGTCATTGTGAAACTATGGAACACGCCATGGGCTACAAGTAATTGTGGGTGTTGGAGGATCCAAGTAGATGGGGGCATGCTAGTGGGAACCAGGGGCAATGGGGTGGTTGATGTTGCTAGAATTATCGCTTCCGGCACAAGGCGGCCAAGGAAATTTGAGCGCCTGGGCGAGAGGGGATGGCGTCTGGGAGAAACGAGAGGAGGAGACTTGGGCGCTTTTAACGTGGTATGGTCGTGCAAAGAAGATTTAATCGTTGCATCAATGCGTATTCTGGACTTAACCATGGGCCAAACGGCAGCGAGGAGAGAGGGGCGGGTCAAGACGAGGAAGAAGATTCTAAGCAGTAGTGGGGTCCTTTGTCGGTGAAAGAGAGGGCGTGCGGTGGGGTCCAAGCATCAGCGAGGTCGTGGGTTTGAACGTGGGTGGAAAAATGCTTCGCGACAGAGAGTGGGGTTTCCCCGGGTGGGCTGGTATTGGGCTAGTTGGGCCTCAGTAGGGGTAGGTTTAGTGCTCAGCTTCTATTTTTTTCTTCCATAACCTTTTTCTTTTACGATTTCATTTTCTGCTTATTTTGTTCAAATAATTCAAACACCCATTTGAATTCAGAACTTTTTCCAAACTTTCAGTATGCTTTTAATACTGTTATTA